>JACEFZ010001224.1:560000-587500 GCA_014155875.1 Cepaea nemoralis | reverse complement strand
GCTTCCGCTCAGACTTGCTCAGTTTCCCCTCTCCGATATATAATAGGTAGAGGGAGAGAGAAAACTCCTCCCTCCCTCCTTCCCCAACGTTCTCATCCACTGATTTTCGTTCTTTCGTATCCGTCTTTCTTTTCGTCCCCATTTTTAATCTTCCACCCTAACTGGTTTACCAGATTCAGCGATGCTAGTGGTCTCCAAAGCTGAAGAGAAAAAGAGCAAACGAAAACTTTGATGCCACTAGCAGAAATTCAGTTGTGCGATATCCAGTGATATTCATCCCATCTGGATAGGTAAGATAAGATTTTCATTCGCGTGGCAACACAGGATCTGTAAAATGTTCCTCGCGTGTTTTGTTTTCCTTCAGCTTTACACTTTCTGCCAGATTTTACAGAGGTGAGTTGTTATATGTGTAATGTGATTTCTCATATGTACATGGATTATTACCTACACCGGTCCGTTGGACTTAAATGTTGACTGCTCGTTCAGAAAGCAACGGCAAACTACTGAACGTAAAATAGCCAAGTACGTCAACCTGTGGTGTTGGCGTTGATCGTGACGTCCTGCAGAGGATATGCAGCATTGAAAGTGGGTGTGTGTTTGTGTGTGCGTGCGTGCGTGTGTGTGTGTGTGTGTGTGTGTGTGTGTGTGTGTGTGTGTGTGTGTGTGTTTATATGTAGTGTATGGATATGAGCATCTGTGGCTTATGTGATAATGAAACAATGTTTATCAATGCCCTGACATACCGAAGTCCGGGGTTCCATATCTACCGCCGGCGATTTGGAAGCATATAGAATTTTGCAAATATGAAGACAAATATATCTGGGATGACCAAAGAGTAGTCTACGACTGTCTGGAAGAGGCCAACAAATGTAGAACATTTTCCACCGCTGTAATAACGCGACAATGCTCTTTGGTTGTATATCGAGATTAGAAGCATTAGAGAAGATCGTGACGACTGAAGAGATGTCAGCAGTTTCCAACCCCCCTACCACACCCCCACCCACCCTTTTCCCCATTTCCCCCGCCTTTACCTACAAATAAAAAGTTAGTTGCATATCCTTTATTGGACGTCGCAGTCAGCCCCAGCGTATTTTGTTGTTGTTTGTGATCTCTTGGCAATTTTACGTTCAGAAGTTTCTCACTGATTTCTGAACGACCGGCACCCATACCATTTTATTTTATTTTTTTAAACACAACAACAAAAACACAAGGCGGTCTGCTGCCAAATCGCCCGCAGCTGTGTTTCGAAAGCGGTATGCGGAATTACGACCTGCGTCCGTAACAACCTCACCACGGAGGCGGCCTATACCTACCAGGCTACATCAATATGTCTATGTTTTTTTTTTTTTTGCTCTCGTTCGCTTTGAACTCAAGCATAGTCCATACACACTACTTCTAGTAGCACTGGACTGAGTATTGCGTGTGGATTAGTTTTCCCTATTACAAATGTCACTCGCCATCAGGTGAACCCACTCCAACTTCAAAGATACTTGTAATTTACGTCCTCAAGTCAAGGACGAGAAGTGTCAACCTTTTACTTTCCAGTGTAGGAGTTGAACCCCTCACTTCGGTATTAGTACACCAGATGCTTAAGAACGCGCGTTCTTATCCATTCGGCCATGCTAACCTCCATTCTACGCCTTGAAGCCAGATTTCACCCAGGGAGATCGGGTAAGCATTTGTTTGATTTACCCTCATTATCTTTACGCTTGAACTGATCGCCAATGCAGCAGTCTAAAGAGTTAACTGATTCCGTGTCAATCAAAGTGTGGGTTTGGACCAAACAAAAATTGATGGTCGAAAATGGGATTTCAATCAATCAATCATGTGCCATACCGGAAAGCGTGGGCGGTCATGACTCGCCATTTCACTCGATCACCAGAGTCGTGGATCAGCTCAGTGTTCCTGACTTGTCCATGCCATGTGGCCAAGCCATCCAGGTATTTTCCTCTCGGTCTTCCTCTTGGTCTGTTCCCTTCGACTTGCCATTTGCCACTAAGTTCTCCAATCCACTCCAGTACAAATTCTTCTAAAGCTTTAATCATTTCTGTTGTAATGTTATCTGCACCGGGGGCCTTGCCAGCTTTCATATGCTTAAGAACATTTCGAACCTCCATCTTCAAAATTGGCGGTCCTTCATTATTAAATCTAATATCACACTGTTCGTCTCTGTTATCCTCATAAAAGGTTTTTCACATAATCTGTCCATACATGTAGAATCTGATTTGTTTCTATTATGATTTTGCCATCTTTAGTTATTAGACAGCCTGTTGATGTACTTGTTCTTTTATTAGCAAGTTCCTGAATTCTTGTGTGCACTAATTTTGGTATTTTGGCTGTTGTGTTGATTTTTAATTTCTAAGCACTTTTCCTCCAGCCATGCTTCTTTTGCCTCCTTATATAATATTCTGACTTGTCTGTGAATTTCTTCATATTTGGCAGAATTATTTTTGTTGAGTCTTCTTGTTTCCATTAGGTGTAAAATTTCTTCAGTCATCCATTTGTTACGACCCACCTTCTTTAATTTTGGAATCAGTTAAAAGAAACTGAGTTCTCGCAAAGGATTCACACATACACACGCGTGCGCTCGCACACACATACACACACGCCCACACGCACACACATACACGCACACACACATAATACAAACATGCACATACACATAAACACAAGATCCAACCAGCGGTGCTAGAGACTCGCCAGTGGCTTCGTTTCATGTTAACATAAACAAGTTCAGCCCACGAGAAGGTCGGGAACTGGACTCTTCCGGTCAGGAGCCGTGTGCGAGCATGTCTTGTGGGGGAAAAGACGTGGGGGTGGGGGTGGGGGTGTATGCAGGGCCGTGTGGTAGATTTTCTCAGTACAATGCAAGTCTTCAAAATGCCGCCACTCCTTCGCTGCCTGTGCCGCCCCCTTACGGTGCCGCCTGATGCAGCCGTCTCTCTGTACAATAGCACAGCACAGCCCAGGGTGTATATGCACATAAGTTGAGAACACGCTGGCCTCCATTCCCTAGGCTGAGAATCACTTAGAACACCATGCCAGAACACTCAGGCCTCCATTCCCTAGGCTGAGAACAACTTAGAACAACGTGCTAGAACACGCTGGCCTCCATCCCCTAGGCTGAGAACAACTTAGAACAGCGTGCTAGAACACGCACGTCTCCACCCGCAAAGCTGAGAACCACTTAGAACAACTTAAAACAATTTAGAACAACTTAGAACAACGTGCAAGAACAGAAAGTTAATAGATCAAATGCCATGGGATAATTAATCGTCTTAAACGACTTCCCGTAACTGCCATGGACTTATATACAGTAGTCTTCCCTAAGCAATCCCCTTTAACTGATTCAGTGCCAAACAAACAATAGGTTTAGACCAAACATGGTACACAATCAAATCAACAAGTAAGAGAACTCGTATTATTTATTATGCAAATTTCCGTTGACTAAACATTGAAATTGTGGAATAAAGATATCACGAAACAAAACAATTAGCACGATGACCCTAGTATGGCGATATATCGAACTTCTGTCCAAATGGGAGGTCGAATTTGGCGATATATTATTGTTATTTAATATTAATTAGCAGTTAATTTGATATGTAATAAAACATGTCTGCTACCATATTACCAATTTTTAAGTCCTAACAAAGGCACACTTCCCATTTTCTACCAGCCATGTTTATTTGGTCGAAACCTACTTTTTGTTTTGCGCTGAATCTGTTCACACGACAATCGTGTCATGGAAATGAGAGTACGATTCTGTGCAGTTAATGGCTAGGTGCTCAAGGTTAGTGTGCTGGGCTTCTTGTTTATAGCACACTCTTTACTTAGTACAGGCGCTTAGTCGAAGGGGTTTCGGACGCAATTCGTATTCCCGCATACCGCGTGTGAACCACAGCTGCTGTCGATTTGGAAGCAGACCGCCTTGCGTTGGTTTCCATACAATGGTTGAAGTGCCGGCCGTTTAGAAAGCAATTGCAAACTACTGAACGTAAACTTAAAAACGTAAAAGGATATGTAACTAGGTTAGCTAACTTTACTTTGCATTCATCCATTGGTTTGTCCTGTGCACAACATCGCTCCCAAAACAGCAGACTTACGAGCTTGTCAAAATCAATAGAAGACAGATGGTTGTGACGGGACATGCTCGCTGCCCGACATTTTGTATGTCCTTGACAGGAACTTGCGATCAACCCTACTCCACGTTGATTATCGTGGCAATTTTACTTTCAGTAGTTTGCCATATTCAGTCAATCTGGTAATGTAAAAGAACAAATTAGGAAGAACTTAGAAGCAGCAGAGATGTGGTTCCTGAGATTAATGTTGCGAATTCCTTGGACTGCCAGAGTATCTAAGGACGATTGCCTGAAAGAGGCTAAGGAAACTAGAACACTATATACAACAATAAGCAAGAGCAAACAGCCTTTTTTGGTCATGTGATGAGAAGAGAGGCATTGGAGAATATCGTCACGACAGGAAAGATCGAGGGGGGAGAGAAGCAGAGACAGACCAATAGAAATGATGCTGGATGCATGGAGGAATATCATCAGCAGAGTTGATCCAGAACACCAAAGACCGAGATCTGTGGCGAGCCATGAACGCCTACGCCAGCTGGCAAGGCACTTGATGATAATGATTAATTTGCCATTGCCGGCTCCGTGGCTAAGGCGCTACGGACGCAGATCGTAATCCTGTATACCGCGTACGAAACACAGCTGCTGGCGATTTGGCAACATTTCGCCTTGCGTTTGGTGTTTTATGACATGGTATGGGTGCCGGTCGTTTAGAAATTAATGGCAAACTACCGAACGTAAAACTTGCCAAGAGATCACTAACAGCCAAAAAAATGCTGGGGTTGACTGCGAGGTTCTGTAAAGGATATGCAACTAACTTTAACTTAGTTTGTCACTGCTTTTTGAACGAGAAGTCCATCCAACGTTGAAGTCCAACAGAGCAGTGTAGAGGTCCAACCCCTATCCCACCATCAAGGCACCGGAAGTTTAAATGCAAGCGCATTAAATCTATCTTCTACCACGTAGACCACCCCCTAACCCCTCCACCACCACCACCCCCCGAAAAAAAATAATCGTGCTTCAGGTGATAATGGTGATTGTCATTTCAATTATCTCAATCCATCAGATTTGCTAAGGCGATTGATAATTGATTTTTATTTATTTATTTTTTTTTGTTCGCTCCCTTTGAATTCGAGTGTAGTCCACGGTGGACTGATTTTCGCGTGTGGGCTGGTTTTCTATGTTTACCAACCATTGTCCATCACCAACAGGCGAACCAACTCCGACTTCTGAGGTACTTGTAATTTACATCCCAAAGTCAAGGATGAGAAGTCAACATTTTAGTCCAGCTGACCTATGTAGGGGTTCAACTCGCCATCATCACAACGGAAGTTTAAGAGCAAGTATCCATTCGGCCATGCCGACTTTCATTTGGCCTTTCGATAGTCAGTTTGAAATTTCATTGCAGCAGATGAAAACAATTACCGGCTTGCTATAACAAGCACCTCCTTTGCCAAACCTCAGCGAAGGCTTTCGTGTTTACTAGTCAAGTTGTACTGCCACAGACTACCCCAAATCACTTATCCCCTCTTCACGCCACCTCCCCCATATTTTCTTCCTTTCACATGCCTCTTCTGAAGCTACTTCCCTATTTGCCGAAATTTACCTGCCGAATGAAGAGAAAAAAATCCCCCCTTCTCGCCTTCCATGACTCATTGCGTCCCAAACAAGCTGGCATCCTTCCGCGTGCTCATGAATACACAAAAGTCCGTGGCTGTCGGTAACATCAGGTTGAGTTTGGCGTGTACACACAAGCTCGCTCTGGGGAATGAAGAACGCAGGAAACCACAGACTGAGATCAAATGTAAATTAACCCTTCTTCTTCTTCTTCTTCTTCTTCTTCTTCTTCTTCTTCTTCTTCTTCTTATTCTTCTTCTTCTTCTTCTTCTTCTCATCCTCCCCCTACTACTCATCCTCCCCCTTCTACTCCTCCTTTTTTGGCGCTCGCTCGCTTTGAATTCAAGCGTAGTCCTCACACACTACTTCTAGTACTTAGTAGTGCTGGACTGAATTTTGCGTATGGATTAGCTTTCCCTATTAACAGTGTCATTCGCAATAAAGCGAACCCACCCCAACATCAGAGGTGCTTGTAATTTACGTCCCAAAGTCAAGGACGAGAGGTCAACATTTTAGTCCAACTGTCCAGCGTAGGTGTTGAACCCCTTACTTCGGCATCAGCACACCGGATGTTTAAGAAGACGCGCTCTTATCCATTCGGCTATGCTGACCTCATTCTTCTTCTTCTTCTCCTCCTCTTCCTTCTTTTTCCAGCTCAGGGGGCTTAGTGGTCTCGAGGTATGGTGTCCGCCTCGAGTGCTGGAGGTCCCGGATTCAAGCCCCGGTGAGGGCGGGGATTTTTTCACGTGGACTTCTAGTAACAAAATTTCCCCTGGTCGCTGAGTAGTGAGATCGAACGCCTGTGTGTATTACGCACGTTAAAAATCCCTTGGCAGTTGGAAATCGAAGAAGAGTAGCCTAACGGCGCTGCCCGGGCAAAATTTCGAGTTAAAAATCTACCCAAAGTATTTCAAGATCCTCGCCGGTTTCTACGGAGAACGGAGCACTTATGGGTTACACCCGTGTGTCGTGATGTTTGCTATGCGTCTATTTCGACATGGGTCGCAAACAGGGTGGTCACCATCCCCCAGAGTTGTCCTCGATGGGTTGCTCCAGTGTGACCATACACAGAAGCCGGAGAAGACACACACCTGTATACGTGTGTGATTTGTACATCAAATCATATACCAGTAAATGGAGTAGACACACACCTGTATACGTGGGTGATGTGTACATCAAATCATACACCAGTAAAAGGAGTAGACACACACCTGTATACGTGGGTGATGTGTACATCAAATCATACATCAGTAAAAGGAGTAGACACACACCTGTATACGTGGGTGATGTGTACATGAAACCATACACCAGTAAATGGAGTAGACACACACCTGTATACGTGGGTGATGTGTACATGAAACCATACACCAGTAAATGGAGTAAACACACACCTGTATACTTGGGTGAAGTCTACATGAAACCATACACCAGTAAATGGAGTAAACACACACCTGTATACTTGGATGAAGTCTACATGAAACCATACAGGGAATGGAGTATACACACAGCCGTGAACGTGGGTGAAGTGTACATGAAACCAAATAGGGAATGGAGTATACACACAGCCGTGAACGTGGGTGAAGTGTACATGAAACCATACAGGGAATGGAGTAGCGATACAGCCGTGAACGTGGGTGAAAGTGTACATGAAACCATACAGGAAATGGAGTAGACACTAAACCGATATGAAGTGTACACAAAACTACAAAACAAGGGATGGGTATCCATAAATGCACAAGAATTGAGTACATAAATCCATAAAACAAGGGAAAGGTACACATGAAGCCATATAATGGGTAAAAGTGTACACGAAACCACACTAGAGGATGGAGTGCACTGTAATAATACCAGTGGGGTAGGGTGGGCTATGGTTACACTTTACACTTCAGGATGAGTTCTGGCCAAGACACTGGTGTAGCTGGTCCCCTGACCCCTCAGGCCCCTGGACTCTGCTTTCTCTCACTCACTCGACCTAGGGGTTTTCACCTCTAGGGGCTCAGTCCAGCAGACACAACTCAACTCTGGTAACGTCACTGTAAATAGCATTCAATATAATATAACATAACAGTTCAGGAGAGGACAGGTTTAGATGAAGGAAGTGGGTATATATATATCATCAAAAAAGAGTTATGGGGGAACATTTTAAACTTTAAAGCTTTTAATGACAGGATTAGTAAATTACGAATAAAAGGTAAATGGAAAAATATAACGATGATTAATGTACATGCACCTACTGAAGAGAAAGAAGATGATATTAAAGAAGACTTTTATAATGATCTGGAAGATGTCATAGAAGAAACCCCCAAACAGGACATCCTGATTGTGCTGGGAGACTTCAATGCAAAAATAGGTAGAGAGCAAACTAATAAAAAAGTGGCCGGTATGGAAAGCCTACATACAACTTCAAATGATAATGGATGGAGAGTCATCAACCTGGCAGAAGCCAAAGGACTGCAGATTAGCAGTACCAGACTACAAAGAAAGGATATACACAAACAAACTTGGAAATCATGTGACAAGAGAACCTATAATCAAATAGATCACATTTTAATTAACAACAGAAATGCATCAAACATACAGCAAGTCAGAAGTTATAGAGGAGCTGAGTGCCATAGTGACCATTTCCTCGTTGGAGCAAAATTTAAAATAAAACTTAAGAGAGCTTTCTATACTAAATTACAAAGATTACACCCAACATATAACAGAGAAAAACTACAAGACATTACAGTCAAAGAGAAATTTACAGATGAAATAAAATGTAAACTTGAAACTTTGCAAAACCCTTTGGAGGAAAGCGTTGACCAAACTTGGTTGAACATCAAGAATACAATTCAATCTACCGCAGAAGAATGTCTCGGTGTGTCAACCACGCATAGAAAGAACAGATGGTTCAATCAAAAATGTGAAGAAGCAGTCACTAAGAAGAAGAATGCCAGACATGTATGGTTAAATGACATCAATAACATCCAAAAGGAAGAGCATTATAGAAATGAATGTAAAGAGGCTACAAAAATAGTCAGACAGCAGAAGCGAGAATATATGAGTAATATAATCAAAGATTTGGAAACTAATCACCAGAAAAATGAATCCAGAAAGTTTTTTAAAGTACTGAAGTCAATGAAACGAGGGCACCAACAAAACACATATGGTTTAAAAGACAAAAATGGGAATATGATAAATACCAATGAAGAAATGTGCAACACATGGAAAGAATATTTTATTGAATTACTAAATTGTGAAGCTCCAAGTAACATTTTCCCACAGGAAGAGGTTCTAACATGCGAACCACAAATTGAAGAACCTACATTTGAAGAAATCCTATATGTAATCACACGACTTAAAAACAATAAGGCAACTGGGACTGATGGAATTGCTGCTGAATTTATAAAGGCAGGTGGCCATGCATTACATCTAAAGCTATACGAACTAATAATAAAAATCTGGAGGACAGAAGAATTACCCCATGACTGGAAAGAGTCATTATTGATACCTATCTTTAAGAAAGGAGACAAGTTCCAATGTGGAAATTATAGAGGAATATCACTACTGTCCACAAGCTATAAGATACTATCCGCAGTATTACTAAATAGACTAAAACCATATTCAGAAGACATATTAGGTGACTACCAGGCGGGTTTTAGACAAAACAGATCAACAATAGATCAGATATTTATCTTACGACAAATAGCCGAGAAACATTGGGAATATAAAAGAGATCTCCATAACATTTTTGTGGATTTTAAAAAGGCTTATGATAGTGTCCATAGGAATAGTCTATGGAATGTTATGCAGGAATTTGGAATACCAAGGAAGTTAATTAACATGACCAAACTATGCATGGAAGATACTTATAATATAGTAACATATAAAGGCAGGAAATCAGACCCCTTCCAAATAACATCTGGCTTGAAACAGGGTGATGCACTATCGCCGCTACTCTTCAATCTGGCTCTAGAGAAAGTTGTAAGGAAGGTAAAGGAGGAATGTGATATTGGAGGAACATCCAAGCTGCTTGGTTATGCAGATGATATAGATATTATAGGGCAAAGTGAACAAAAGACATTAGAAATATTGACTCACTTAAAGGAAAAAGCCCAACAGATGGGGCTGGTTATCAACCAAGATAAGACAGAATATATGGTAATTTCAAGAGACGGAATGGCTAAAAACTCTGGCCACATCAGTTATCAGTTATCAGTTATCAGTTGGGGTATCTTCGTTGCACTCCGGACATGTCCATAGGTGCTCAGATCCTCCCCCCAGCATATGCATCAGCGTCCGGTGGCTAATAGTGCCAGTTCTGTGTTGGTTGACGAGGCGCTTTGTTTTCCCGATGTACTTCTCGCGTCTGGCTGTGCCGATTCTTACTCCCAGGTCTTTCATCCTGGAAAGCGATGTGGAATCACTGGCGTCAAAATCCTCTGTTCTCGCCATATCTTTAAGGGCGTTAATGACATCGGCACGATCCATGGGCTGGCCATCTACAGGGGGTGCAGAGCCAGCCAATTTATCAGCTCGTTCATTTCCCTCGACTCCCGCATGTCCCGGGACGAAGATGAAGGTGACTTTGCGGACAACAGACTTCTGGCCACATACAAATAGATAATATGACCATTAAAAGAACGGAAACATACAAATACCTGGGTACAATCTTCAACTGCTCCAACATCATAAGGGAAGAAATACAAACTAGAATCAACTCTGGAAATAAGATATACTATGCACTACAACATCTACTAAAATCAAAGGCACTATCTCGTAACACCAAAATCACAATATACAAAACACTGATCAGACCAGTTGTGCTGTATGGCTCTGAAACCTGGAGTACAACGAAAGGAGACGAAGCCTTGTTACAAACCTTTGAGAACAAAATTTTAAGACGCATCTTTGGACCCATTAGGGATACACAAAGTGGAGAGTGGAAAAGAAGAAGTAACAAAGACATTTATGATTTGTTTAAGTCCCCGCTAATCACTGGTATCATGAAGGCTAATAGACTACAATGGCTGGGGCATATAGAAAGAATGGAAGATAATAGGGAAACAAAACTCGCTTACACTCAGGAAATAAATGACCGTAGACCCCGAGGTAGACCAAGAAGGCGGTGGAGAGATAATATACATACAGACCTACAAGCACTTGGAATCAACGACTGGCAAGAGAAGGTCCACCAGAGAGACGAATGGAGACAGATTGTATTTGCAGCAAAGAACCTCAATGGCTCGGAATGCTGAAGAAGAAGAATATATATATATATATATATATATATATATATATATATATATATATATATATATATATATATATATATATATATATATATATATATATATATATATAAAGAAGGACCAACAGCCGAAGATCTGTGGTCTCATCACCGGGCAGACTCCAGATAATGTCAGTACGTCTGGTCATCGTGGTTATCTCACCCGATCTTCTAGGATCCTCCTTCCGATAGTGTAGACTTGATAGACTGACTGGAAAGGTAACCTTCCTTCATGAGGCCAACGTTCAGACCCCGCTGGTGAACATGGTAGTCGGACTGGAGTCGGTAGACTTCCCACTGATGAAATGTTCAGATGTTGTGATGTAGACCCAGTGGACTCTCTGAAGGCGGTAGCTTTCCCAATAGAACAATGTCATGTCTTTGGAACAACCACTGGTTCAATGTGTCACCTCAAAGGCTCTCGAAGCGTAACTGTCACTTTGAAGCTTCGCCGCACGTAGCGTACAAGACAATGTCTTCCATAGCCAGGCTACTTGTTGTCAAAACAAAAGCACCAGAATCTTTCTTCACAATTCTCCCTCCGGCCTGAGCCGTATAAGCCCATGAACATCTCACTCGTCGAACGACCAACCCATCTGTGTAAATTACAGCATCACCCTCCAAAGAATTCTCGAAAATCAAAGCCTGTACTTCCGCCTCCACAGCAGCTGGATTTTCTTGTCTGCATTTTCTGTCTAGCTGGATGCCAACTGAAAAGGACGTACAGAAATCTGTTGGCATTTGTACCCACTCCTCTCTAGGTTCTAAGTCCTCAAGTGAACACACGTATTGAAGAATGTCTTCGGCTTGACCCATCCACGACTTTCCTCTTTTTAACCTGCTGCCCTTTACTTACTTAATTTCACTGTGCAGTGGATGTTGTGGGTTTGCATTGACTCTGAGGTAGGTACTTACTCTGCAAATATGTATTCTGTCCCCAATGAACATTAAGAAGTAGCGCATCGCCCTACATGCTGTATCTCTAGTGCATCCAAGAATAATACGCATAGCTTCGTTCTGTATCCTTTCCATCCTTTCCATCTGCTTACGGCTGATAGTCAGCCAAAACAGAAAGGACCAGACCCTCTTAAAGGAGACATAGACGGCGCTGCTCACAGTTTGGCTCCGCCATCACCCGCATCGCAGCCAAACCTAGCTTGACCTTTGTTATCACCCGGTCTATGTGCTCATGATAAGCAAGGCTTCGATCACAACGTATCCCCAGGTAGTTCATTGCCTGCGTTCTTTCCACTCTCTCTGAACATACGTTTACAGTTGGTGTTGGACTGTTGACAATTTGGTTGTTCAAAGAGAACCATGTCACTGCTGCCTTCGTTGGGTTGATAATTGCCCCAGATTCCACACATCAGGTGCTTATGTGATTTAGTTCTGTTTGTAGATCCACAGCAACCCGATCTATATCATTACCTTGATGATACACTAACACATCGTCGGCATATGACAAAGTCCTCCCCGGTCCTCTGATCTGCTCGCCGGTAATTCTCACAGTGTATGCTTTGAACAGCACTGGAAATGATGGTGATCCCTGTGGCAAGCCTGGATATATTGTTGTTGGTTCCGAAGTTCAAATGCCATATCTAAAAACTACTTTCCGTTGGAAGAGGGCTGCGGTGAACCTGTTTAGGAGAAATTGACTTATCTTGAGTTCAAGAAGCTGAAACATTAAGAAATCCAACGGTACTCTGTTGGACGCATCCTCAAGATCAATAGCCGCAGCACATGTTTCAATGCCTGAGTGGAAACCTTCATAGACATCATGGGCAAAAACTGCTGCATTGGTCTAGGATTCTCTGCTTGGACGGTACCCTCCAAGGGTAGGTGGGAAACAACCTCGCCTCTCTAGCTGGCTTGATATTTTCCTGGGAATTAACTTCTCCAGTAGCTTGCCTATTGTGTTCTGCATGGTTAATACCTGCTGATTCGGCATGGGAATCAGATAGCTGTGTAACCACTCTTCCTTGATGCTAGCACTCTCTATGCTGTTGTTGTACATATCTGCTAGTTTCTCTAGCTCGTTGTCGGTACACATATTGATGTCGTCATACCTTATACCATCTGGCCCTGGTGCGCTGTTTTTTGTTCGCCGAAGCACAACCCTGATCTCTGTCACTGTCACTGTCACTGTGTCTTCAATCGCAATGATCTGGGCCTTGCACCTATCTGAGGTAACCGCCTTGACAACATTTCGGCCTCTCGTGTCTGTCTGGTTGCTTAGCTCTAGATAGAGTTCAAAAAGGGCTTTGCCCTTATTCTTGTCAGACCTCAGCACTTTGGAAGTCAGGAATACTCTTATTCGTGACTACCCCATTTATACTTTTATGTAGTCGCCAGAACAATTTCAGTGATTTGTCTGTGCTTATTCTTAGATACAACTCTGCCCATTTATCACTTTTAACCATTTTAACCAGGTTTTTTTTTTTTTTTTTTTGGGGGGGGGGGGGGGGGGGGGGGAAGGTTTCTTTTTTGTTTTTGTTTTTGTGTTGTTGTTTTTTTTTAAATAGCTAACTTTGGTGTCCATCTCTCTTTCCAAGTGCACAATAAGACTACGATGGGCAACTGTTCTTCTTTTCGTTTTGCCATTTCCTTACAGCACCGCACTTATCCATGCATGCCTTTTCCATCTCCCAATTCTGCCAAGGTGGCTGCTCCCAGTTTTTTTTCCTGTCATGATGATTCCTGCGCCTGTCGAGCCTTATTTTACTCACCACATCTCACCGTGAACTGTCATACTTGAAGGTCTTGACTGTTGACTTGTGCTACCTGGTTCTGTCGTTCTCCACCAATATTCTGCAAGAGTAGTGGTCGCTGCCATGGTGCCCTAGGACACCCCATCTACACACTGTAGTGAGTGAAGGAGTAACCAGCGCCAGGTCAACAACACTGTCCTCATTACCTGGACGGCTTGCTGTCTTGGTGACACAGCCACTGTTGATACAAACAAGGTCACTGGTTTCAAGTACCGCCTCCAGCTTCTCCCCCTGTTTGTTGGAAGAAATGTTACCCCATGATTTGCCTTTGGCGTTGAAATCGGCACAGAAAATGAAATTCCTCTCACGACATAATATGTCACTCAGACACTGCCACCTCTGGTTTGTTTAGTCTTTGTCTTCTTCACTCGTCCTTTATAACCCTATGAGGCATAGACCCTCAACCAACTCATTCCAGCCGTCCTGTCCTTAGCTATTCCAAACAGCTGCGGTTATGTCCTTTCAAGTTTATTCATGTCTGTCTCTACTTCTCTTCTACATCTGTTTTTAGGTCTTTCTCTGTGTCTTTTGCCTTTTGAATTCCAGACAAACGAAGGATTTTGTATATTTAAATTATCAAGTGTATTTTTTTTTTTTTTTGCATATCCTTTTTTACAGGACATCGCCGCCAACACCAGCATTTCTGCCGCTGTGATGTCTTGGCGAGTTTACGTTCAGTAGTTTGCCATTGCTTTCTGAACGACCGGCAACGATACCAACGCAACGCGGTCTGCTTCCAAATCGCGTGCAGCTGTGTTTCAAACGCGGGTATACGGGATTACGAACCGCGTCCGTAAGTCCTTCACTACGGAGACCAGCAAGTGTATTCTACTTATGTATTATTTGAATGCCTATTTTTTTTGTTTAATCTCTTGATTATTATTTGTTCAGAAAACGGTGTGAAACTTTTTTTTTTTTTTTGCATATCCTATTTACAGGACATTGCAGTCAACACCAGCACTGCTGTAGTTGATATCTTGGCAAGTTTACGTTCAGTAGTTTGCCATTGATTTCTGAAAGACCGGCTTCCATACCAACACGTCAAAATCCAGCGCGACGCGGTCTGCTGCCCAATGGGTCGCAGATGTGTTTTGGACTCGGGTAAGCGGGCTCACGAATCGCGTCCCTAAGCTCTTAGCCACGGAAAGTAAAATTGCCTATCAAATCACAAACACCCCAGATGAGCTGGGGATGATTTAACTTCCTAAACAGGACACAGTTTTTTGTTTTTTTTTAAACGTATGTTTTGTTTGATCGTTATTTGGATCTCTTTTTCACTGTGTATGTGTTGTAGTTCCATAGTTTTCATTTCTTTACTTTTGTTTTGGAAACATCTAGTTATCGCCCCTCTTTCTTCGTCATATTATTGCCAATTTTGTTGTTGTTGCTGTTGTTGTCTTCCACTTATGTCGGTAAGAGTTGTGGGGAGGAGTTATTTAAGTTCCACTGCATATGACTAGTGCCTTTCCTTCATGATTCAGGAGCAGTAATTTTCTAGGATGAAGTACATTCGCTACAGGTTTGTTAGACCGTCATGGGTTCCTTACTTATTTAACCTTTTTATATTTGCTACTATCGGTGTCCGTGGCCAAAGGCTTGCGAACGCGATTTGTGAACCGTTTACCACGCGTTCGAAACACAGCAGCGACCGATTTGGCAGCAGACAGTGTCGCGCTGGGGTTTTAGCATGTTGGTATGGGAGCCAGTAGTTCAGAACGCAATGGCAAACTACTGAACGTAAAGCTTGTCGAGACATCAATAACAGCAGTAAAATGCTGGTGTTGACAGCGATGTCCTGTAAATAGGATATGCAAAAAAAAAAAAAAGTATTTGCTACTACCACCATGTCAAACTCACGGACGGACTCCAACTACGAGAACACGATAGAGTCCCGTATTGTTATTGTTACCGGGCGTTGTTTAGTTCATAACACTCAGTTAAACTTGTTCCTCGTAGATTTATTATTACAGTTTGTATTATTGTTTACGTACATTCATGTTGCTAAGCCCATATAGAAGTGAAAGAAAGAAGAAGGACGCACTAGACAAAATAAACACGTCTTTCTTCTACTTCTATGAATGCTAAACAATACATGTGTTTTTATTGTTGAACTTCTTAGTGGTGTCAAATGGTTCCACAATTTCTTTTTTTTTGTTGTTGTTGTTGCTTGCTTTGAATTCTAGAGAAGTCCATACACGTGCTTCCACTTCTAGTGCACTGGTCTGATTCTTTCGTGTGGATTAGCTTTCCTTATTACCTTTGTCCTCACCGTCAGGACATGGACGAGAAGTCAACACTTTAGTCCAACTGACAGGTGTAGGGGTGGTACCCGCTACCTCGGCATCAGCACACCGGATGCATAAGAACGAGCGCTTTTATTTATTCAGTCATGCTGACCCTCAGTTCCCCAGTTGATATTTATCATTTTAGAACCCCGCGGAAGTAATTACTACAGCACGGCCTTTACCTTCACCTTTTCAGGCGTGAATCAGATAAAGTATAAAAATAAGGCAATGGTGAGACATAGTTTTCTGCATGGTTTCAGACAGGCTGTATACACACACACACACACGCGCGCACGCACGCACGCGCGCGCGCACACACACACACTCACGAACGCACGCACGCACTGACATACAGACATGCAGCCATCGCGGTGCACATAATTAGGAACTTGCAAATATGCAAACATACAGCCATAACGGTGCACATAATAAGGAACTTGCATACAAACAAACATACAGACATCGCGGTGCACATAATGAGGAACTTGCCAACATACAGACAGAACGCAAGCCCATACTCTTGTCACACGATGTTCGCGGTGTGCCTTCAGTCATTAAGAAGGAAGCTTAGCAGTAAAGGCCAATGTTTGTTTGGTGTGTTGGAGAAGTAGAGTGCAAGGGCCAGGTGTGGGCGCAGCAACCGCCGGGAGGGGCTGAAGGGTTCATTTACTTTGGTTCTTACCTGTCCGCGGTGATTCTTGCTGCTATTTTATCTAATCTCGAATCCTTGTGGTCCGTCGGATCCTCCTCTCGAGTGTGTCTAAACTGCTGTTTTTCACACACACACACACACACACACACACGCACACATGCACGCACTCTCCCACACACACACGCGCGCACGCACACACACACGCACACATGTACGCACGCACCCCCACATGCACGCACGCACGCACCCACACACACACACGCACACACACACACACACACACACACACACACACAAGTTACAATTAACCCTATGTTGATTTACTAGGCAATTTTACGATTTATAGTTTGCTGATGTTGACAGCGATGTCCAGTAAAGGATATGCGAACAAAAATACAAAACAAAAAAGTTTGCCATTGCTTTTTGTCAACCCCAACTGGCCGATGTAGGAATTGAACTTGCTTCCCCGCAGTCAGCGTACCGATAGTTTAAGAGCCAGCGCTTTTTTATATGCATACGTTTGCCATCTTGACAGAGAGAGTTTGTTACATTGTGCGTCTAATAAAAAACTGTGGCGAAGTGGTCAAGCCGTCTGACTAAGGCTCCGAAGGTTGTGGGTTCGATTCCGGGCCGCATCCTTCCGTTCACGGTGCATTTTTTCGAAGACTCCTGTGGGTCGGAAGCTGGAGCTACGGAGTTCGTGCTTTGTGCCACGCTTTCAGCGCTGCGGAAAGAGACTGAGCCATATTGGATAAACCCGGTGCAATGAAGTCGACCCTGTCGACTTTTAAGCGACATTTTTAAATGCTTCAAATAAAAAGGCATAATAATTACAACACACAGCGGTGGCGAATGTGAATGATTGGACCAATTCGCGCTGTAAACAATGGATGCATGTGGAAACATGGTCATTTCCACCATCAAGCACCATCTGACGTCTCACACGCTCAGTGTCTGACCTATCTGCAATCATTTTATCCTTTGTCTATATTCCATTTCTGATTTTTCCCTCCATTCAACACTGATCCGCGGCGATCTGCACCCAAGGTGCAATGTCAATGCCTGCATCAATCATGTCCCGCTTACACACATCTTTGTACTATAGTATAGGCCGACCCCGGAGATCTTTTACCCATCTATAATTCACCAAAAACGACGTCCTTTGGTATTCTACCATTGTCCATCCTTCTATTGTGTCATATCCATCTAAGTCTAAGAATTATGAGCATGGAACAAACCGTCACACAACCCGATCTTTCCAAGACTTCTGTATTTGTGATTTTATCTTGTCATACCTATAATTGTCTGACTTGTAATTTAAATAGATATGACAGATGCAAGTCATTACTAACCTAGCCCTAATCACAGACAAATATACAGACATGTAAGTAGGTAGGAAAGCAGGCAGGCATAAAGATAGGTAGGTTGGTAATGATCTAAATCGGTTGATAGATAGGTGTGTTCTAAGTGATTCAATGAGAATGATCCGAAAGGTCGAGACGGGTTATATACGTAGACAGTAGACTGAATTGTTGTTCGCGGATTGAATCGTCAGTAGTTTTTAGAGCCACCTTTATCTTCGTTCTTGGACATTCGGGAGTTGAGGGGAAATGAACGAGCTGAAAACCTTGCTGTTTCTGCACCCCCTGTAGATGGACAGCCTATAGATCGTGCCGATATTATTAACGCCCTTAGAGAGATGTCGATAGCGGATGACTTTGATGCCAGTGAATCCACGTCGTTGTCTAGAATGAGAGACTTGGAAGTAACCATTAGCACGGCCAGACACGAGAGGCACATTGGGAAATTGAGGGGCCTCGTCAACCAATACAGAACTGGCACTATTTAGCCGCCGGAAGCCTGATGCATATGTTGGGGGGGGGGGGGGGGTGGTGGTGGTGTAGGAACTGAGCACCTATGGTCTTGTCCGGAGTGTAAAGGATGATACCCCAACAGATAATTAATTAACAACCCATTAAGTGCCGAGCTGTCAATTAAATAATCGAGCAACCATCACATATCCCGTTCGCCTGAAGGTGCGTGAAACATTCCTTTATTAAGTTGTATTTTATTTGTGTGAATGCGATTGCATCCATTTAACTGTTTATTCTTCTTGTGTTCTTTTACAGATGTCCGATCCACATACAGATATAAACTTTACTGTTACCCTAAGGACGCCATACTTCACTACAATTGTTTCGTGGACTACAATAGATCAAGACTATATTTGGGATCTGCAATGTATCTACGGAAGGCGTTCTTGAAGGATAATTTCAGCTGCTGTTTCATACCTTGAGATTCTTAAAACAATGTGTTGAATGTGCCAATTGATCTGTAACGTGTCTATATTTCTTTGCTGGAAGAAATAGATGTACGGGTATTCATCGGCACTTACAGAAGTTTAAAAGGAAGTAGAAATCAGAGGATTGCTGTTTGACTGAGTCAGAGCCAAACAAAAAGTAGGTTTGGACCAAACATGGGGCACGATCAAATGAACAAGTATTCTAACGTAACTTTCCGTTCACTGAGCATTAAAATTGCATAAGATCCACGAAACAAAACAAATAACACGATGACCCTAGTATGGCGATATATCGTCCTTCTGTCCACGTGGGAGGTCACATTTAACGATGTAGTATCCTTCTGCACGGAATCAATTAAATGCTAAATTACATTTGAATTCTGCTGTTTACATTTAGTTTTGTTATAGCTTTTAATGTCTGTGATGGTAATGATGAAGATTGATGATGCTAGTGGGGGTCGCTGTGAGGTCATATCCGATTACAGATTCAGATCACCTATCGAACATTCACACTCGACGTGCCCGCTGTTTGGAGATGGGAACAATGTTACTGCACCGAAAAGACATGTTCCCTCAAAACAAATGCTGAATGCCAACACGTCGTACAAAGGCAGACTTTGTTCTCCCTTGGGCGATGATGGCTACATTACTGATAGCATGTCCAGCATGGCTGGGTCTTTATCATCACCTTTATCAAGTAGTTGGACCGACAGGGGTCATGTGTATGCTGAAGCGGGACAAGGGAAAGCTACGCCACACACAGACTCGGATTATCTGTATTCAAGAACAATGCAGTCTGGTGCTGACAGAGCCAAAGATGTGAATAAAGCCGTGGGTTCCAAGGCAAAGATTCAGTTGGAGCCTCCAGAAGATGGCTCCACATCTCCTGAACACAGTCGGGTAGCGTATCAATATCTAGGCCACGACTCCAGGAGGCGCGATGTCAATTTAGAGACGCCAAACAGCGGATCATTGTTTAGAAGACAGGTTTGGCTCACTGACTACAATAGATGAGGAAATCCCCGGAGCATCTAACTACTGTTGTAGAGTAAATACATACTGTGGATGGGACAGATTTGACGTGTGTAATGGCACAAGAATACACCAGAATAGAGTGCATAGTCCAGAGGCTAGGCGGTATAAGAAAAGAAATAAGAAAGTAAACCCAAACTTTGGAAGGGATTCAAACTATGAATACCCAGACCCTGATTGCTACAGAGCAGTGCCTTTTTCTGCAGCAGCTACAGATTCTTTTCCAGATGGACCGAATGCGCCAGAGAACAAACCAGAAGAAGTACAGTGCAGCAATGGCGCCAGAAGCCTTTGTTACCGTATTGGTTCAGTAGACAGTCTTCTTACAGCTCCACCCCGGAATGGAGAAGGCTGGAGAGTCTACTCAAGATTACTAGAGAAACATTTCGACATACCTCCTCACAATATAGACCCGGCCGGACGAGGCAAGTTTGTTCCTTCTAATGTTGATAATAGTCCCGACATGGAGACTAAAAGGCAGATATCAACAATATCTCCCGCGCAGCACCCACCGGGGGAGAGAGTAAAGCCCAGTATCTCGGGCCGTAGAGGGCTTAGAGTTTCTGGTAGTGAATTTTCTCTACATCGTTTGGACCAGAGTAATCATTCTGGACCACATCGAAAGTCGGGGGAGCAATCACAGGGCCTAACGAGGTCAGACAGTGACTTCGACAATAGTACGTACAGAAGAGGAATGTCTTTCTCGCAGCCACGAAAAAATCATGTCAGAAGTTCTATGCCAGATCTTCGATGCCAAGATGCTTCCTGGCTCTCAGAACGTGATTCTGAGTTTACATCCGGAGGTTTCTGTGGGAACCGATTTAATTACTATCAACAAAGTCAGCAACAAAATTACGAACAGTTCCAGTCACAGGATCATTCTTGCTGTCGCTTGCCACAGCAGTTACACTCTTTGCCTGCAATCATGGATCAATGTACACAGACTCATGGGAACTATAACCCTTGCCTTAAAATAAGAGAGTATGCCCAAAGCGCCACTCCCGGTAACGCATCTGACAGTTTAGCGTCGCTTTCCTATCAGCATTGCCCAGAAACATCTCTTAGACAACACTTTTATCACAAAGTAGCCGGTCCAGTTCGTGCAGAGAGTTCATATGACCAGCCATACCTTGGGACAAACAGCAAAGCCAGTGATCTGAAAGTGGAAAGGCACTCATTAGATCTCTTTAACATCCCACAGCTTCAGAAGCAGATTAGAGCAACTTCTGAATTGTGTCTTCAAGCATCAAGAAGACATATGTTTGCGTCCTCAGCAGATATCCACAAACTGTTTTCAGGTCAGATGAAACCACCAAAATCCATATCCTCAAGTTCGGGACAGTTTTGGGATAGTCTACAGTATAGCCGGAGTGACCCGGACTCACCCGTTCAAAGAAATACTAATCTGATGTTCCCTTTAACTGCCCAAGAAATCCCTGCACGTATTATTGACCAACGACTCATATCAACGCCTTCAGAGTTTGTACAACAAATTCCCCCATCAGGTTCACCCAAGACAGACCACTGCTTCCGCATCCCACCTGAAACTAGTATACACAGCACGCCATTATCCTCCTCTCAATCATCTGAAAAAGACAGTTCTGTCAGTCCAACACAACACCAGCCGATAGAAATATACCCTGAGACAAAAAGGCGTCCTCTGCAAAGACAAGAATCTTCACGTGCGGATGCTGATACAGAACAGTTGCAACTTCAACGTCAGCTAAGTGACTATTCGTCCGAGACTGAGCTACAACTCATTGAATCCAACGCTGAAGCAGTTAAAAATAGTCATGGGATACAAGAAAGTGGGCTTTTATTCAACGGTTCTGCTAAAAATTTTACGCCGATTAATACGCCCATTGAAAATAACCCGAAAACAAGAAGTGCTCAACATGGTACAGCAACAGAACCTGTATACGCTAACGAAACTGTTTTGGCGACAGCTGTATACGATGCGGCAAATAAATCTTCTAATACTGAATGGTACAGACAGCCAGCTACACTTTCCCAGCTAGCTTACATAAATCCTTACTTTACACCAGACCTACAGCAGCCTTCTGGATCTGTCTACGCCAACCGCTACATCCCATCCCTACCATCACAACCATCTGCAAATGCTCACACCACCCATCACCTACCAACGGCTAAACCTACAGCTCAGGGACCTGCCCGCTTCCAGTCCTCTGACAACATTGACTCTTCTAGCACAGTCAATGGCGACTCCAGCACAATCTATTACGACGATAGTTGCAGTAACAACCCAATTTCCTATCTGCATTTTCCGGCCACTCAAAGCCCAACGATCTCATTTCCAACAGCAGTAAAGAATCATTCGTCACCTGCCCACTACCATAGACAGAATAATAACAAACACCAAATTCATTACGCAGACACCAGAGCTACACATGACAACACTGACATCATCGCTAGGAACCCACGCTTTGGCCATCCTGTGAGACAGTCTGCAAGTTTCCATGATTTCTCTGTACCATTCAGCAATCGTGGGGATGTATGCAGTCCGGCATCATATCTCCATACAGGAAATTCCACGACTGGTCGTCCAAGCACCCAAGGATATGTCTCTGGAAGTTTCCTTAGAAATGGATACAGCAGTTCCGGCCGCCATTCTGTACTGGAAAAACACCAGAAAGTAAACTTTCCATTTGAGACCAACGTTGTATCCGAGGAAGAGGATGACATACTATCCACTCTAGTGTAGGACCATTTGGTGCATCATAAAAGTAACAGGCCGGGTCACTTGCCATCTTCACATCGAAGGTGTCACTGTCGTGTATCGCCACCATTTTCTTCGTCTTCTTATTTATCAATATCCTGTTCAAGCCTTCTGGGTTATCAATGAGATATAAATTATGTTATATATATTTAAGAATTCATTTTTTTCATGTAATTATACATTTATATTGTTATTCGATGTATGTTACATTAATTTATACTGTACATATAATGCAGTTATGTCAATCATACATTATTGAATGTTTATAGTGATTAATTTAATTTAGTTGCATGTCCTTCGCAGGACGTAACAGTCAACCCCGGCATTTTGGCTGTTCGTGATTCCTGGGCAAGTTTTACATTCAGTAGTTTGCCATTGCTTTCTAAACGACCTGTACCTATACCATTTTCGAATAAAAAAAACCAGCACTGCTGTGTTTCGAACCCTGGTATACGGGATTACGAATCGCGTCCTTAACACCTTCGCCACAGAGATCGTAAAATAGTGATAAACATCTTCTAAGAAATTGTTATAATTGTAATATTTGCCGATAGCTTTTAGAATATCTCATCAACCTTTCCATTTATATCTTATATACAAGGATTTTAGTTATATTTATATGTTTCTTCACTTTCTCCGGTATTTTTGTTGTTCTTTTGTTTGCTGGCCTTGAACTGACTTGGCGCCTCATTTTTGACATGCACCAAAGAGGAACAGCTTTCTGTTATCTGTTATATTTTTTAATAAGTGAGCGGGTGAAACCTATACAAATTCATCGGCAAATGAAGGTCCAGTAGTGTGATGCATGCGGGTCAGTCCAGCAAGTGCATTAGTGGAGTAGGAAGTTTCAAAATGACGTGACTTCTGTGACAGACTGTTCAGAACCTGGATCAGGCACACTGAGTAGTGTTCCAGAGCCGATTTTTTTTTCTACAGGAATCCAAGCATTTTATAGGCACTGGAGGACTTGCATTGAACGCAATGGTGACCACATTGAAAAATGATATATTTGTTCTTTACTTTTTTTCAGAATATATTCACAAACACACAAAAAATTAAGATTTTCATTTGAAGCAGCCTGTTTATTGTTGCATCATTTGTACAACTCACGTGTCCTCCAACTCCTCCTCCTTCTCTTCTTCTTCTTCTTCTTCTTCTTCTTCTTCTTCTTCTTCTTCTTCTTCTTCTTCTTCCTCCTATCGCCCTTTTCTTTATCCTTCTTATCTCCCCTTCCTTCTCTTCATTCTCATCTTTCTTCTTCGTTTATATTTCTTTTCCTCCTCTTCCTTCTTCTTTTCCTCAGCCTTTGTCTTCGTCTCCCTTTTATCTACCAATGAACCACAATCCCTCCCCGAAGTTATGTTGTCTCTTGCAAATCTGTGTCTTGTCCTCCAACTTTGTCCATGCATTTCCCACGCCACTCATTTATGTCTCCTATTATCTGTCACGTGTGTGTATGTGTGTATGTATATATTCTAATGCAATTTATATGAACGCATAACATGCGCATTCATCTGTATGCTGTGGAGAATATCTTTAATAATTGCTCCTTTTATGCATTCTTCTGTTGCTATGAAGATTGTCTATTGAGTAGGGCACTTACCACTCCTGTGCACTTACTAAATGTGATTCTTCAGCTGTACTAGATCTCCTGACAAAGCTGTGTGTGTGTGTGTGTGTGTGTGTGTGTGTGTGTGTGTGTGTGTGTGTTTGTGTGTGTGTGTGTGTGTGTGTGTGTGTGTGAGAGAGAGAGAGAGAGAGAGAGAGAGAGAGAGAGAGAGAGAGAGAGAGAGAGAGAGAGAGAGAGAGAGAGAGATTGCAAAGTCCTGTTTCTTGTGATTTCGCTCATATGCAAAAAGGAAAAGATGAAATCAATGCTGCGTGGTTTTGCAGACCTTTGCGCCTAAGCCCAGCATGATACCCATGCTGTAGGTTAAATATTACGTTCAGTGATTTGCAAATGCTTTCTGAGTAAAGAACATGCTGCATACGTTGACGAACCTAATGCAAATATAATATCTGCAAAACAGGGAAGATTTTCAAACCCATGTCTAGACCCCGCCTGTCGCCTGACGACAGGAGGGGAAGGATTTTACGTTCAGGCTTATGAATAGAAGTGTGGGTGTATGAGAGTGGTTTTCACACTTAAATTATATGTTCATTGTTCATGACAAGATATGTAAATGTGTTTCCATTTTTGATGAATATCCCATATTGTTTCATGAGAATGATCTATTGCTTTTCTATATTTGTGGATGACTCACAAATGGATTTTGATGTATTGCTATTTTATAACTGTGGGAGAAAATGTTCGAATTTCAAACCCCAGTAATTAGAAGGCAACTGAGCTAGTGATGATGGAGAAGAGGTGGTACGTGTGAACCGAATTTGACCTGAGAAAGGCAGCAAACCATCGTGCATTTTGTGACATCTATAATGGGTCTTAACATTAATGTTTTATATTATTATTGATGTTCTCGTATCATTATTCATGCTTTATATTAACATTAATGCCCCTGTCTCATCATTTACATCCATGTCACTCCCTGTATGTCCTCATCTCTTCATCTGAGGTCTATATCTTAACTGATGTTCCTGGAACAACCGGACATCTTAGCATCAATGATGACCAGATGATGATTACTATACAGAAACCGGTTGCCTCTGGAGTCTGACTTGATTCCAACACCCTAGGAAAGAAAGAGTTACTGATCTCAGGTCTGGGTAATACCGCGCTTCTTCCTCCTCATCCTTCCTTCTTCTTTTCCCCCTTTTTTCTTTCATACACGTTCTCACGATGACATTTAGGTTTACAAAATGTGTATCGGGGAAATGTTGTTTATATTGTCAGCAAGGAGAGTGGTGTTCATGAGGCCTGCTAGCATGAGTTTAGCTACATTGACTGGTCTGCGATGAGGAAGAGAACCTCAGATCTACTATTCTGAGTGAAGGGACAGTCTTTCGTCATGTTACATGAACCAGGTGCTTGCCTTGGAGAGGTCTTCAAGTGGGGTAACCTTTTATTGCAATGACTGCACTGTCTCACCCAATTCAGTCTGTTCCTACTCATAGTAATTCCACTAGGAACACATGAACGTAGGTTTACCACCAGGAGATAATCTAATTTACACCCTGATCATAAGAATACCACCAGAAGATGATTTCCAATTGTGAACTCATATTCTATATGAAGCAAGGATATTAACTATGATGAACCTAATGGACTTTTAACATCCAGCTGAATCCATCATCAAGTTATCATCCTTCGACACCTAGTGACTATAGAAAAACATTTTAATTTCAGATTTCAGATAGCACGAAAGGAGGAAAAGCCCATACACAACTCATGATATTAATTAGGGGGATTATTTGATATATCTTGAATTTGATGATTCTTGCATTTCATTGTTCCACGTATGCATGTTTGTTTGTTTGTTTGTTTGTTTTTTCTGTGTGTATGAAGCTCTTCATCATCTCTCCTCCATCCCAAACATTTAATTAATAATTTTTTGGAGTTTAATGAATATCTTGATGTTCACTCAATTGTGACATTTCTTCAAATACATGTGTGTTATTACGAATGTAATTAGCACATATTACATATCTTAGAAGCAGGGTTAGGCTGGGAGACCTCAAGTGGCAAATTACACATTTATAGCAACATCCTTGTCTACGGAAAATTCCCAGGCTTCTAATGCCTATCTGAAAGAACATTACTTCATAAATTATCAGTGTAGGGCTTGACCATGTCCGTCTAGTTACTCACATTGGGGGTTTTTGGTTCTCTTCAGAGGGGCGAAACTTTTAGTGTGGAAACTTGTCTATATCCGGGATTCCCCTAGATCTCCAGAGTCAATATCTTTCTGCACTACTTCATAATGGTGGAACCACACTATTAAAATCATTGTACTTGATCTATCACTCTTCGTTGGGGGGTGTGCATCTTGTTGATGTTCATCCCATTCACCCTTACAACCTCACACCTGTATACATGTTATGTATGATGTCAGGGACCAAGAGTGCGATTAAAGCTCATACTCTCATCACGGATGAAAATGCGGAACGCCTTGTGCGAGAATCACGCTTTCGACCTCATCCAGGAGAGAAAGGTCTATCCTAAACAGGACACTTGGAGCTGAGACCGTGGTAGAGGTTGGACCGATTCAGACTCGTTGTAGGCAATGGCAACATTTATACTGCCGCTAGTTGTAGAGTGTTTTATATTGATGGCATTTTAGTTAAGAGTGATAGTACGATGTTGTAAGACAATGTGAAGTATAGATGGATTATACTATTAGACGATGTAAAACTGCACGGCATCATGTTAAGTTTCTATAAGTAATGTGTCACTCTGTGGTTAGTCATGTATGCAATGGAGGATGTGAGAGAGTCAATTAGAACATTCTAGTCAACCACTAATACCAATGTCAAAGTGTTACGTCTGACAACTCAAAGTGTTGTTCACGACAAGTGTTAATTCTATACCAGTGTAATCAGCCACTTAACGATACCATCAGCATCGCAATCGATAGTCAGCAATGTTGTACCCTGACAACTCAACTCATTTGTAACACAACAACTATCACTAACTCACGTGCCATGACATATGAAACTCCCACTTTTCTGTGTATATATCTTGTGTCTTATTTTGCCCCTCAGTGTTTAGATATTGTGTCTTATTTTCTCCTTGTGTGTATTAATCTTGTACATTATTTTCCTTTTCTGCATAAATATCGTGCCTGTTACTTCACGCTGTGCATAT
>JACEFZ010001224.1:150000-555000 GCA_014155875.1 Cepaea nemoralis | reverse complement strand
TCTCTCTCTCTCTCTCTCTCTGTCTCTCCTCTCTCTCTCTCTCTCTCTCTCTCTCTCTCTCTATATATATATATATATATATATATATATATATATATATATATATATATATATAGAGAGAGAGAGAGAGAGAGAGAGAGAGAGAATGTAGGGCGGGAGAGAGGGAAAGAAGGGGGAAAGAGGGAGGGAGAGAATGAGAGTGAATGTGCGAGAGGAAGAAAGGTAGGGGCAGAGAGAGGGACAGAGAGAGATGGAGGACGAGAGTGAGAGGGAGAGAGAGAGAGAGAGAGAGAGAGAGAGAGAGGGAGGGAGATAGATAGATAAAGATGGGGAGAGAGCGTTAGAGAGAGAGAGAGAGAGAGAGAGAGAGAGAGAGAGAGAGAGAGAGAGAGAGAGAGAGAGAGAGCATTCTTCTCACAGTTAACGCTCATTCGTGTTTGCAATCTGTTGAATATCAATCGCATCTATTTTCGCTACCAATGGAGAACTGGGTGGTCGAGTGATTAGATTACCGATGTTTCAGTCACTATACCAGGGTTTTAGTCCCAGCTACAGCAGCGATTTTTGTGTTATGTCATGTCATTACGATCGACATTTCGTAATTTGGATATTCCCACATCTGCTCAGTCCCCTCATGCAGCAGTCATCTCAAAGTGTCTTCACACACAGCTCCCATAAGGAGTCGATTGTAGTGTCTCCTCTCTCGCCTTCAAAGTCGGCAACAACTTGCTCGGCCAGGGTTTAAATTACTGTTATATAGAAGATGGCGCAGAGTTGGGGTGTGCGCCCAACCTTGCAAACTACCCCTATGGCTTGTGCATTCATCACCTCTGGCAGCAAAGTCCAACTCCTGGCCTTCAAGTGTGAGAACTGTTTACACTAACAGGAGAAAGGGCAGCGGCGAGTCTCTGGCGCCGTAAAAAAAAAAAAAAGCTCTGGATATTTACGTACGTACATACTTGCTTAGACACGTGTATATGTGCATACATATCTAAACAAGGGGGGGGGGGGGTGTGGCACAGTCTACTCCAGCAATGGAACGGTGCCGAAGACGGAGGCAACCAGAAAGGAGGGGCACCACAGAAATCAGGATGTCACACGACCACGCCAACTAACGAAAGAAGAAGAAGAAGAAGAAGAAGAAGAAGAAGAAGAAGAAGAAGAAGAAGAAGAAGAAGAAGAAGAAGAAGAAGAAGAAGAAGAAGAAGAAGAAGAAGGGAGGAGGAGGAGAAGAAGAAGAAGAAGAAGAAGAAGAAGAAGAAGAAGAAGAAGAAGAAGAAGAAGAAGAAGAAGAAGAAGAAGAAGAAGAAGAAGAAGAAGAAGATGAAGAAGAAGAAGAAGAAGAAGAAGAAGAAGAAGAAGAAGAAGAAGAAGAAGAAGAAGAAGAAGAAGAAGAGACTTGTGGGTATCGACCAGCTGGATCCGTAGTGCAGTGATGATATTCTTCCCTCTTGTGTTGGTGCATTGTTTGGCAGGTGGTCCACGCGTTGATGTCTATCAGAGGTGGAAGACATACCTGAGCATGTGCACTGCTGGCTGGCTGCTCTTGGGCATCATCATCATCATCATCATCATCATCATCATCATCATCATCATCATCAAGTGCAATGCCAGCTGGTGTAGGCGATCATGACTCTCCACAGATCTCGGTCGTCGGTTTTCTGGATCATCTCCCCTGTTGATATTCCTCCATGCCATCGTCTAAATTAATCCAGCATGATTTCTCTTGGCCCCCTCTGCCTCTCTTCCCCTCTATCTTTCCAGTTGTCACGATGTTCTCCCATGCCTCTCTTCTAATCACGTGACCAACAAACAACCCCCCCCCCCCCCCAAAAAAAAAAGCTGTTTGCGTCTTTCTTATTGTTGAATATAATGTTCTAGTTTCATGAGCCTCTTTCAGGCAGTCTTTATTAGTTACCTTGGCAGTCCAAGGAACTCGCATCATTTGTCTGAGGAAGCACATCTGTGTTGCTTCCAATCTCTTCCTGATTTGTAGCAGTTCAGCACTCTCTTTCTTACATTTAATTATAGTGACTTATTGCATGAGATAGTCTTTATTTTCCTAAATACAGCCATTGCTTGCCCTATTATGCTTTTAATCTCTGTTTTACATCTTCCATCTGATGGTATAAATTCCTCCTAGGTATTTAAAACTATCCACCTGGTTAAGAATTTTCCCGTCTATCTCTATTTCACTTTTTGGTGTTACCTTTTTCTTTGATATCACCATTGCTCTTGTGCACAGTGGGTTAGTCTCAGTTTTTCTAAAAGAATTTCGGAAGCATCAATAACGGATGACGAAGAGAATGAGAGGAAGAGGTATGAGAAGAAGGAGGAGGAAGTAGTTGTGGTTGGTGGCGGTGGAGGAGAAGAAGAGTTGTGAGAAAAGGAAGGAAGAGGTAGTGGTGGTGGTGGAGGAGGAGGAGGAGGACGAGGTGAAGGAGGGGGTGAAGGAGTGGGTGAAGGAGTGGGGAGTGGGAGGATAATATGAAGAAGAAGGAGGATACGGAGAGAAGACGATGAGGAGGTGGTGAGGGGGTTTCAGGGAAAAGAGCAAGAAGAAGGGGAAGAAAGGGGGAGGAGGGATGATGAGGATGTAGAGGTGACGGATGATAGCAAGAAGAAGAAGGAGAAGAAAATTATATTAGTCGTTAGTCTTTGAAGACAATATGTCGGGGGAGGAGGGGAGCGGGGGAGAATGGATTCCTTAGCTGGAACCGAGTATGGGTCTATGGTCTATGGCAGTGGCGTCACTGGGGTTGGTGTCACCCAGTGCGGTAAACTCTTGGTGTCACCCCTCTAGACTTTCACCATGGTCTTCTTGCGAGTGTTCCTGTACCATATATAATCGCATATAGTAATGTTTGTAAAATAAGTCAAAAAGTTAATAAGGACATAAGAAAGAAAAAAAATTGAACAATATAACTTCAATACTTCAGGTAAAACATAAATAAAGAACTTCGACAAACTCGGACAAAGTTAAATTTTTGTTATTTAACATTAAAATTTCTCAGAGCAGCTCTGAGCTCTGAGTCTTATTCATTTAAGCACCAGACGCACTGCATGGTGGCACCCTGTGCCTGCTCATGTATTTAACAATGAACGGTTATGAAACCCGACTAGACAGAGCTATGTCTGCTTTGTCAAATTTGCAATTTTTTTTATTTTGGTGTCACCCCTTGATGGTGTCACCCGGTGCGGCCCGCACCCCCCTAGTGACGCCCCTGGTCTATGGTCCATCACATTTTGTAGACCTCAATGCACAGTATAATAGGTAACCAATCTGTCTCTTACTTAGCCAGACGACGAACACAGGCATGAAACCCTCGTTCACCGTGCTTATGACATTATCAGCGTATCTCCCTGTCAACTTCGCTAACGCGCGGCTAAAAGTCGATGTTCCCTATATTCGGTTGTGTCCCTTGGATTGTTAGCACTAAGCTCAGTAATGACCCCTGTTTTGAGGAGTTTCTGTTCTTCAAAAACAGAAGTGACATGGCGGTTTCTTACAGGCAAGCAATGACGGAATACCATGCATACAAGTTACTTAACTATTTTTTTTTTGTTGGGTATCATCCTTGCACTCCGGACATGACAACGGGTGCTCAAATCACCCCACCCCACATATGCATCAGCTTGCGGCGGCTAATAGTGCCGGTTCTGTGTTGGTAGGCGAGCCCCTTAGTCTCCCGATATGCCTCTCTTGTCTGGCCGCGCCAATTCTCACTCCCAAGTCTCTCATTCTAGATGACGATGTGAATTCACTGGTGTCAAAGGCCTACGCTCTCGACATCTCTCTAAGGGCATTAATAATATCGCGGACAGTGACAGTTTTACAAGAACACTAACCCATGTAGCTGTTAGTATAGGGTGTATTTTTAATGACTTCAGTGTTTGAAAATATTGCAGGTCCAAGTTTTGTATTCACCCTCTATAAAGTTGATGCACCATAATAGGTAAATACGAGAGGAAGTCGATACAGCGGAAAATGTCAAAAAGATAAGGTTTAGGTTTTCAAGCGCTGTGCTGCAGAAGTCAAAAACGCAAAATAGGAATGTTTCATGAAGGAGATTGGGGGTGATAAAACACTGCGAAAATTCTGGAAGCTGCACAGACAAATACAAAGAAAAGATCGGCCTGTGACAGTGGGAACAATTTATAGAGATGATGGTGTGCGCGTGACAACAGACAAAGAAAAGGAGAGGCGTTTCTCCAGAGATCTTTAGAGCAGACCATTCATAATGATGCGGACACCAAGGATGCAGTTAGAGAGGAGTTATCTGGTACCATGAAGAATATAATATGCATTATGAAGACATCATACCGGTTGAAGATATTAAACTTATTTTGAAAAAGGCAAAAGACACGGCACCAGGGCCTGATGGGGTTAGATATGGCCACATGAAGGCTTTGAGCGATGCAGACCTGAAGGAGATAACCGACTGCTTTAACCAGAGCTTTAGGACAGCATCAGTACCACAGGACTGGGTGCACAGCTATCTCATCCCTCTCCCAAAACCATTCAAGGATCATTCAAAGCTTAGCGGCTTTAGGATCATCACCCTTCAAAATACATTTGGAAAGGTGTTAGAGAAGATAGTCGCTGTCAAGCTGCAAGAGCTTTTGGAAAGGGGGAAGCTTCTTCCATGTAGTCTGGGAAGCTACAGGCCAGGAAATGATGCCTGGTCAAATGCAGCCACTTTTGCCTTTGACGTTTATGAGGGGTTCCGGAGTAGACAGGAAACGATGGCGGAAGCGCTTGATCTCGAGGATGCGTACAATTGAGTCAGATATGATATTTTGATGACCGGACTGATGGAGAAGGGGGTCAATCCCTGGCTGGTGAACTGGATAGCAGCCGTCCTGTATTCTTGTCGGGTTGCTCTCCATCTGGGTCATGGATCTCAGAGCCACATATGTTAACCCCGGGATTGCCACGTGGATCTGCAATCTCACCTTTGCTCTTTAACGTGTATACTAGCAAGATTGCAAACCTATAGTGCATTCACATTTGTTTGCCTCCATATAAAAATCCATATCTCAGTAACCAACTGAGGGAAAATTATGAGATTTAGTATATAACCTTATCATGATGTCCACCCAACAAAAAAATTGTTGTTCTGGAGATTGTACAGCAGATTTCAATGTTTGTTTATATGCGGTATATAATTTACGGGTCAGAGATTAAGTTCATAATTTTAAATGTATTACACCGTAGCCAGACAATCAGCGTTCAATGTTGAATATTCTACGTGTTTCAGGGGATTGGCCTTATGCCAAGAATCCCGCGCTGTTTAAACTGGGAGTCTTCAGAGGTGTCGTCAAAATGTGGGTTATTTCATGAAACCTGATTAATATTTTTTTTTAAATCTTATCACTTATCGCTAACATTGAAATGTGTGAATATTTTTCAGTGGGATTGAATGCGAAGTTGTGTATACACTTCAAAGCATCGCTATGAAGTTGTACACATATTTTTGTCAAGAAGCTGATCGCAGGAAACTGTTTTATACTATTACAAATTCCGAAAAAAAGAACAATGCATGCATTGGGTTTGAGTAAACTGTCATTTCGTCGATGGGTGCAAGAATCTGGAATTAAACCACCACGCAATAACCAAACGGTAGGTAGAAAGGGTATTGTAGACAGCTTTGACAAGGATGTCATAAGGCGAGCTATTATAAAAATGCTTTTAAAAGTCGCTTAAAAGTCGACAGGGTCCAAAACAACTTTGTGGAAAATTATAAGGACATTATCTTCATTTTTAGAAAGTAAAAGGGAGGTAGAAATATTCTTTGCGAGCAACCGCATTTAGGAGCCATGAGAAGCTTGAAACGTGAAAATAAGGTGAAATAATACGTGAAATAAGGGAAATGCGCAAAGAAAATTATGGCATAGTGTATTCGGATGAAATGTGGATCAATGCGCACCACACAAGTGATAAGGAATGGCAATTAGTGGATTGACAGATAAAGCGATATGTGCTCGTGTTCGCATCAAAGCATACAGACAATAGGGATTATCATAATAAGGTGAATGTTAATGTATTTAGAGATTGGCTCGAGAATACTGTGCTTCCATCCCTAGATAGACCGTCGTGTCCAATTATGGACAATGCATGATATCAATGTTGTTGCCCAAGAAAACAAAATACCTACAGCATCGAGCACAAAGGGAGCAATAAAGATATGGCTCCGAGTGGAAAACATACCATTTCCAGAGACGTATTTCTAGCTAGAATTGTTATCCCTTGTAAAACAGACACCAAAAAGCAAGAAATATCAAATCGACAAGTTGATAGAAGAGCATCGTCATGGGTGCTTGAGACTTCCGCTGTACCATTCTCATTTTAACCCTATAGAACTTGTGTGGGCTAAAATTAAAGGACAGGTGGCAGCTGACAATATTATATTCAAATTGTCTGACGTCAAGATACTAATCCAGTCCGCACTATTAAATATTGATAAAAGTTACTGGAAACATGTGAGGAACATGTGTTGAAAGAGGAAGAGGACTATTGGAGAAAGGATGGATTGAATTTTATTAAACCGAGAGCAGTCATCAACCTACTGGAATCATCCGACACAGATTAAAGTCTGGGCAGATCGCAGACCTTAATCCACGTGCACACTTACTGGGATATTTTGCTCCAACAATTCAGACGAATTGCAGGCCCACTACAGAGACACTGACAACTATTTTCTTAGTGCAAAACAGGTAATCATGTTCCGTCTATGAACAGTAAACAACAGAGTAGACAATCTTTCACGAAGACTCAATGCGGGCCTGTCACCCATGTGTACGTGTGAACAAACTACACAGACAGCTGAACAGATCGTTAAAAATGGACACATGATGACTAAATTGCGGTATCATTTCTGGTCACTCCATACGCACATTAACGCACAACCATTTGGAAGCTTTTACGAACTCATTATAAAAAGCTAAATTATTAACCAGCAGCTGAAGAAACAAGAAGGAAATGAAAAATAAGGTAAGAAATATATTCTTTCTACTGTCCTGTCAATTTACACATTATTTACCCCATGCCTCTGTAAATTCCCTGTCTTTACTAATATTACACATTGCACCCCTCTCGGGAGTCTCCGTGGTGAAGTGGTCAAGCCGTCTGACTCAGGCTCCGAAGGTTGTATGTTCGATTCCTTCATTTCACGAGTGCATTTTTCGGAGACTCCCGAGGGTCGTCGCTGGAGCTACGGAGTTCGTGCTTTGTGCGACGCTTTCCACGCTGCGGAAAGATATTGAGCCATATGGGATTAAAACCCGGTGCAATGCAGTCGACTTTTAAGCTACTTTTTTATTCCACCCACTCCCATACGAATCTGGCTACGCCTTGTACTTGTGTCCTTACCCGAAATGACGTTGCTTTACTGTAAGACTAGTTTGTTAGCGTGAATTCACTACATTTTCCCCAAAACATCAAAGAAATGTCGCCGCTTTCGATGATTTCAGTTGCTTTTGGACCTATCAAAGACGTATTCCTTGGGTGGCGGTAAATATAAGTCGGCAGGAAAAATTTCATAACGATGCAACAGACAGTTTCCAAAATAATTGATCGTGAATGACGGCATTAATTTCCGGACAGACTATAGAAGCACCAGGGGTTCAAAGGATACTAACATTTGCAGATTACATTCTTGTATATAGGCAGGGGAGAGATAGGGTGCAAACAGCACAGGAGCTGCAGATGCAGGAGACAAAGTGATTGACTGGTGCACTGAAATGAGTGCTGTCATCCACCCGGAAAAGGCGGCTGTTTTGTGGTGCTCTCTGAACAACAGGATTGTGAGTGCTGATGTCCCAAGCCTCACGATAGATGGTAGAAACGTCAAGAGAGAGAACAAACTGAAGTATCTGGGAATCACATTTGACAGGAACCTGTCCTTCAAGGACCATGTGGAGACGGTTGTGACAAGATCTCAAAAGGGACTCAATGCACTTAAAACTATGGATGGATGTTCGTCCATCACGAATGGTGAGGACAATTCATTCATTGCTTCTTTTGATTTGATGAAGAACGAATGACTTGCGCTTTAGTTTTGATTATAGTGAGGGAGTGGTTGCGCAACTCCGTCGACCTCACTCTCTCGCCTGCGTCCATCTGGTTCCAGTGGCGAGTATGGCAAGACGACTGGAGACGGACACAGGTGCAGTGGACGTTAGGCTGCCATGCGCCAGTTATCCCTGGATATTTGCTCTCGAAACATATGCTAGCCTTATGGAGCAAACCCTTCGAGTACCTTCAAACACTTACGACAGCATACTTCTACTGACGGGATTAGCCAGATATCAATCGGACAGACAGGAAAATCGCTACTTAAAACTATGGCTGCGATGGACACAGAGCAGGGAATGCTTTTCACACTATACCAGCACTTTATCCTCTCGGTGATTGATCATGGACTAGGACTGCTCACTGTCTCAAAGAGTCATCTGGTGAAGCTAGAGCGCATACAGAACGAAGCTATGCGGGTCATTCTGGGATGCACCAGAGACACCCCAGTAGTGTTTATGCATTACATCCTTGGTTTGCCAACTGCTGCAGGTAGGCTCAAGGTGATGCAGGCGAAGGCATACCTCAGAGTAGCTGCAGACACAGATAACCCTTTGCATGAGGCGCTGGACGCAGTTAAGGGTCAGCGACTGATAAGAGGGAAATCATGGATGGCTAAGGCGGAGGGTACGATCAGACATGTGTGCATCTTGGAGAACATTAGGCGAGGAGAGGAGTGGGGCAGAGTGCCAGCGGAGCAGTCAGACTTGTGCAGAGTTATAATCACATTGAGCCGGTAGTGCAGGGAGTGGCCAGCAGGGGCCACGGAAGTGGAAATCCAGCAACTAATTCAGTTTAATGCTCGCTCGGGTGTGTGATTACAAAGATGGTTCGGTGTCGAGAGGTAGGAGAAGTGCCTGGGGGTTCATAGCAAAATCTAATGGCCGACGTTTGGTGCAGGAGAGCCTGGCATATGATACCACAACATCTAGCTTAAGAATTGAGGTGGAGGCGGTCACTGCAGCTTTCTGCTGGATCGAGAATACGACACACACACACACACACACACACACACACACACACACACACACACACACACACACACATCGTGATTGTAACTGACTCAGAAAGCATGCTGAGGAAGGTGAGGACAGACATGCTCCATGCAGAGTGGCTTGCTTCGCTTCGGAGTTCACGGGTGGCAAGCACCGCCTGGATCTTTTCTCCGGTGCAGCCGGTGTGCTGGGGAATCAACGGGCGGACAGATTGGCTGGCTCTGCAAAACTTGGTGGAGTGTTGATGCATGACAAGGCAGACGTGGTTGCGGCCTTGTGGGAGCACGTGCACACCTCGGAGGAGCAAATGGATCACCATGGTCTGGCAAGAATGAGGCAGCGAGGAGTGACGAGGTGATCTGGCCGACGCTCGGCGCTCAGCGGAAAGGCGAGACGAACATATAATCAGATTGCTATTAGCACTATTGGTGTTGGAACTCTTCGCTGGCTGCTGAGGATGGGGACGGGGCGCTTATGGGAATGCCCCGATTGCTGTGATATCGGTTCTTAAATCAAATCAAATAAATCAATCAATCAATTCATAATCAGTCTCATAATCACAAATTATCGCCAAGGAAACGTCACGTGACCAGCCGGGGGTTTCCTGAAAAAAAACGGACCGGAAAAAACGAAGTAGAGTCCGAATAGACAGAGTAGTTTATACGGACTTGAGTCCGTATAGACACTTTCTAATAATAATACACCCTGCTGTGTAATAATACAACCATGATGACGTTGTGGCGATAAACCTTTAGCTTTATCAAAGGTAATAAATAAAACCTTCATTGTAGAGCATGAACAATGGAGTCTGTGTTGCTGGTCAAGTAGATTTACCTTGACAACGTCATCCACTACGTGAGTAAATTAGCGAAAACGAAAAAGTAGAATTGGTAAACTTCCAAAAACACCATCACAAGAGGCAAAACTGACGTTGTGGTTCGACAAACAGACACTGATTTAAAAAATAAAATAAGTGTGTCCTGATGCAGTTTTCTCTGATGAGTCTGTGATGTGATAAGGCCGTCATATTTCGCAGGCCTAAACGCACGGAGAAATAGGTGGTCAGTTTACCCCTCGCTTAGAGTGACGACGAACGCTGGCAATGATCCCTCCTCTGACCGAGCTCATGACATTAATTATCATTGTAGTTCCCTAACATCTTCGCTAACTGGCCCGCTTCACTGGTGATAAGACTACATGCAAAATGTATCGGGTGTTTGTAAAATCTCACTACACTTTGTATGTAGAACAAATTTGAAAAATGAAGTGCATGACGTCATCAAAAAATGTGCCGACAGTCCATCGTGAAGCAATATGCAGCGAATGGATGTCGTCTACTGTAGCAATTCTTTGCCACTCCAAAACTCCAAACAGAATGGTGTTATCAACGGAAGAAAGCATTTTTTTTTTTTTTGGTTTCTTTATAATTTATTCTACATACAAAGTGTTGGTTATCTTTAGCCTCGGTAGCGCAGTAGGTAGCGCGTCAGTCTCATAATCACAAAACTAGAGCGATCTGAAGGTCGTGAGTTCGATCCTCACCCGGGGCAGCAATTATATTTTTTAAATAAAATATTATTTATTAAATGGAACTTTACAAACAACCGGTATACAAGTATAAAGGTTACTTAAACCGATGTTGATCTGTCATCAGATTAAGACAGCTCATGTGTCGCACATCGGGCGTGCAGATTAGATCATGTATTCACTGTAAACTGTATCACTTCTGTTTGTGTTCTTGTAAAGTTTACCAATTCCAGTGTGTTCTTGTTAAATTAAAAGTTAGATGCATATACTTTACAGTACGTATCAGTCAACTCCAGCATTTTTTGGCTGTGTGTGATTTCTCGGCAAGTTTACGTTCAGTATTTTGCCATTGCTTTCTGAACGACCGGCACGCATACCATTGTAAGAAAACCAACGCAAGGAGGCCTGCTCCTAAATCACCCGTAGGAGTGTTTTGAGCGCTGTATGTCGGATTATGAATTGCGTTCGTAACCTCTTCACCACAGAGCTGGTTCTGGTAAAGTTTGTTAATTTCATTGTGTTCTTATAAAGTTTACCATCCTGTTCTTTTAAAGTTCACTGCTGTGTTCTTGTAAAGCTTGTCAACTCCATTGTGTTCTTGTAAAGTTTACCATTGTGTTCTTGGAAAGCTGATCAATTATATTGTTTTCTTGCAAAGCTTATCATTTCCATTATGCTTTTGTAAAGTTTATCAATGCCATTGAGCTCTTGTAATGTTTACTATTGTGTTCTTGCAAAGTTTACCCTTGTGTTCTTGTAAAGTTTACCATTGTGCTCTTGTAAAGTTTACTATTGTGTTCTTGTAAAATGTACCATCGTGTTCTTGTAAAGTTTACCATTATGTTTTTATGACTGACTGGCACATTGCCGTCGTGACAGACGATAGTTTTTAAAATGGAGTTATACCTCTCCATAACACAAAGCCTGGGCTGAGTTTAGAGACCCTGTGTTGCCCATGCAGCATGATGTCTCTCTCTCTCTCTCTCTCTCTCTCTCTCTCTCTCTCTCTCTCTCTCTCTCTCTCTCTCTCTCTCTCTCTCTCAGCCTGTCTAGTTTAATCCAGAGGAAAGGTAACACAAATACGTCTGGAATAAGACAAGCTGCAGAAGCTGCCGGATCAGCAAAGCAATGCTTTAACTGTTCGCCTATCGGAGCTTCCATCCTAGACCAGTTGCCGACCAAGGCTTAGGGCCTGTCTGCCCTACCATGACATTTAGTCTTTAGGTTGTATTTTCTCGCACTAGGTAGGGTAAGGCTTGTACCCTCCCAACTGGCAGAGGTTCTGGTACAATATCAAAACTGATAGAGAATACCGGGAGAACTTTCGATCAGATAGCTGTGGGAACGATTAGTAGTGTGACTGTTTGCTGGCTATTGAATGAAGGGACGGAGCGCGTATGGGAATGTCCTGAGTGCAGTGATGTCAGTTCTTAGCTCAACTCAACTCATCTCAGCTCAACTGCAAATGTCAAAATTCTACCAATACCTAGTGCTGCGACTTTGTTGGTGTATACATTAAATAGCACTGGGGACATGTCGGATCCCTGTGGCAGCCCAGGTGTAATGGTACAGGAAGTCCATAAACCCATGCGCAATGCAATTTGACGCTAATAAAAAAACGAGCTGGGAAGAAACAGCATCTACCAGCTGCGCAAGACACCTGATGGAGTAGTGGTCTCCATCAACAAACACCCAAAGACCACAGCACTTATCCAGAAAATCGCACAAGGAGAGAAGGCCGACATCAATCTTCACCACGGCATCTTATTGCCGCACCGCACAGGTAAACGATGGGTCATTAAACGAGTCAAGACCCATCTCACCAACGACCAGATCATGGAGATGCTGACGAGGGAGAACAAGAAACTCAAGATCACCAGTGCTGAGAGGATCGTCGGCAAGAATGGCATCCCCTCCACTGTCGTCATCGTAACATCGGAGGACCGAGTGATTCCTCAATTCATCAGATGAGACAAGAGAGACCAAGTTCCAGAGCACTACATACCGAGAGTGCTGCAGTGCTCTAAGTACCAGAAGTTTTGGCACACCCGTGCCACCTGCAAGAGAGAGGTGGAGGTATGTAGATACAGCTCTGAACTTCATCCATATAGTCAGTACCAGCATGCAAAGATCGACAAGGACTTCAGGAGGCCTAACAATAACAGAAAGTGCGCCAACTGCCTCGGAAACCACGGCGCCAGGTACCTCGGCTGCCCCCGCCACCAAGACAGCAAGGAAACTATGAGGATCGCCATCAAGACTAACCTGCCCTATAGAGAGGCTAGGAGGCAGTACGAGGCCACCAACCGACTCACAAAAAGTGACAAAGCACAACTAGAAGGCCAAATGAAGGACCTCCGATCATAGTTCCAAAGCATGGAGGAAGAAAGAGACAAGACACAAGAAACACAGATAACAGCCGTCCAGCGCATCCTGGACGAACTGAACCAAGTCCAGCAGAAGATTGAGCAGGATATCGCTCGAATGGTTGCTATAAAGGCTGAAACAGACGAAACTTCAAAACTCCAAGAAGAAAGAGAACAAACAGAAGAAACTCTCAAACAGATATAAGAAGAACGAGAACAAATAGAACTACTCAAGTCCAAGACTGAAACACCAGAACCAGAAAACACAAAGACCCAGACAGAAGAATAATCACCAGAAGATGAAATAGAACTGGATGAAAACGGCTACCCAAACCAACAAGAATGGTTCTTCTACTTCTTCTTCGTTCATCCGGAGTTTTTTTTCGGACGTGATTGCGTTGTGCCTGTCCACAGCAGAGCTGCGTTCTTGCGCCGTTAGGCCGACACATCCGACTTCTGCGGGCATTTGTTGACCGGGTTAACCTTCCCGGGGGTTTCTTAGGACGTTTGGCTCTCACTGTTGTGGTGTTATCCACCATCCCAGCTGGCCCATATAGAACAGCCAAAGACATCCTGGTCAGCCCTCAAGGGAAGGCAGGGGCAGACCATGGGCATTCCCCGCCATCCAAGGAGGCTTCCATACTTGCAGAGCCAACACACAGCGCTCTGGTACTGGGCTCACCCAAGGAATCGTCACGTCCTGCACATGGCTGCTTAGCCTCACTTCCGTATATTGGGCCTTCCATTCACCATAGGCTGTTCTTCCGGAAACCAGAAGTATGCAGTCTGCAGATGACATCCACACAGTGAGCTTTCGATTCGGACTTTCCACATAATGGATTTGCTATCCAAGCAATATTCCATTTCGTGCCACTAGGACACTTTTTCCACCTTTTATGAAGCCCACACAGTGAGCTTTTGGTTCGGACTTTCCACGTAATGGATTTGCTATCCAAGCAATATTCCATTTCATGCCTCTGGGGCGCTTTTGTAACCGACATACCTGTGGTATGAAGTGCGGCAGTCTAAATACTTCTTCATGCACCTTTAAATGTCAACCTGAATGTAGCTAACGTAAGCTGCAGTCAACTTGAGCTTGTTGATATCTCCATAGAGCTTGTCCTCAAATGAAGCAGGTGTGGGCCAAAATATCTTTCTCTGTTCTGCATATATTGGGCACTCCTGCAGCAAATGTTTAGCTGTCATTTTACCAGTTCCACAATTGCATTCATCGGTATCTCCTATCTTTAGTTTATTGAACAAGTGGTATTTCAGCCTGTTATGTCCTGTGCGGAGTCTGAAGATTGCTACTTGTTCTCTTCGGTCGAGTTTGTAATATGCATCATCCTTCTGGTGACCTGGATGCTCTGATTCCCATTTGGTTCTATAAGTGCTTTTTATCAACCTCTTTGCCTCGTTATAGGTTATGTCTATGTCAGGCTGTGGTAGTCGTCCGCCCTCTTTTGCCAGTCTGTCAGCCTCTTCATTTCCAGGTATACTGCAATGTGATGGTATCCACTGTATTACAACTTTTTTGGATTTCTGGCATAGACCATGGAGTGCTGCTCTTAGGTCAGCTATTTCTGTGCTGTAATTGCTCTTCAGTATTGAGACAGCTGACTTTGCATCTGTAAAGATAGCTATTTGCGTCTCTTTATTTTCCTCCATCAAGAGCATTTCTGCTGCAGTTTTCAGAGCCTCTACCTCCGCTTTGAAGTTACTTGAAAACTTTCCAGTTGCCACTGAATGTGTTTTTTTCACTCCATTTTTTAAATTTAGGAGAATTCCTCCTCCTCCATTCTCTACTGAATTTTTGGCTGATCCATCTGTATATGCATGGGTCCAATTGCTGCTTGGGTAATGTTCTTTTATGTAGTTTAGGGTTATTTCTCTTCTTTCGGTTTCATGCTGAGTGTTCTTTTTCTCAATACCAGGAATGTTTTCTATCATCTCAGGCAGTAGCTGCTGTCTCCAAGCTGGGAACTTGTCTGCATTGTAAATGGGTTTGACTGTTGATATGTTAAGTATGGGATCTGCCCTAATCTTTCGTTTTGCAGTTTCTACAAAGTTGCTACGCTTCAGTCTTCCCTTTCCAAAACCACTAAACCTTTTATACATAGGGTGGTCTGTCAATCTTCTAAATTTTTCAGCTTGTTGCTGGGCTCTGCTATCTCTTCTATCCTGCATTGGTTGTAAACAAGTGATCTTTTCTAGTTCATTAATAGGCGTTGTCTTCAGGCTTCCAGTTATGATTCGCATTCCTTGATTTTGGACTCTGCTTATTTTGTTAAAGTTTGACTTAGCTGCTGTTGCCCAAGCTGCAATGCCATATTCCAGTACTGGCCTCACCCGTCCAGTATATAACTTCTTGAGAACTTTCTCATCTGCTCCCCACGTTGTACCAGCAAGCTTTTTCATGATTGCCATTCTTTGCCTTGCTCTTGTTCGATTTTTCTCAACCTGTGTCTTCCATGTCAGGCGACGATCAAAGGTGACTCCTAGATAGTTTGGATTTTCTTCATGGCGCAATATTTTTCCATTCAATACCAGCTTAGGTTGCTGAGTTTTAGTTGAGAGGGAGAATACTGTGCATGTTGTTTTCTCCTCACTTATCTTCACTAGCCATGATTTTGACCAGTCCTCTAGCGCTAATAGGGCTTGCTGTATTCTGCTGTTAGCTGTACTAATATATTCTTCAGATGTCCATATGGCTAGGTCATCTGCAAAGGATGATGTGTGTACTCTGGCTGGAAAATTTTCCGTGATGTCGTTTATATATGCTAGGAATAATGTTGGTGAAAGAACTCCTCCTTGGGGGACACCTTGCTCCAACAGCATCATTTTGCTGGTTTGTCCTTGTACTTTTGTCCTGGCAGTTCTGTTCTCAAGGTAGTGGCTGATCCATTTGTACATTTTCCCACAAACATGCATTTTTTGCAGTTTTACTTTCAGTCCTTCCTTCCATACTTTATCAAATGCTTTTTCTAAATCTATCCAGACCGCTAGTGTGTGCTTTTTCTCTTGGAAGGCATCCTCTATTTCCTGAGCTATATAGGTTATTTGATCTTCAGTGGATCTGTACTTTCTGAATCCTGCTTGGTGAGGTGTTAAGAGTTGGTTTTCTTCCAGATGCCATGTTAGCCTGCCATTGATAATGCGTTCCATTAATTTTCCTACACAGCTAAGAAGACTGATAGGTCGATAGCCATTTGGTTCTTCCAGGTCTTTTCCTTTCTTTGGGACTGGTATTAGTATAGCTTCCTTCCATGCCTGTGGGACTATTCCCCTCTTCCAGCTGTAATTTAGGACTGCTAGTAGTTTCTTTTTTGCCTTAGTGCCTAGTCCTATTAGCATTTCATTTGTGATTCCATCCTTTCCTGGTGATGTCTTCTTTTTTAGGGTATTCATTGCCTGTTCCATTTCTTCCATTGTTAGATTTGCCATCATATATTCTGCTGCTGTCTCTGTATATCTATGATGTATCTGTTTATCTTTGATTGCTTTCTTCTGTTCGGCTGTAATATCAATGTGGTTTGCACTGGCATAGTGTTCCATTAGTGCATTTGCAGCCTTTTTTCCTGTAAGCAAGGCATTTCCTTGTTTAATTGTTATTTGTTTGTTTCTAGGTCCTTCATTGTTCATGGCTTTCACTAGTTTCCATAGTTTGTTTCCATCCCTGTCAAAATTCAGGTTTTCTGTTTTTTTCCTCCAACAATCTCTTGTTGTTTGATTTACTGTTCTTTTATATTTTGCTGAGATGGCTTTGAGAGAGATGTTTGCTTCAGTTGTTTGTTCTCTCTCTTGCGGTCTTCCTAGCATCTTCAACTTTGTCCTCCAAAATTTGTAGTTCCTCAGTCCAGTATGGTTTGTAATTTTTCCTTGCTCCTCTTGGAATAGACTCAGTGGCCGCCTGTATTATTGCTCTGTTTAGACTTTCCACCATTTGCTTCATGTTGCCATATCGTGTATTTATGTTTTCACAATATTTGTCTGTTAGTATGGAAAATCTGTCCCAATCTGCTCGTTTGTAATTCCAGCGAGGCAAAGGCTTTTGCTCCTGTGGAACATACTCCATATTTATTACAAGCTTGATTGGTCTGTGGTCACTACCTGCTAATTGGTCAAGCACATGGCGATCGATTTTGTGGAGGATGTCTCCTGTGCAGAAAGCTAAGTCTGGAGTAGAAGTGGTAATCCATCTTCTGGAGTAGAAGCTCGGTGTGTCATCCGCTTTGTTGAGTAGATGGAGATTTGAGTCTATTTCCCAGTCCTCCACTTCATCTCCTCTTTTGTCAGTATCTGGGTATCCCCATCTTTCTGAGCGGCTATTAAAGTCTCCGACAACAATGCAATTTGTGTCAGTTATTTCCATGTTTGAGAGTGTAAGATCCTTATCTGCCGGGCTATACAGATTGTAAATTCTTATTTTCATGTCCTTTATCATTATATCAACACCTATAATTTCCGTTTGGTTGTCAGAGATCACAGATACTTCGCTGCAAGGTATTGTATTTCGTGTAAGTATTACAACTCCTCCTTTGTGTCCTTCGCGGTCGAAACGTGTGGCCTGATATCCCTCGACTGAAAATGTGCGATTGGCGTTGAGGTGTGTCTCTTGAATGCATGCCACATCTATTCTATCTTTATGAAGACGCTGTGTTAGGGAGGCTTTCTTGTTATAAACTCCTTCGGCATTCCATTGTAGTATGTTGAGAGTCCGGGGTGTTTGGTCAATAGCTCTTAACCTACTCCTCTGTGCCTTGACTCCACAGCACAGGGGAAGGTGACCACCAGTAGTCATGGGTGGACCCCCTCGAGGCAGGGGGCCCGGCACTATCACCGCCTGATGGGACTTCACGGGATTAGCACCATAACGATTAATTTTCATCTGTGGCATAATGAAATGATAAAGTTACGTTGCACTTCTTTGTCAAGCCTGTGGCTCAGTACATCCGATTTCGACAAGCATTTTTCGGGATGCTTTCCCTAGCCTTTGACTGTCCCCAGTCTACCTACAAGGCAGCAGGTTTGTGCGTCACTTCGTCTGGTCCCTCTCCCTTGACCTGTCCGACATGGGTGACCCTACCAGTAGCTGTACTACCGTCGGCATAGCTCTTGGGGTCATTGGAACGCTCAAGCCCCTCTACCTCGTCAAGGTGGACGCACGGCAGAGGGGAAGAATGGTTCGAGAGGTGGTATCGAAAGAACCTAGTCGGAACCGGCCACGACACAAGAATTCAAAGACCCAGAAGATTCGAAGACAACCCAAGACTGGGAAAGAGGCGGAACACCAGGATAGACGACAACTGGTAAAACTCCCTGAAGGAAACAGCACCATATGACGGGGTGGGTACACAATTACTCAATTACTCCAGGCCTCAACAAGTGCGCTACTCTGGCCAGACATGTAAAACCACTAGGATGAAATGAGCTCAATCGCAGCAACTAAACTTTTTCAAGGAAGCAGAAATAAGCAGCATCATATACGAAAGACGAGCGAGATACTCTAAAAAGGCCCCAAATACAACCAAATCGATATAGTCGAAGGTTGAACGGGGCTGAACTTGAACATGAAACAACAGTGGTATTTTATACATGGGAGGCAATCATCAATATGCTAAGATGTATTATTGTAGTGACTACCTCCCCTGTTTTACCGAACTTTCCAGCCAATCAGATCGTTTGTAATGGAACGCCGCAAAAAATGGCAGTCGTCGCCTAATGGACATTTCATTGTTTGACAAATCTCTCGGTAAGTTTGTTTTTATTCTTCAACCCTCTCCCATACATCCATAACGTGTTTAGTTGTGTGAAAATGTAGACGGTTCCCCGTTCCTGAATTACATTTTAAAGGTTTAGTTTTGCGCATATAAAACTTTAGGTTTATTAAAATCATTAGCCTTTGTTGATTTGACTAGCACGACACACTCGGACCAAACTCACCACCACCAACCCCGAACTCTTGGATTTCTAGTGGGAGAGATTGAGTACTTGTGGATTTATCCGAATCTGCATAGGTATTGGTTGTATTAGCACATAACGTTTTACGTCTACCGCGTGTGATAGCTATAGTTGAAACAAATAGTTCTGATTTTTTTCCGGTTGTCGAGCTATTGCTAAAAAAAAAAAGACGTTTGGTGTGAATGGAATGATACATTCTGAATTCTGAGAGAAGTATGGTTTTGGTTGTCGTGGTTTCCCTCCTGGGAGTTTAGTAAATAATGATAAGTTGTTCATATATATTCACAGAATGGCGTTATTGTCAACCCCCCAAAAAATTATACAAGTAACTTATTAGCTGTACTTGTAGATAGATTATTGATTAATTGTAAATGACTAAATCAATGGTTTTCTTTCCCTTTTCTTCATTGATTCATTTGTTTTCCTGGATATTATTTTCATAAAAAATGTCTCTAATTTAACCAAAAGTGATGTAAGATATTGTTCTTTACAGTTAGTTAGTTGACAGATCATCCTCATTGCACATCAAACCATTCAGTCCAAAAGTGCTTGGATCCCCTCCACGGTAAATCCTGCAGCTGTAGCAGCTTACGACACCAGTTCTATCTATGTTGGTTTATTAATCTTTTTTTGGCTTCCTGCATAGTGTTTTGCTACACCTCTTTTAACTTGCTGTGCATGCACTTTGACAGTGATTGTAGATTCACAGTCATCAGTTGGTTCTCGCAAACGTCTTACTTCTCATAGAGCATTCAGTGTACTATCAGCTTCATTCATAGCTCGTCCGCCTTTCACAGCAACCTTACCTCATTTCCTTGGGCACCTGCATACCCTGGCATGAAAAAGAAACTAATCTTTGCCTGCCATGACCGCCCTAGAGACACCAACCACTGTCTTCGGACCCAGCCCATCTCTATCTTATGAGCATACTCATTGAGTCACTAAGGAAGCATACCTGAGGGAAAGTCTATGTCTCGAGCCATGTTATTGCTTTACTTACTGCCATGACTTCTATAGTCAGACTACTTGTGGTCAAGGCAAAAGCACCAGAATCTTCCTTCACAATTCTTCTTCCAGTCTGAGGTGTAAAAACCCATGAACTTCTCTCACATCAAACGGCTGACCCATCTGTGTAAATGATAGCATCACCCTCTAAAGAATTCTTGAAGATCAAAGCCTGTACTTCTGACTCCACAGCAGCTGGAATTTCTTGTTTGCATTTTCTCTCTTGTTGGATTCAAACTGAAAAGGGCATACTGAACGTCCATCAAAGCTATTAGAGTATATGGTGGCTTTGATTATTCTAGCCACTTGGCAGATGCTTCTAAGATATCTGTAGTGTATGATAATATATAGCCATCAAAGCTGGTAGAATGGATGGTGGCTTTGATTGTTCTAGCCACTCGGCCAGACGCTTCTCAGATATCTGTAGTATATGATAATTTATAGCCACCAAAGCTGTTAGACTGGATGGTAGCTTTGATTGTTCTAGCCACTCGGCCAGGCGCTTCTCAGATATCTGTAGTATATGGTAATATATAGCCACCAAAGCTGTTTGAATGAATGGTGGCTTTGATTGTTCTAGCTACTCGGCCACACACACCTCATATATCTGTACTATATGGTAATATATAGTCATCAAGGCTGTTAGAATGGATGGTGGCTTTAATTGCTCTAGATTCTCGGCCAGTGCTCCTTAGATATCTGTAGTGTATAGTAATATATAGCCATCAAGACTGTTAGAATGGTAATAGCCATCAAAGCTGATAGAATGGATGGTGGCTTTGATCTAGCCACTAGGCCAGACGCACATCGGATATCTGTAGTGTATGGTAATATATAGCCATCAAGGCTGTTAGAATGGTGACAGCCATCAAGGCTGTTAGAATGCATGGGGGATGCATGTTTTTAGTCTGATATAGACTGAATTTTAACTCTTAAGTCTGATAGAGACAGAGTTTTAACTCTTAGTCTGTTGCATTTGCATTCAGGTTGCCTAAGCCCCAAAAGTACTTGCATCTATTAGGGTGGGATTGGTTTGGTGTAGGGACCTACAGCCCGATTGAGCACCTTAGAGGACTTTCATAGTGAGATTGGTTTGGTATAGAGACCTACAGCCTAATTGGGCACAAAAGTACCCATCTTTTAGAGGACTTTCATAGTGAGATTGGTTTGGTGTAGAGATCTACATCCTGATTGGGCACAAAGGTACCATCTTCTAGAGGAGTTTCATAGCTCTTATGTCCCTTTGAGAGATCAGGAACCCATGTGTCTGCATGTGGGTGTAGGAACAGTATTGTAACTTCATTTATGCAGATTCACCTAAGCAAGGTAGAAAAAAAGGAAACATAATTTTGGAGCCACTGCCTTTTTCCTCAAGAGCCAGCATATTTATTTCTTATTTAAGGGCTAGAAGATGGCTGAAGATTCAGGCACCAGGTAGACATTTTCTTGTGGCATTGTGCCCGGTTGGCCTGGATTTGTCTACCCATGCCTGTTACGATGTGGCCAGGTCATATTCAGCACAACACATACAGACTGACTGAGATTAAGATCATTGGCATTATCATAATCATTTTCTGTGCCAACTGGCATAGGTGTTAATGTCTCTCGACAGATCTCGGTCCTTAATGTTCTGGATCAACTCTGCTGATGATATTCCTCCATGCCACTGTCTTATTCTATCCAGCATCATTTCTTTTGATCTGCATCTATTCCTGCTTTCCAGTTGTCACAATGTTCTCCGGTGCCTCTCTTCTCATCCCTTTACCAAAGAATGTTGTCTCTTTATTATAGTTGTATATAATGTTCTAGTTTCATTAGCCTCTTCCGGGCAAATGTGGTTAGTTTACTCTGGTAGACCAAGGTATTCCCAACATTTGTTGCAGGAACCACATCACCGTTGCTCTTTCTGATTTATTCATTCATTCATTCATGTTCCATGATTCACTGCCATACAACAAAATATGGATGTAACATTTCAGCACTCTCTTTCTAACATTCAATGATTAGTGATTTAGTTAGTAGTCGAAATATCATCCTCATGCACATCAAACCGTTCAGTCCATAAGTGCTCAGATCCCCTCCTCCGTAAATGCTGCAGTGTGTAGCGGCCCTCAACACAGGTGATTTATTACATAAGATACTTTTAATGATGCAGCTTCTGCTTGATGTGAAACAGTGATGCAGAACTCATTGGCATTATTAGCGCCATTAGCTGGAAACTTTTCATTGGTCATATGTATATACCAACAACAAAAATAGGTTAGTTAAATAACCAATGTATCCCTAATTAACTCCCCCATTTCAATGAGTAACTGAAACTCATGAAGACTAACATACATTCACATTCCAGAGCTCTGATTATCTTGGTGAATGAGTCATGCGTAATCGGATAGGGAACATGGGGCAACCTTGGCTGAGACGCCACTCACAGGCAGGGTCCAAAGGTCAGGTTGTGAGAGTTGTGTTTTATTTGACACTTCCTCCCTCAGAGGGTTGGGTTTGAGTCTGTTGACAATAAAATACCAACAGCTCATGGGTGAAATGTGGCCAACCTAAGCCTGATCACAACCAAAGTAGAAAGTATGAAATTTGGTCAACCTAAGGCCTGATCACAACCAAAGTAGAAAGTATGAAACTTAGCCAACCAAAGGCTTGATAATAACCAAAGTAGAAAGTATGAAATTTGGTCAACCTAAGCCTGATCACAACCAAAGTAAAATGTATGAAACTTGGCCAACCAAAGGCCTGATCACAACCAAAGTAAAATGTATGAAACTTAGCCAACCAAAGGCCTGATCACAACCAAAGTAGAAAGTATGAAACGTGGCCAACCTAAGCCTGATCACAACCAAAGTAAAATGTATGAAACTTAGCCAACCAAAGGCTTGATAATAACCAAAGTAAAATGTATGAAACTTGGCCAAACTAAGACTTGATCACAACCAAAGTAAAATGTATGAAACGTGGCCAACCTAAGCCTGATCACAACCAAAGTAAAATGTATGAAACTTAGCCAACCAAAGGCTTGATAATAACCAAAGTAAAATGTATGAAACTTAGCCAACCAAAGGCTTGATAATAACCAAAGTAAAATGTATGAAACTTGGCCAACCAAAGGCTTGATAATAACCAAAGTAAAATGTATGAAACTTAGCCAACCAAAGGCTTGATAATAACCAAAGTAAAATGTATGAAACTTGGCCAACCTAAGCCTGATCACAACCAAAGTAAAATGTATGAAACTTGGCCAACCAAAGGCTTGATAATAACCAAAGTAAAATGTATGAAACTTGGCCAACCTAAGCCTGATCACAACCAAAATAAAATGTATGAAACTTGGCCAACCAAAGGCTTGATAATAACCAAAGTAAAATGTATGAAACTTAGCGAACCAAAGGCTTGATAATAACCAAAGTAAAATGTATGAAACTTGGCCAACCTAAGCCTGATCACAACCAAAGTAAAATGTATGAAACTTGGCCAACCAAAGGCTTGATAATAACCAAAGTAAAATGTATGAAACTTGGCCAAACTAAGACTTGATCACAACCAAAGTAAAATGTATGAAACTTGGCCAACCTAAGCCTGATCACAACCAAAGTAAAAAGTAAAGGAGCCTTTTTTCATGCTTTATGCATTGTTTTGAGCAGACAAGTTGAAAAGCATCTAATGGATGGGGAAATGTGATTTTTTTAGGAAAATGCAATGAATAACATGGACAGGCAGAAAAACCAGCGAGCAAGTTCATCAGGAAACAAATGAAAATCGTAAACTGTTTGGAGACAGACGTAGACAGTCAAAATGTTTTGGGCATTTTATGAGAAGAAATGAAGACCTTGGTGACAACTGGCAAGAAGAGACCAAGGGGAAGACCGAGAAGTAAATACCTGGATGGCTTAGCCATGTGGCATGGTCGAGACAGAAACACAGAGCTGATCCACGACACTGGTGATGTGATTGAGTGAGATGGCAGAACATGACCGCCCACGCTTATCGGCATGGCACATGATTGGTGGCATTGTTAGGTATATTATGCCAGCCCTAGACAAATTGATGGTCGATGTGAGCCGTATCATCCCGGTTATCTTCCAAGATTTCCTGGTGTCTTTTTTAGATTCGATTGACCTGGATACCCAGGTCAGTTTAAAAAATACTTGCCTCGATGTTGATTTGAACACATTATCACCAGGATCTCCATGGCCTAAAGGCTTGCAAACGCAATTTGTGAGCCGCTTACAACGCGTTTGGGACACAGTGGCGACCGATTTGACAGCAGACCATGTTGCGATGGGGTTTTAACATGTTAGTTTGGGAGCTGGTCGTTCAGAAAGCAATGGCAAACTACTGAACGTAAGCAGGTCCGCTTGGCTGAATGGATAAGAACGCGTGTTCTTAAACATCAGGTGTGCTGATGTCGAGGTATGTGGTTTGACCCCTACACGGGACAGCTGGACTAAAATGTTGACCTGTTGTCCTTGACTTGGGGACGTTAATTACAAGTACCTCTGAAGTTTTTTAGTGGGTTCGCCTGATGGCGAAGGGCACTGTTAATAGGGAAAGCTAACCCACATACAAAATTCAGTCCATCACTACTATAAATAGTGTTTATGGACTACGCTTGAGTTCAAAGCGAGCGAGCGCAAAAAAAAAACTGAATCTAAAAACTTGCCAAGACAACAACAGCAGTAAAAATGCTGGTGTTGACATGATGTGCAAAAATAATTTTTAAAAATGATCACCAGGCTGGCATGTAGGATTGTATTAGCATGGCTACAGTCTGTAGGTACTGCCAGGCGTGTCGTAGGAAGCGGCTAAAGTGGGATGCGCTGAGGTCTGGCCATTCGCCATTCCATAGAAAACTTTCAGCTGCACAACCCAGCCAATCCTAAACTAAATAAATACATTGAATGGTAGGTAATAGCAGTTAGGTGAGCACTTGTTCTTAAGCATCCGGTGTGCTGATGGCGAGGTAGTGGGTTCAACCCCTACACCAGTCAGTTGAACTAAAATGTTGACTTCTCGTCCTTGACTTGGGGACGTAAATTACAAGTATCTGTGAAGTCAGAGGGGATTCGCCTGATGGCAAGGGACACTGGTAATAGAGAAAGCTAATCCACATGCACAGATCAGACCATGCACTAGAAATAGTAGTGACTATGCTTGAGTTCAAAGAGAGCAAACATTTACAAACATGAGAATAAACCAAACAAATGATAAACCCAAGCTTCCTTGGGAAAACTTCACCTCAACAAGTGGAATCATACACCGATTTAGGTACAGCTATAGTAGACACAGACGGAGGAACAGATACAGATGTTAACATAATAATTCAAAGTTCAAGAGCAGCTTTTATAGCTCTGAACTTTGTGGACATAAAAAGACATTAAACTTCATGCCAGTCTTGTAATGCTTAACTGTAGCCCTAAACCAGAATGACTGCATGTGTCAGAAGAGCGGAGATGACTAAAAGAATCACTTATAAACTATTACAATTCATTAATTGGTGCCTGCACAGACTAGAAGTGATCCTAGGTGAGGTATTGGTGCTTGTTCAGGCAGATGTGGTCGGGACCCTTTGGGATCATATGTGCAGTGCAGAAAAACAATTAAATACTGTGGTTCAAGAAAAACTGGGAATGAGTTTATGAAATAAATAAAAAAGAAGCAAGTGAAATATTTCAGCCACATTAATAGACTTAATTAACACTCTTATAAACACCATACTGGAGGGTAAGGTTGAAGGCAAATGAGGAAGAGGTGGACAACAATACAAGTGGGAAGATAACATCAAGAGATGAACGAACAGTGATCTGACAGAATTTACATTCAAGGCGAGAGGCAGACAGTGTTGGAGATCCATTGCAGCCAACCTCAACCTTCAATGTGGAGACGGCACCTGATTTGTTGATTGTATAGTGCAGAAGAACAGACAGATCTTCACAGCCTAGAGAGAATGGTGCTGTAGGGAATGGCCAGAGGATCTTGCTGACACTCAGGAAAGGCCTGATGGACACATTATTAGACTGCTACTGTAATGGGACTCTTTGCTGGCTGTTGAAGATGAGGACGGAACACATATGGGAACGTCCCGAGTTCTGTGATGTCGGTTCTTGACTTAACTCAGATGGACTAAAATGGTATGGCAGAATCATTCATGTGGAACTCGCGGAGAGAACTAAACAAATACCAATGAGTCAGAAGGTGGGAACAGACGCTGGCGAAATGTATTGTGAAAACCTGAGAATAGTATTAACATAATATTAGAATATTATTAACATAGTATTAGAACACTATTAACATATTATTAGACTATTTTAACATAGTATTAGAATATTTTAACATAGTATTAGAATACTGTTAACAAAAGTATTAGTACATTGTCTGGAATCCACAACTAAAAAGACCTAAATCACACAGAGAAGCAATTTAGAGATAAATAATATTGATAGGAAATGGATTTTGGTCCAGGGTGTTCTGGGTCATCATCATCAAGTGCCATGCCAGCTGGCGTAGGTGTTTATGGCTCTCCACATATCTCGGTCTTTGGATTTCTGGATAAACTCTGCTGATGATATTCCTCCATGCTGCCGCCTCAAGGCATCCAGCATAATAGCTGGATGACGGTCTGGTGTCTCCTGTGGCTCATGACTATCCCTACCAGATGAGAATGTCCTAAGACAGTATTAATGTCGTTCACTGCCTCTGAAATGTGTTTTGTCATGAAGTCTTGGGAAGATAATGTGATGGTTTCCCCTTGCCTTCCACATCCACATATAGGTCTGTTACCTGAGCCATTGACAGCCATTTCCGACTGTCAGGACAAGTGAATGCCCTTCTCTGTTCAGCTGCAGAGTTGTCCACTTATTCCGGTGCATACTTGGTCCCCAGGGCTCTAGTTTTCCACCCCATGGTGTGTTTCCCTCCTCTACCATTGGGAGGTGCAGTTGGGATTTTACATTCCTAAAGTTATGGTTACAAAAATTTGATTTTTAAGAGCATGCATCTTTCCCATTGCAACATACGCCTGTGAGGCCTGAACACTTACTAAACAAGCTGAACAGCGCATAAATGCCTTTGAATATAAATGTTATAGTAGAGTTCTAAGAATATTTTGGGTAAAGAAAAGAACACATGCATCCATACTTCAAGATCTGAATAGTGAAGAAGGTTGGCTATTAAAGATGATAAAACAAAGAAAATTGAAATATTTTGGTCACTTGAAACGTCACGAAAGTTTAGAGAGAACAATAATGGAGGGGTATATGCCTGGGAAGAGAGGAAGAGGAAGGCCTAAGAGAAGATGGGTGCAGGATGTGGCGGATTATCTGCAGATGGGTGTATCGGATGCGGGACATCTTGCTTATGATCGAGAGGTTTTCCGAAAGGTTGTTATGGGAGCGAGGTTCTGCAAAGGACATGCTACTGAATGAATGAATGAAAGTTTTGGTCTATGATGGCGAAAACTCTCCAGTACTTTTAGAGAACGGATGGATATTCTGATGGATATTCCTGCAGGCCCTCGTCTTGTACCATCAAGTATCATTTCTTGATCTTCCTCAGCCTCTTTTAGGCTGATCTTTCTGGCCATCATGATGTTCTCCTATGCTTTTCTTCTTATTATATGATCAAAGAATACTGTTCTCTCTTTCCGGCTCTGTGGCGAAGGGTTTATGAACGCAGGTCGTAATCCTTCATACCCCGTTCGAAAGACAGCTGTGGGCAATTTGGCAGCAGACCGCCTTAACGTTGGTTTTTTATTAAATGGTATGGGTGCTGGTTGTTCAGAAAGCAATGGCAAACTACTGAACGTAAACTTACCCAGGAATCATGAACAGCCAAAAAATGCTGAGGTTGACTACTATGTCCTGTAAAGGTTATGCAACTCTCCCTTATAGCTGTTCTGCTTTCACGAACCTCTTGCAGGCAGTCATTGTTAGCTATTCAAGCCATGGAAGATATTCCCATCACCCATCTCAGAGCAGGTCAGCGTGGCTGAATGGATAAGAGCCCTCGTTCTTAAACATCCGGTATGCTGTGACCGAGGTGGGGGTTCAACACCTGTTAGATGCATTAAAATGTTGACTCCTCATCCTTGGCTTGGGAACGTAAATTACAAGTAACTCCGAAGTTGTAGTGGGTTCGCCTGATGGCGAGGGACACTGGCAATAGGGAAAGTTAATCCACACGCAAAAATCAGTCAAGTGCACTAGAGGTAGTAGCACATGTAAGGACTATGCTTGTGTTCAAAGCAAGCGAACACATACACACACAAATACATCTCAGAAATCACATCTCTGCTACACACACAAATACATCTCAGAAATCACATCTCTGCTACACACACAAATACATCTCAGAAATCACATCTCTGCTACACACAAATACATCTCAGAAATCACATCTCTGCTACACACACAAATACATCTCAGAAATCACATCTCTGCTACACACAAATACATCTCAGAAATCACATCTCTGCTACACACAAATACATCTCAGAAATCACATCTCTGCTACACACACAAATACATCTCAGAAATCACATCTCTGCTACACACAAATACATCTCAGAAATCACATCTCTGCTACACACACAAATACATCTCAGAAATCACATCTCTGCTACACACACAAATACATCTCAGAAATCACATCTCTGCTACACACACAAATACATCTCAGAAATCACATCTCTGCTACACACAAATACATCTCAGAAATCACATCTCTGCTACACACACAAATACATCTCAGAAATCACATCTCTGCTATACACAAATACATCTCAGAAATCACATCTCTGCTACACACACAAATACATCTCAGAAATCACATCTCTGCTACACACACAAATACATCTCAGAAATCACATCTCTGCTACACACACAAATACATCTCAGAAATCACATCTCTGCTACTTCAAGCTCTTTCTAATTTGTTTGTTCACATACACACACAAATACATCTCAGAAATCACATCTCTGCTACTTCAAGCTCTTTCTAATTTGTTTGTTCACATACACACAAAAATACATCTCAGAAATCACATCTCTGCTACTTCAAGCTCTTTCTAATTTGTTTGTTCACATACACACACAAATACATCTCAGAAATCACATCTCTGCTACTTCAAGCTCTTTCTAATTTGTTTGTTCACATTCACACAAAAATACATCTCAGAAATCACATCTCTGCTACTTCAAGCTCTTTCTAATTTGTTTGTTCACATACACACAAAAATACATCTCAGAAATCACATCTCTGCTACTTCAAGCTCTTTCTAATTTGTTTGTTCACATACACACAAAAATACATCTCAGAAATCACATCTCTGCTACTTCAAGCTCTTTCTAATTTGTTTGTTCACATTCACACAAAAATACATCTCAGAAATCACATCTCTGCTACTTCAAGCTCTTTCTAATTTGTTTGTTCACATTCACACAAAAATACATCTCAGAAATCACATCTCTGCTACTTCAAGCTCTTTCTAATTTGTTTGTTCACATTCCAAGATTCACTGCCATACAAGGGAACAGAGTTGATATAACATTTCCAAACTCTTTCTGACATTCGGGGATAGTGATTTATTACATAAGATATTTTTTGTCTTCAGAGATGCAGCTTTTGCTTCGCCTTTTGTGCTCTTAATTGTCACCTTATTTTATGTTATTTCCCCAAAATATTTAATTTGTGAATCAAAAGGTGACAAAAAGATGTATAGGACTTACACTGAGAAAACCTGAGAATAGTACAACTAGAAAGGCCTTTGTCTGAAATTCATGGGGCAAAAGAAATAGTTAGTCGACAGATCATCCTCATTACCCATCAAACCATTCAGTCCATAAGTGCTCGGATCCCATCCTCAGTAAATCCCACAGCGTGTAGCGGCTCACGATACCAGCTCTGTGTTAGTTTATTAATCTTCTTTGGCTTCCTGCATATTGTTCTTGTTTGGCCACACCTCTTTTAACTTCTTGTTCTTGCAGTCTGACCATGGTTGTAGATTCACAGTCATCTTTTTGTTCTAGCAAACGTCTTACTTCTCGGAGAGCATTCAGTATATAAGCCTGGTCTATAGCTCGTCCACCCTCCACAGTAGCCTCACCTGCGAGCCTATCAGTCTATTAATTTCCTTGTACTCCCTGACATGAAAATGAAACTAATCTTTGCCAGCCGTGACCGCCCCAGAGACACCAACCACTGTCTTTGGGCCCAACCCATCTCTATCTTCCTTAGCATACTCATTGAGTCACTAAGGAAACATGCCAGAATGAAGGTCTATGTCTCGAGCCATGTTATTGCTTTACTTACAGCCATGACTTCCATAGCCAGGCTACTTGTGGTCAAGGCAAAAGCACCAGAATCTTCCTTCACAATTCTCCCTCCAGCCTGAGCCGTAAAAGCCCACAAACTTCTCACACGTCGAATGACAAAACCACCTTGTAACTGAGAAGAGAAGTAGAAACTAAATAACATGGGAAGGATATGGACTGAGCTACATGGGATAGATAGCTGCATTAGAAGGGCTTGGAGTGAGTGAGTTGTGGATCTAAGCTCCAATGAGAGATAAAGGGTGAAAGAAGAGGAAGTATTTGAATTTATGGACTTAGTTCTGCATTTGGACCCTGTACTCAAGACAGGAAAGGAAGTTGAATTCCTTCCACATAAGATGTCTGAGACGTATCCTGGGCATAACATGGAAAGACCACATAACAAACAAACAGGTGCTTGAAAGAGCAGATATTACCACAGTGCACACCCTCCTCAAGCAGAGACGCCTCCGGTGGCTGGGCCACGTATCTCGAATGGAGGACGAACGTATTTCCAAAGATCTCCTTTACGGAGAACTAGCCACAGGAAAGAGGCCAACCGGAAGACCCCAAATGCGATATAGGGATGTGTGTAAACAAGATATGAAAACCATTGGAATAGATTCAGACACGTGGGAGAGAGTTGCAACAGACAGATGCTCCTGGAGAAGAGATGTACGAAACGGACTGGTGCTCTTTGAGCGCAATCAGATCCAAAAAACTGAGGAGAGACGGCACAGGCTCAAAGAGCAGTCACTTACTGCGGGACTTGCCTCGTCTCACAGATGCGGAAACTGTGACAGAGATTGTCATTCTCGAATTGGACTATACAGTCACCAGCGGTGCTGCCAGGCACCTCCCAAGCGGCACAACTCTATAGTCCTTCAGGACTGAAAGAGGCCTACTACTACTACTACTACTAGTTCTGCATTTTCCCTTCTCTTGTTATATCACATTTCGGTGTCATCTTTTCCTTTTATATAACCATTGTAACAGTTTTCTTGATATTCAAGAAAACACCAGTGTTTGCACTCTCTGTTGCTACATAGTCCAACATCTGTTGCAGATCTCTTGTGTTTCCAGCTGTTAGTACTGTCACATTTACATAACACATATTGTTTATATTATAGTTTCCAACTCGTATTTATGGTCTACCATTGATCTACCTCATTATTATTTTGCTATAGGGAGAGGCAAATTGCGGTTTCAAAACACATCCTGGTCTTATTCCATGCTTTATCTGTTCTTGCTTGCACACATTAGTTCTCATTTGAATTGCAGCTGTTTGTTTTGTGTGTTAATTATAAGAAAACATGTATTCTGGGTGTGGAGATTTCTTTTATCTGTGATCGACTGGAAGTTTGTTGCTGTCATAGTTATCTTAAATTTGCTTTTAACATTGTTTTGATATTGCTTTGTCGTTTTGTACTGGATAGTTTAGATTAATTCAGCGCCTATTTTTATATTGGTGAGGAAATGTTTATCACTTATTAAATAATAGGTTTAAAAAGCAAGAAGTTCAACTTCATTGCACCAGGTTTTATCCCATATGGCTCCATCTCTTTCCGCAGAGACGATCTTTCGAAAGTGTCACACAGCATGAACTCCGTAGCTCCAGTGATGGCCCCCAGGAGTCTCCAAGAAAATTGCACTTGTGAACTGAATATCGTTGCCTGGAATCGAACCAATGACCTTTAGAACATGAGACAGGCAATGTAGAAACTTCACCACGGAGACTCCCATTCTCACTCATAATTGTTGTTTGTCCATCAAGAATGATGATGACCATTTATTTCATCCAGTGGGGTTGAAAGTATGGAGCCGTGAGTTCTAAGATGGCTGATAAGGCCTATTTTGGCTTGAAATGTTCTTTGGCAGTGTGGGCAAAGAATGCTTGACGTTCCAGGAGGAGGATCTGTGTCATGATGTATGCCAAGAATTTCAGTCTTTGGCAGCAGACTCCCGGGTATCAAGATAAATTCCAAAAGCTTTCAGTGAAATTTTCAGAGTGTCTTTAAAGCATTTCCTCTGGCCGCCTTGGGAGTGTTTACCACAATGCAGCTCACCATAAAAAATTCGTTTAGGGAGCCTGTGATCTGGCATTCGAGTTAAGTGACCAGCCCAGCAAATCTGATTCTTCATTAGTAGAGTGTGGATACTGGGCATAGACATTCTTTCTAGAACTTCAGTGTCTGGGATCTTAAGTGTTAAGAACCTATGATACAATTGCAGCAAACAAATTAATGTACAATTGTTGAGTACATACATCTTTCCAGTGGCATTACATGGATGTGAGTCGTGGACCATTCCACAATAACTAAAGAAGATGATGTGGGATTTTGAACTTGGATGTTACAACCAGGCTCTATGACAAAGGGGTTACAAATGCAAAACAACTGTTGAGTGCACGCATCTTTTCTATGGCAGCATACGGATGTGAGTCATGAACCATTCCACAATAACTAAAGAAGAAGATGGGGGATATTGAACTTGGATATTACAGCCAAGCTCTGTGACAAAGGGGCTACAAATGCACACAAAAAAAATTGTTGAGTGCATGTATGTTTCCTATGACAACATACGGATGTGAGTCATGGACCATTCCACAATAACTAAAGAAGAAGCTGGGGGATTATGATCTTGTTAGCTAGTTTGTTTGTTTGTTTGTTAGTCATGGTTCCAACTTCATGGCATTGGGTCACCGTATTATGCTCCATTCCTATGCCAGTGAATATTACACAAAATACTCCTCACTGTCCCTTGTGAAAAGTGGAATAGACAGGAGTCTCAACAAACCAACAGCCAGCACAGGTATACTTTTTAAACTTATATATTACGGCCAAGCTCTGTAGTGAAGGGATTACGAATGCAATTTCGCAATCCCACATACTGCGTTCAAAACACACCTGCAGGCGATTTGGATCAGTCCACCTTGCATTAGTTTTCTATACAGGTGTGAGTGCCGGTGGTTCAGAGAGCAATGGCAAACTACTGAACGTAAACTTGCCAAGAAATCATAAACAGCCAAATAATGCTGGGGTTGACTGCGAAGTCGTGTAAAGGATATGCAACTAACTTGTAAAATATTTTAGACCAAACAGAATACAAATATTGGTTGGCCAGCATGGCCGAATGGATAAGAATGCGTGTTCTTAAACATCCGGTGTGCTGATGCCGAGTTAAGGATGTTGACCTATCATCCTTGACTTGAGGATGTAAATTACAAGTACCTCTGAAGTCGGAATGGGTTCGCCTGATGGCTTAATAGGGAAAGCTAATCCACATGCAAAATTCAGCCTAGTGCTACTGGAAGTAGTGTGTATGGACTATGCTTGAGTTCAAAGCGAGCAAGCGCAAAAACAAAAGTACAAATATTGACATTCTGCAAAAGGTGAGGACAGACGGGTCATAAGTTGCATCACATCTCGTAACTGAAATACTGTGGCCATATGAAGCATTTGGTTTGAAAAGAATGGTGGAGGAAGAGGCCGGGCTGACCAGCACGGAGATGGACACAGGACATTGCAGACGTCTGCTGCATGAAAATGTCAGGGTTAGGGGAACTGGCCAGAATTTGTGCACTTGAAAAATCCTGCGGCAGTTTAAAATTGCAGAGAGTAGCCCATACTGTCTGCCCTGGAAAAATTCTTAGGAAAGAAAACCTTCCAAATGGGTACGTGGAGCCCGTGACCTTGGATGGAATCTTTCTAGAGGAAGTAAATCTTCCAGAAATGTTTGCAGAAGTCGGACATAACTGACCTTTGATATGCATAACTAGGCTTTATGCATCACCCCTTAAAATTGGAATGAAGGAGGAGGACATTGCCACACATGAACACAAATATATACAAAATACAACATATTGTTTGTGATTGTCAGTCATCTGTACACTATTTACAAACACACTTTCAGATTCAGAATCACTTTATTCAAAGTCCAAGAGATCCGATTAATACTGCTTACGCTGATATCACTGATATCTAGTTCTGATTCATAGTCAACTTCGTGCACTTCAAAGTCACTTAAATTAAACCCAGCAAAATCTCCGCTATCACTTGAAGAATCGTCAAAATCCATTTTGAAAAACAAAGCATAAATACCCTGAAAACTTTAAAAAAAAAAATCTGATCAAATTTAAAGAAAACACTTGCAAATGGCGCCCAAGTCATCAAGTTATCAGCGAAATCAGACGTAAACAATGGGAAGTCTCGCAAAGTCTCGAGATGGTATGTTTTCAACCCTTAGTTGTCACAGACGCTTTCAGGCGTTTTACCCGTTCGGTAGTAAAGACGTTTTTGGCCACTGTGCCCTGTAAAGAGTTAAGTGTGCCACATATCAGTGGTAGTGTTTGGCCTTAGATTGCCAGCCAGGACAGATCCATGAGCAGTCGCATTGGGGAAAATACATGCAGTTTCACGGCCACCACTGTCGTGTCATTGTTGATCTGTCCTGCTGAAGTTTCCATGTGCTAAATGACGATTGTTTCATTAAATGTGCTAATTGCTAGGGAGCGTTTGTCTACAAGCAAGTTTATATTAAATTACTTACCAGTCCTCATCACAATTGAAACATCAGTAAGTAAAGGAGCCTTTTCCGTGTCTTTAGGGTTCTTGGATATTTTGCTTACCCTAGCAGCCTAATTTGTTTTGCTTCTGTTTTGTTTATTTCACTTGATTGTTGTGTCTTTCTAAGTGAATATTCTATATTCTCAATAATTGTTCCATTTAATGTGCCAGATAATTATTGGTAGTGTCCGGCCTTACGTTGCCAGGACAAAGGGAAGCAGTAGCTGAGAAATCGCGGTGTCGACCTTGGGCTCATAAGGCACAGAGTTCATTCCCAGCATTGGACTGGGGATTTTTCCAAGAACCATTCATATATAGTGATATTACATGTCCCCCTGATCTCTTGGGTAGGGAGATACATAAATTTCTCGGATACGGGTGAAAAACAGGAGGTCCTCTGTCCTGGCAAAATTGTTAGGAAAGAAAACCTACCTACTGGTACGTAGATCCCATGACCTTGGATGGAATGTGTTGAGAGGAAGTAAACCTGACACAAATGCATGCTGAAGTCGGAACACAACTGTAGATCCCGTGACCTTGGATGGAATCTGTTGAGAGGAAGTAAACCTGACACAAATGCATGCTGAAGTCGGAACACAACTGTAGATCCCGTGACCTTGGATGGAATCTGTTGAGAGGAAGTAAACCTGACACAAACGCATGCTGAAGTCGGAACACAACTGTAGATCCCATGACCTTGGATGGCATCTTTTGAGAGGAAGTAAACCTGACACAAATGCATGCTGAAGTCGGAACACAACTGTAGATCCCATGACCTTGGATGGAATCTTTTGAGAGGAAGTAAACCTGACACAAATGCATGCTGAAGTCGGAACACAACTGTAGATCCCATGACCTTGGATGGAATCTTTTGAGAGGAAGTAAACCTGACACAAATGCATGCTGAAGTCGGAACACAACTGTAGATCCCGTGACCTTGGATGGAATGTGTTGAGAGGAAGTAAACCTGACACAAACGCATGCTGAAGTCGGAACACAACTGTAGATCCCGTGACCTTGGATGGAATCTGTTGAGAGGAAGTAAACCTGACACAAACGCATGCTGAAGTCGGAACACAACTGTAGATCCCGTGACCTTGGATGGAATCTTTTGAGAGGAAGTAAACCTGACACAAACGCATGCTGAAGTTGGAACACAACTGTAGATCCCGTGACCTTGGATGGAATGTGTTGAGAGGAAGTAAACCTGACACAAATGCATGCTGAAGTCGGAACACAATTGTAGATCCCGTGACCTTGGATGGAATCTGTTGAGAGGAAGTAAACCTGACACAAATGCATGCTGAAGTCGGAACACAACTGTAGATCCCGTGACCTTGGATGGAATCTGTTGAGAGGAAGTAAACCTGACACAAATGCATGCTGAAGTCGGAACACAACTGTAGATCCCGTGACCTTGGATGGAATCTTTTGAGAGGAAGTAAACCTGACACAAACGCATGCTGAAGTCGGAACACAACTGTAGATCCCGTGACCTTGGATGGAATGTGTTGAGAGGAAGTAAACCTGACACAAAAGCATGCTGAAGTCGAAACACAACTGTAGATCCCGTGACCTTGGATGGAATCTGTTGAGAGGAAGTAAACCTGACACAAACGCATGCTGAAGTCGGAACACAACTGACCTTTAAGGCGCATAACTAGGCTTGATGCATCGCCCCTGGAAAGTGGAATGAAGGAGGAGGAGATTGCCAGAACAAATGCATGAACTGTGGGATCAGGGTATTACATTTTGTTTACGTTTCACAGCCTGCTATTAAAAAACACATCTGTTCTGATCAGTTTTTCATGTGATATTATTGTCCCATTAATTGTGCCACATCAGTGGGAGTGTCTGGCCTTGGATTACTGGCACAGATTCATGAGAAGTGTGATTGAGTCAGATAAATGTTGTTTCACATTTCCCAGCCAGCCACTGTCCTGTCATAAAAAAAAAAATCTATTCTGCTGAATTTTACACATTATATTGAATGATTGCCCCATTATGTGTGCCACATATCAGTGGTAGTGTCTGGCCTGAGCAGTGGCATTAAGGAAAATAAATGTTGTTTCACGTCCAGCCACCGACCTGTCAATGTTGATCTGTCCTGCTGTTTTCCATGTGCTAAATGACGATTGTCCCATTAAATGTACTAATTGTTAGGTGGTCTTTGTCTGCAAGCAAGTTTATATTAAATTACTTAGCAGTCCTCATCACGATTGTCCAATTAAATGTGCTAATTGTTAGGGGGTGTTTGTCTACAAGCAAATTTATATTAAATTACTTAGCAGTCCTCATCACGATTGCCCTATTGTGCTAATTATTAGGGTGTGTTTGTCTACAAGGAAATCTATATTACATTACTTAGCAGTCCTCATCATGATTGTCCCATTAAATGTGCTAATTGTTAGGGGGTGTTTGTCTACAAGCAAATTTATATTAAATTACTTAGCAGTCCTCATCACGATTGCCCCATTGTGCTAATTATTAGGGTGTGTTTGTCTACAAGGAAATCTATATTAAATTACTTAGCAGTCCTCATCATGATTGTCCCATTAAATGTGCTAATTGTTAGGAGGTGTTTGTCTACAAGCAAATTTATATTACATTACTTAGCAGTCCTCATCACGATTGCGCCATCAGTAACTAAAGGAGCCTTTTCCGTGTCCTTAGGGTTCTTGGTATTTGGTGCTAACCCCATATATTTATAGACCAATCAGCGCTTTTTGATGGGTGATGGTCAGTGTCATGGTGGCCGCCTTTACTTACCTAAACATTTCCTGGTACTCATTTAATGTCAGGTCAGCCTGGAAACCTTCGTCAGTGTTGGTAAAATGATCATATCGATTGCCCAATTGCACTGATAACACAGTCTAACACAACTGGGGTTTTGTATTTTGACATGCTATCAGAACAGAAACTGTAGAAGAGAGTGACCTAGTGAGGGTCTTTTTGATGTGTTTACTTAGAGGTGAAAGCATGGCTGTTATATTAGAACGGGGATTTGTCAACAATCTTTATTAGAATGAGAATTTGTCAGCATGCTATATTAGAATGGGACTTTGTCAACATGCTATATTAAAATGGGAATTTGTCACTGTGCTAAATTAGAATGGGAATTTGTCAACTTGCTATATTAAAATGGGAATTTGTCAACATCAGTAGAAATGTGTTTAGTTGTGTATCCTCTCTGGGCATTGGGCCGGAGTCTATTGACAATGAAATTTTTTTTTTGGGGTTGCTTATCCCTTACAGGATGTTGCAGTCAACACCAGCATCTTTCAGCTGCTGTTGATGTACTAGGCAAGATTACGCTCAGTAGTTTGCCATTGCTTTCTGAGCGACCAGCTCACATACCCCCGTAAGTAACCAATGTGGCACGGTCCACTACAGAATCTTGCACAGCTGCGTTACTCACAAAAATATACAGAATTATGGAGAAAGACATTAACCCTTTCTCCAGGGAGACCGGCAATGGGACAATGAAATACCTCACACAAATTTGTAAAATGCCAGCTAAACATTTGCTGCCAGAGTGGAGTGTCCAACAAATGCAGAACAGAGAGCATTATTTTGGACTACACTTGTGTTCAGCTATAAAGAAAGAGACAAACATCATTCTTTGGTCATGTAATGAGAAGAAGGGCATTAAAACATTGTGACAATTGGAAAGATCAATGGGCAAAGAGGCAGTGGCAGACTGAGAAATGATGCTGAATTGAGCTGAGACAGTGACATGGAGAAGTATCATCAGCAAAGTTGATCCAAAGCACCAAGAACCTAGATCTGTGGAGAGACATGGATGTCTACGCCAGTTGGCAGGATACATGGTTATGAAGTCTGACTCCATTTGAGCACAAACTACAGAGATGTCAGCAACCTCAAGTTGACATCTGCTTTCTATAAATGTATTCAGGTTGATGGCCTAAGGTGAAAGAGAATAACAAAAGAGGAGGGAAAATAAGAAGAACAGAAAACCTGGTGGAAACATTACCAGCCTGGGTTTTATTTTATTTTTGGGCAAGCTTGCATTGAACTCTGGCATAGTCCACACACACTTCTAGTTGCATTGAACTGCATTTATGTGTGTGGATTAGCTTGCCCTATTGATAGTGTCCCTCGCCATCAGGCGAAGCCACTCTAACTTCAGAGGTACTTGTAATTTCCATACCCAGATCAAGGACAGGAAGTCAACATTTTAGTCCAACTGACAGGTGTAGGGGTTGAACCTGCTACCTTGACATAGGATACTGGATGTTCAAGAGCGATCATTCTTATCATTTCAGCCACGCTGACCTCCCAACCAAGGTCTAATCCCAGCCAAGCCATATGTGCTGTGCTGTCTTTACTTGATTATATCCTGATACATCTCACCACAATATCTTGCACAACTCTTTGATTCCTGGTCTTGGAGAGGAGGAGGAGAGCTCTGCGACAGTCCCAGCAGAGATGGTACTTAAGTACCAGGATGTTGGGAAAGTCTGTACACCGACATCACTCCTATAGATGTAAGACCTTTACAGGGTCTTGATAGCCAGGGAACCAGTGTGTCAAACTAGAGTTAAAACTCACAGTCTCATCTTGACAACCAGAACACCAGTGTGTCAAACTTAAGGGTTAAAACTCACAGTCTCAAATTGACAACCAGAACACCAGTGTGTCAAACTTAAGGGTTAAAACTCAAAGTCTCTTGTCAACCAGAGCATCAGTGTGTAAAACTCATCTCTCAGAGGATTCCCAACCAACTAACCAACCAGTCTAGTCCTGTAGTCTGTGTGTGCACTAGAAAGGGTTACATTTGTTTTCTTTTGCCGTATTTCCAGGATGAAATTCAACTGAATTTAGCATCAGAAGTTGTGGGTCTTGAAGACTTGGTTGTGCCACAATGGCAGATCAGTCCCAGCAACAGCCTCAGTCGCAGCAGGTGTCCATCCCACAGCCAACACAGACCCAAGCTCAGCCGCAGCAGATGCAGCAGGCACAACAAACACAACAGCAGCAACTCCAGCAGTTGCAGCAGCAGCAGCAGCAGCAGCAACCCAGGGTCTCCTCAGTAGGGACCATGTCCATTCAGGGCATGGTGGCTCAACAGGCACCAACACCACAGCCGACTCTGACGGCGGCAACCAACGCCATGCGTTCTCCAAGCACTCCAATGCCTCAGCTGCAGGTGATTAGCCAGCCGATGCATGGGCAGACCTATGTGCCCCAGTTTCAGGGTTATGCACAGCCATTCATGTTGCAAAACGCAAATGCTTTGGGTAAGATAACTTTGTTATGTTATGTTTTTAAAATATGGCTGTTTTTATTTGACTCATCGTGTTTCTTCTTTTTCTGCTACGTTTTCTTCTCCTAACGATGGTAACAAATAGATCACACCACAGTTCCCGTCAGCATGACACTGAGGGATTCGGTGCTGGGCTATTCCCGCTTCACTCGCTTTATCCTGATGTTATGGTTCTCCTCTTTCTTCATTTGCTTTGAATTAACCTACCTGTAAATTTCTTTATTTCTGAACTGTAGATGGGGATCAGCGTGGCCGAATGGATGTGTCTTAAACTTTTGGTGTGCTCAGAGATAGCAGGTTCATCCCCTCCACTAGTCGAACTAAAATGTTGCCTTCTCGTCCTTGAATTGGGGACATAAATCACAAGTACCTCTGAAGTCGGAGTGGGTTGCCTGATGGTGAGGGGGCATTGGTGATAGAGAAAGCTAACCCACACTCAGGAATTAGTTGGTTGCACTAGAAGTAGTAGCAATTGTATGGACTACACTTGAGTTCACAGTGAGTGAAAGCCAAAAAAAAAAGGTCATTGGGGAGACTGGTTACAGAATCCACCTCAAGTCATGGGGAGGTTACAGTATCTACCTCAGTTAATGGGGGAGGCTGGTTACAGTATCCACCTCAGGTTGGGGGAGGGGCTGTTTACAGTATCTACCTCAGTTAATGGGGGTGACTGGTTACAGTATCTACCTCAGTTAATGGGGGAGGCTGGTTACAGTATCCACCTCAGGTTGGGGGAGGGGCTGGTTACAGTATCTACCTCAGTTAATGGGGGAGGTTGGTTACAGTATCTACCTCAGTTAATGGGGGAGGCTGGTTACAGTATCTGCCTCAGTTAATGGGGGAGGCTGGTTACAGTATCTGCCTCAGTTAATGGGGGAGGTGGTTACAGTATCTACTTCAGGGTATGGGGGAGGCTGGTTACAGTATCTACCTCAGTTAATGGGGGAGGCTGGTTACAGTATCTACCTCAGTTAATGGGGGAGGCTGGTTACAGTATCTACCTCAGTTAATGGGGGAGGCTGGTTACAGTATTTACCTCAGTTAATGGGGGAGGCTGGTTACAGTATCTACCTCAGTTAATGGGGGAGGTTGGTTACAGTATCTACCTCAGTTAATGGGGGAGGCTGGTTACAGTATCTACCTCAGTTAATGGGGAGGTTGGTTACAGTGTCTACTTCAGGGTATGGGGGAGGCTGGTTACAGTATCTACCTCAGTTAATGGGGGAGGCTGGTTACAGTATCTACCTCAGTTAATGGGGGAGGCTGGTTACAGTATCTACCTCAGTTAATGGGGGAGGCTGGTTACAGTATCTACCTCAGTTAATGGGGAGGTTGGTTACAGTGTCTACTTCAGGGTATGGGGGAGGCTGGTTACAGTATCTACCTCAGTTAATGGGGGAGGCTAGTTAAGTATCCACCTCTGGCCTTGGGGGTGAGGGTGGTGGTTAGAGATCCATCTCAGGTCATTGAGGAGGCTGGTTACAGTATCTACCTCAAGCACAATAGGTACCTGGTTGGAGTGCAAGTCTGGTCTTTTATTAAGAGCCATTGGTGCCCATGGTCATATGATGAGAAGAGAGGCATTGGAGAACATCATGACAGCTGGGAAGATCAAGGAAAAGAGAGGTAGACCAAGAGAAATGATGCTGGATGGATTGAGACAGTGGAATGGAGGAGTATCACCATATGGACAGAATTTGTATCTAAACATTGAAAAAGAACCATAGGTCTCCACATTTTTTATGAACCCAACATAGGTATTTTAAAAAAATACACAAACATATTAAGCCACAATGCTGTGTCCAGTATATTCTTCTTCTTCTTCTTCTTCTTCTTCTTCTTCTTCTTCTTCTTCTTCTTCTTCTTCTTCTTCTTCTTCTTCTTCTTCTTCTTCTTCTTCTTCTTCTTCTTCAGCATTCCGAGCCATTGAGGTTCTTTGCTGCAGATACAATCCGTCTCCATTCATCTCTCTGGTTGACCTTCTCTTGCCATTCGTTGATTCCAAGTGCTTGTAGGTCTGTATATATATTATCTCTCCATCGTGATTAGCGGGGACTTAAACAGATCATAAATGTCTTTGTTACTTATTCTTTTCCACTCTCCACTTTCTGTATCTCTAATGGGTCCAAAGATGCGTCTTAAAACTTTGTTCTCAAAGGTTTGTAGCAAGGCTTCGTCTACTTTAGTTGTACTCCAGTATATAACAAACATATTAGACCACAGTGCTGAATCCAGGATATAACAAACATATTAGACCACAATGCTGTGTCCAGTATATAACAAACATATTAGACCACAATGCTGTGTCCAGTATATAACAAACACATTAGACCACAATGCTGTGTCCAGTATATAACAAACACTTAAAGAAGAGACATAATTGGTCATTTTGCCAGGGCTGCAGCCTTGAAACCTACTCTTTTACTATCTGAATCTGACCAACACTCAAAACTGAGAGGAAAGGCCAGACGCACAATAATCAGACTGCTACTGGTACCATAAGTATTGGGACTCCTCGCTGGCTGTTGCAGGTCAGGACAAACCACGTATGGGAATGTCCCGAGTGCTGATGTCGGTTCTTGTCTCACCTCAACTCAACTCATCTACACTGATTTCCCTCCAGGCTACATGCTTCGGCTGTCCCCATACCCTTGCAGCTGTTCCCATGTCACACCATCTGTGTCCACATCAGGATAGTCCTGTTTTATTATCTGGTTCTCCTTCTGCCTCTCTAGGGAGTCTCCGTGGCAAAGTGGACAAGCCGCCTGCCTCGCTCTCTGAAGGTTGTGGGTTTGATTCCAGGCTACATCTTTCGGCTTACGAGTGCAGTTTTCTCTGAGACTTATGGGGGTCATTGCTGGAGCTATGGAGTTCGCGCTTTGTGCGACGGTTTCGGCAGGCGGCCCTGCGGTAAGGGACAGAGCCATATGGGATTACACCCTGTGCAATGAAGTTGATCCTCTGGACTTTTAAGACTTTTTTTTTAAAGACTAAAAGCAACTCTACACTGATTTCCCTCTATGCTGGCTTCTCAAGAGAGCCAAAGCAGTGTAGTGGCTAGCACACCTGCCTACTGCCGCAGCGGTCGCGTTTAAATCTCTATCGGGGTATATTTTTAAACATTGACCTGGGCTCTCTGATTGACCCAGCCTGAGATGGGGACCAGGAAATGACCTGTACATAAAAAATGGTTGGGACGGTTTTGACCAAATCGCTGCTCGAGTGCCAATCGGTCTGTAAAACTATTGGCTTAGCACCATGTACCCAACGCGGATCCCTGCATGCAGCAAGGGTCTTTGACCTTTTATTTACTGCCTGCTTCAGCTGTTTCCACATCATTCAGTGGTCCACATCACTTCAGTGATTTGCACGTCACTCCAACTGTTGCCGTATCAAACAAATATTTTTACTGGTGACTTGAGACATGGGGAAACCCAATATTGAGACATGGGGAGAATTGGTGACACCCAATATTGAGACATGGGGAGAATTAGTGACACCCAGTATTGAGACATGGGGAGACATGGTGACACCCAATATTGAGACATGGGAAGAATTGGTGACATGCAATATTGAGTCATGGGGAGAATTGGTGACACCCAATATTGAGACATGGGGAGAATTGGTGACATCCAATATTGAGACATGGGGAGAATTAGTGACACCCAGTATTGAGACATGGTGACACCCAGTATTGAGTCATGGGAAGAATTGGTGACACCCAATATTGAGACATGGGAAGAATTGGTGACATGCAATATTGAGACATGGAGAGAATTGGTGACACCCAGTATTGAGACATGGGGAGAATTGGTGACACCCAATATCGAGATATGGGAAGAATTGGTGACATGCAATATTGAGACATGGAGAGAATTGGTGACACCCAATATTGAGACATGGGAAGAATTGGTGACACCCAATATTGAGACATGGGGAGAATTAGTGACACCCAGTATTGAGACATGGTGACACCCAGTATTGAGACATGGGAAGAATTGGTGACACCCAATATTGAGACATGGGAAGAATTGGTGACATGCAATATTGAGACATGGAGAGAATTGGTGACACCCAGTATTGAGACATGGGGAGAATTGGTGACACCCAATATCGAGATATGGGGAAACATGGTGATACACAGTATTGAGACATGGGGAGAATTGATGACACTCAATATTGAGACAATGGGAGACATGGTGACACCCAGCATTGAGACATGGGGAGATATGGTGACACTCAATATTGAGACATGGGGAGACATGGTGACACCCAATATTGAGACATGGGGAGACATGGTGACACCCATTATTGAGACATGGGGAGACATGGTGATACCCAATATTGAGATATGCGTTGTCATGGTAATACCCAGTCTTATTGTTGACTTGAGACATGGGTTGTCATGGTAATACCCAGTCTTATTGGTGACTTGAGATGGGTTGTCATGATAATACCTAATCGTACTGGTGATTTGAGACATGGTGATACCCAATCTTACCGGTGTCTTGAGATATGAATTGTCATAATTGTACCCAATCTTACTGGTGAGTTGAGATATGGGTTGTCATAGTGAATGCCCTTTATAGCCTATAACTTGAGACATGATGTGCTATGATGAAATTGTTTATATCCTGTTTATACTTCCAAAATCTGCAATGTCAGCGGCAATGCAGCAGATGAACCAGCTAAACCTAGCCATGCAGCAGCAGCATCAGCAACAGCAGCAGCAACAACAGAACAGAGCTGCTGCTGGGGCCAACCCAGGGAGTCCTGGAGGAATTCTGTCTCCGACTGCTGCCTCTCAGATGGTAAGTGATCGCTTTTCTCTGTATACATGTCTCACATACATACTGACTCATATTTTGAGAGTGTTTTTTGGGGGGGGGGGGGGGGGGGGGGGGGGGGTTTGTGGGCGTGCGCGCGCGCACACACACAATTTTAGTAACAGTGGTTTATGTTATATCTTAACGTAGCAAAAAAAAAGATAATGCAAAAAGATAAAACTAATATGGAGAAAGAAATATACGTTAATGAGGAAAAATTAGAGGTGGTGGACAATTTTGATTACCTTGGATCATTAATTACCAACAATGGTGACAATGAAAGCAATTAAAAGACAATTAGCTAATGCTCTTCAAAGACTAAAACAACTGAATAAATTGTGGAGGGGGACAGATAGACTTACAAAAATTAGATTTTTCAGAGCATGCATCTTTCCCATTGCAACATATGCTTGTGTGACCTGACACTTACTAAACAAGCTGAACAGCGCATACATGTATTTGACTATAAATGATATAGACGGGTTCTAAGAATATTTTGGATACAGAAAAGAACAAATGCATCGATACGACAAGATCTGAATATTGAAGAAGGTTGGCTACTAAAGACGATAAAACAAAGAAAATTGAAATATCTTGGTCACTTGAAACGTCATGAAAGTTTGGAGAAAACAATAATGGAGGGGTATATGCCCGCGAAGAGAAGAAGAGGAAGGCCAAAGAGATGATGGGTGCAGGATGTAGCAAATGATCTCCAGATGGGTGTATCGGACGTGGGACATCCTTGCTTATGACCGTGAAGTTTTCCTGAAGGTTGTTATGGGAGCTAGGTTCTGCAATGGACATGCTACTGAATGAATGGTTTATGTGACTGTATACATGTCTGCTTCTAGTGCTTGGTCTAGTGCAGGCATCAGTGATCATGACCCTCCACTCCTCTCAGACATCTGATGGCTTAATAATGGTGAAAGCTACTCATATTATTTATTACCCATCTGGGAGAGGTGAATGAAAGCAGAACTTACATAAATATAAGACAGAGGCAAACAGTGTTCTTTGGCCATATAATGAGAAGAGAAGACATTGGAAAATGTTGTGACAACTGGAAAAAGACAGTAACTTAATAATATAAGTCATATAAGCTCCTGTTCCCGTTCCCGACTATCTGTCTATCTGCCTGTCTGTCTATCTGCCTGCCTGACCCGGCCCAGCTTCACCCAGTCCCTGGTGCGGAGCATATAATTTAATTCATATAAGTAGTCATATAAGCTCCCGTTCTCGACTATCTGTCTGTCTGTCTATCTGTCTATCTGTCTGTCCGACCCGGCCCGACTTCGCCTAGGCCCTGCTGGGGAGCATCTCATTTAATTCGTATAAGTAGTCATATAAGCTTCTGTTCCCGACTATCTGTCTGTCTGTCTGTCTGTCTGCTCTGTCTGTCTGTCTGACCCGGCCCGGCTTCGTACAGTCCCTGGTGGGGAGCATCTCATTAAAATCATATAACAAAAAAAATTAACTTAAGAATGTCCTTCCACACACCATCCATTATTTTTAATGAAAACTGTTTTTAAATCACCTACATGATTGTAGATAAGTTCTTTAAACATAAAAAGAGTTAGAAAATTTTCACTATTTAAATAGATGCATTATTTTTATGAAAACTTTGAAAATGCCTTAAAGATTATATCATTATTTATTATAACTCATATGCCTGTAAAAACTGTAGACAAAGAGTTTATAAATCTTTGAAAACAATGCAACAATCTATATATAAAATATATAGCAATGCTATTAAAAGTTATGCCCCTTGAAATAACTTTTCTTAAGTTAAGTCCCCTCGCTATATATAAATGATAATGTAAATTTAAATATTAAATTTTAGTAAGTAAATAGCTGATTGTACACTAACAAACTATGACAGTTGGCTGCACGGGAATGAAAAGAATACATGTAGAAAATTTCATCTCAATCGGATGGACCGTTATCGAACGCATCAAATCAGAGGAAGGCTAACCTCAATGCCCGTCGGAAGTGTCGTCCTACGGGTGGCAAACTAATAATTGACACTGTGCAATTACGTCAGAGTGAAATGTCTCGTCCGAATGTCTCTCGTGCTAGGAACAGCTCTAACTACCTAGTTTCCGAATGCCGCTCTTGTTCGGAACAGCTCTGACTAGGTAGTTTTCCGAATGTCTGTCGTGCCTGGAACAGCTCTGACGGGCGCAACGACAAGCACATGTCCGAAAACTCGCTAAGTGGATACCGTCTGCAAACCTGTCTGGTTTGTGCGGGAATGGCCCGGGGCAAATGAAATGACCAATATATTGAAGTGAGGATTTAAAGCAGCCATGAGCATGACGTGACGATTCCCTCGGTGAGCCCAGAACCAGGGTGCTATGTGTCGGCCCTGCAACTATGGAAGCAACCTTGGATGGCGGAAAATGCTATGGACTGTCCCTGCCTTCCTTTGAGGGATGACCGTTGTCTTCGACCGTTCAACCTTGGCCAGCTGGGTTGTAGATGGCACCACAAAAGTGAGTCTCCCAGGAATGCTACCTGGTCAAAAAAGCACGCTATAGTCGGATGTGTTGGCCTACGGGTTTCGGCCCAAGGGCGCATAACAGACACAACACAATCACATCTGAAAAAAACACTCCGGATGAACGAAAAGAAGAAGAAGAAGAACGCATCACATACATCCCTACACACATACATACATCGTCTTTTATATATATAGAAGAGAAGACATTGGAGAACATTGTGACAACTGGAAAGGGACAGGAACTGAATGAGAGAAATGATGTTTGATGGTCTAAGCCATGAAAGCAGAATACACAGCTAAAAGAGACAACTTTGGTCTTTTATAAGAAGAAGAGAAGACATTGGAGAAAATTGTGACAACTGGAAAGAGACAGGAACCGGAATGAGAGAAATGATGTTTGATAGTCTACGACATGAAAACAGAATACACAGCTATAAGAGACAACGTTCTTTGGTCATTTTATAAGAAGAAGAGAAGACATTGGAGAACCTGGTGACAACTGGAAAGAGACAGGAACTGAATGAGAGAAATGACATTTGGTGATCTAAGACATTAAAGCAGAATACACAGCTAAAAGAGACAATGTTCTTTGGTCATTTTATGAGAAGAAGAAGAAGACACTGGAGAACACTGTGACAACTGGAAAGAGACAGGAACTGAATGATAGAAATGTTTGATGGCCTAAGACATGAAAGCAGAATACACAGCTATAAAACACAGTGTTCTTTGATCATTTTATGAGAAGAAGCGAAGACATTGGAGAACATTGTGACAACTGGGAAGATTAGTGTAAGACGAGGCAGGAATTGAGTGAGTGACATGACACTGGGTGGTCTAAGACATGAGCGCCTGCATCATATGGCAGGGCACATGAGGTTTGTGTTTTGCACATACATCTTTCTTTGTCTTCCTGTCCCTCTCTGGCTTAGTATTTTCTTACATGAGGTTAATTTCTTTATTTTACCTGTTCTGTTGATATGTCTTGTAAGTTTAATTTGTCTTGTCCTCATGATTTTGGTGAGTAATGTAATAACGCCTGCAGCTGTCAATATCTCATTGTTTTGTTTATCTTTTCTTCTTTGTCCACGATATTCTCATGTTTCTAAACAAAAACATTTCCACTTACCCCAGTTTGCAGCAATGGTTATGCTAAAGTAAAAAAAAAATTCCTTAAGTTGCCTCTGCATCACAGAAGTAGAAGAGGAAAGAAAATATGCACACGATATACTGTTAACACCGGAAGCTAAAGAGTAACAATGGGGGAACAGATAGAGAAACTAAAATAAGGATACAAAAGGCAAGAGTAGCTTTCATCAATAAATCAATCATGTGCCATGCCGAAAAGCGTGGGCGGTCATGACTCGCCATTTCACTCGATCACCAGAATTGTGGATCAGCTCCCCTTCCATCTTGTCACTAAGTTCTCCAATCCATTTCTTCTCATAACTTCTTCTTCTTCTTCTTCTTCTTCTTCTTCTTCTTCTCTTCTTCTTCTTCTTCTTCTTCTTCTTCTTCTTCTTCTTCTTCTCCTTCTCCTTCTTCTTCTTCTTCTTCTTCAGCATTCCGAGCCATTGAGGTTCTTTGCTGCAGATACAAGCCGTCTCCATTCGTTCGTCTCTCTGGTTGACCTTCTCTTGCCAATCGCTGATTCCAAGTGCTTGTAGGTCTGTATGTATATTATCCCTCCACCGTCTTCTTGGTCTACCTCGGGGTCTACAGTCATTTATTTCTTGAGTGTAAGCGAGTTTTGTTTCCCTATTATCTTCCATTCTTTCTATATGCCCCAGCCATTGCAGCCTTCTTGATACCAGCGATTAGCGGGGATTTAAACAGATCATAAATGTCTTTGTTGCTTCTTCTTTTCCACTCTCCACTTTGTGTATCCCTAATGGGCCCAAAGATGCGTCTTAAGACTTTGTTCTCAAAGGTTTGTAACAAGGCTTCGTCTCCTTTAGTTGTACTCCAGGTTTCAGAGCCATACAGCACAACTGGTCTAATCAGTGTTTTGTATATTGTGATCTTGGTGTTACGAGATAGCGCATTTGATTTTAGCAGATGTTGTAGTGCATAGTATATCTTATTTCCAGAGTTGATTCTAGCTTGTATTTCTTCCCTTATTATGTTGGAGCAGTTGAAGATTGTACCCAGGTATTTGTATGTTTCCGTTCTTTTAATGGTCATATTATCTATTTGTATGTGGCCAGAGTTTTTAGCCGTTCCTTCTCTTGAAATTACCATATATTCTGTCTTATCTTGGTTGATAACCAGCCCCATTTGTTGAGCTTTTTCCTTTAAGTGAGTCAATATTTCCAATGTCTTTTGTTCATTTTCCCCTATAATATCTATATCATCTGCATAACCAAGCAGTTTGGATGTTCCTCCAATAGCACATTCCTCCTTAACTTCCTTACAACTTTCTCTAGAGCCAGATTGAAAAGGAGCGGCGATAGTGCATCACCCTGTTTCAAGCCAGATGTTATTTGGAAAGGGTCTGATTTCCTGCCTTTATATGTTACTATATTATAAGTATTTTCCATGCATAGTCTGGTCATGTTGATTAACTTCCTTGGTATTCCAAATTCCTTCATAGCATTCCATAGATTATTCCTATAGACACTATCATAAGCCTTTTTAAAATCCACAAAAATGTTATGGAGATCTCTTTTATATTCCCAACTTTTCTGAGCTATTTGTCGTAAGATAAATATCTGATCTATTGTTGATCTGTTTTGTCTGAAACCCGCCTGGTAGTCACCTAATATGTCTTTCTTCTCATAACATGTCCAAAAAATTTTGACTGTCTACGTCTAATGACTCTAATCAGTTTACGATCTTCATTTGTTTCTTGAAGGACTTGTTCATTGGTTTTTATGTCTGTCCATGGTATTCTTTGCATTTTCCTCAGAAACCACATTTCCACAGCCAACAGATGTCTTTCAGCTTGACTGCTCATTGTCCACACTTCACATCCATACAAAAGTACAGGTTCTATGTAGCACTTCAACACTCTTTTTCTCGTTTCAGTTGATATCTTTTTATTGGTCAGTATGTTTTTCATCTTGCAAAAGGCTACCTTCGCAATGGCAATTCTTTTTCTAATCTCTTTAAGCATCTCCCATCAGATGTTATGACTGTTCCGAGATAACTGTATCGATTCACTTGTTTAAGAATATGCCCATTTACTTGTATATCACATTGTGATATTTCCTTCTTCCCAGTGATGACCATAATCAGTGTCTTCTTAATATTCTGTTTTAACCCTAGGTCACTGTCTGCAACAACCGCATCTACTAAATTTTGCAGGTCCTGTTCATTGTCTGCAATCAGCAATCAAGACTCTATCATCTGCATATCTAATGTTATTGATGTATCGTCCCCTAATGTTGATTCCTTCCATATCTTCTATATTTCTGAAAATATTTTCACTGTACAGGGAAAAAAAGATCTGGAGACATTATACTTCCCTGTCTCACACCTCTTTTAATAGGCAGATATTGACCTACATCATTATCAAATATTTATGGCAGCTTGTTGTTTCCAATATATGTTTTTTACAAGTCTAAGATTTTTTCCATCAATTTGTAGATCTTCAAGCATCCTTATCATGTCGACATGTCTCACTTTATCAAAAGCCTTTGTGTAGTAAATAAAGCAAAGATATAGATCTTTGTTTACTTCTATAGAACGTTCAATTACTGTTCTCAGTATATACACAGCATTTACTGTGCCCATGCCTTCTACAAACCCACATTGTTCTCCTATTTTGGGTTGTATTTTCTTCCTAACTCTTTGCATGATAATTCTCAGCAGATTCTTTGTGGTGTGGCTCATTATACTAATTGTTCGATGTTGATCGCATTCCAAGGCTCCTGATTTCTTCGGGGTTGCAATAAATATAGAATTACATAATTCAGGAGGTATATCTCCAGTATCGTATACTGCGTTCAGCAGTCTGGCTTGGTCTATTCCATATTCTTCTAAGGCATTGATAATTTCTATTGTGATGTTATCTGTCTTGCCAGTTTTCATATGGTTAAGAGCATTCTGAACTTCCATCTTCAAAATTGATGGTCCTTCATTATTATTCCAATGATCATATTGCATTATGCTCTACATGGAGTAAAGTTAAGGACCCCTCTGTCACATCTTGAAGCATTGTGAATATATGGTGCTGGTCAGTATTTGTATAGACCAATAGGCACCCGATGGGTGATGTTGTCAATATCATATATTGTATATATATAGAGTGGAGCGGCTGGCCTGAGTGGCTAGAATTCTGTATTCTCCTTTAGGAGACCCATGTTCAAATACTCTGTAAGGTGTACATTTTTTTCTGTCGGGGGCAAAAAGAAAATTCTAATCTGCAAAGTTCATGGCAACTGCACGTGACAGGCAGCTTGTTTTCCTCAGGCTCATGACCCTTCTGTCCTACACCGTAATCTACTATAGGCAGTAGTTTGCCGTTGCTTTCTGAGTGGCCGGCTCACATACTCCGTAAGTTACAGATGCGATTTGAACCACTGCTGATTCTCACCGTCATCACGCTACCTACAAGAGTATACGAGATTACGGAGAGAAGTCGCTAACCTCTAAGCCACGAAGCCGGCATAGGCAGTAGATAACAGGCAGTATATAATGAGGCGGACAGTTAGAGCATTGCTTTGTTGATCTGGCAGCTTCTGCAGCTTGTTTTGTTCCAGACATATTGTTGTTACCTTTCCTCTGGAGTAAACTAGACAGGCCGAGAAAAGGATCATGTTGCATGGACAACACATGGTCTCTAAATTCAGCCTAGGCTTTGTGCAGTGGAGAAGTATAACTCCATTTGATAAACTATCATCTATAAGGGCAGCAAGGTGACAGTCATATATAGGTATTGATATGCTTCAATAAGAGATAAAGGCAAAAAAGAGGAAGTATTCGGAAAGTGGTCTTCTTAGCCTACAGTGGAATTCTTAGAATGTCTTCTTAGTCAACAGTGGTATTGTTAGAATGTCCTCTTAGCCAGCAGTGGTATTCTTAGAATGTCTTCTTAGCCAACAAGGGAATTCTTGGAATGTCTTCTTAGCCAACGGTGGGATTCTTAGAATTCTGCGAAAGAACCACATCTCTGTGGCATAATGTCAACAGATGAGTAGAGTACTGACGTGTTTCAAACTTGCTTTCTTGCAGCCAACACACATGTCCTTGGGAAATGGCAGTAGCATCATCACCAGCTCCATCCCCGGGCTCATAACTCAGACAGCCGTGGCCAATGGCAACAGTAAAGCTCAAGGCAATGGGGCCAAAGGCCAGACTGTCCAGAACCAGGCCCAGAATGCCAGTGCAGCTATAGCGTCCATGGTGGCTAAGCAGCCAACAGTGCTGCCTGCTCAGCAGACTGCAGCACCGCCCGTCGTCTTGGGGCAGATTGGAGTGTTTTCAAACCAGGGGAATCCTGGACTAGGGAGTAACTTTGTTCCACAGGTAACTGCTCTTGATTTGCTGTGTGGGTTTTGAAGATGTGGCAGGAGTTGGGATGTTGCTGCCAGCATTTTCATCCCAAAGGGGACATTAGGACCTTTGTTGTTTATGACGAGAGGGGCGTCTGGCCAAGTGGTCCTGGGCTCCCATGCAGGAGATCTGGGGTTCATATCGTCAATTAGATCATGGATTTTTTTCTGTCGGGAGAAAAAAGAAAATCCTAACCTGCACAATTCGTGGTGACTACACTAGCCAGGGATCTTAATTCGTCAGGCTTAAGACACCCCTGTTCTTCACTGCAAAGTACTACAAGGATTAATGACAGTTTGACACTTGTTTATAACTGGAGGGTGGTTGGTTTAGTTGCTTTTCCATTTGGCTCTGGTTTGATTGAATTAAGAATTGACATCATAGTACATTTGGTCAGGCCATAGATGTTTCTCCTGCAGCAAACGTCGTAACGTGCAGATACTCATCATTCCACTAACATGCTGGTTGCAAACACGTCATATTATTTCTCTCATTCATCCCTTCTTGCCAGCGCCACACTTAAGTCCAGATTCATGCATCCTTAAATACGTTGTTTTATCTGTTAATCTTCAAATAGTGTTTGTTCATAGTTAGTCTTGAGAATGATTGCCTTATACATTGTGAGTGTTTCAATGGCTGGAGCTATTGCCACTAATAAATCTGCTACCTTGTTGCCTCATACTCCTGCATGAGCCGGACAGTACATCCATGTATAAAAAAAACTCTCATTTACTGCCAATATAGTACCTTGCGGTGTATGGCAGAGGGGTCTTTGAGCCTGAGGAATTAAGGCCGCCTGGCTAGTGCAGTCACCGCGAACTGTGCAGGTTAAGATTTCTTCCTCTCCCCCCCCCCCCCCCCCCCCCCCCCCCCCCCCCACACACACACACACACACAGAAAAAAAATCCCACACCTTACCGAGGGATCAAACCCAGGTCTCCCGAAGGAGAGTCTGGCGTTCTAGCCACTCGGCCAGCAGCTCCTCCATGTATATCCCTGTAAAATAGAAGTGTCATGCTTGGTATATTTGAATGTTATTCAGTACAGGCTGAAAACCATACATCCATATATCTCATCTTGTTCCTCTTGCACCTTGCGGTGTCGGTGAAGTATAAACAATGGGAGAGTGATGTTTATGGGCTTTATGTGTTGATATTTCCGTGGATTCTGTTATTCCCTGCGTCCATCATTTATGTGGTCGGCCTGTTCCTCTGCTTCCATCCGGTCTGTACATTATTGTTTGTGGTGTATACTGTTAGTTGGTAACCTAGTTGCAAGGTCCTTGCTGCCGTCTAATAAAATCTAGCGCTGCTATAACCTCCACTTTAGTCCAGATTTCTTAATTTCTGATCTTCTCTCTTATTGATACATTAAGTATTCTTCTCAGGAATCTCATTTCTGTTGTGATTTTTCTTTTCTCTTTTTCTGTCATTGTCCAAGTTTGGCATTGGTAGCAAAGGGATGGTAGGATATATATATCCCTGTAAAAAAGAATTGTCATGCTTGGTATTTTGAATGCTATCCAGTACAGATTGAAAACCACATACACTGGTTTGCTGTGAAGAAAATCACTGTGCTTGGGGTTTGATCTGGGCTCAACATAGCTGCATATCCAGCTAGTTACAGATGCTTATATTGCAGGCATTTGGTCTGTGTCAATACTTCTTTTTCTTCTTCTTCGTTCATCCGGAGTTGTTTTTTCGGACGTGATTGCGTTGTGCCTGTTTACAGCAGAGCTGCATTCTTGCGCCGGTAGGCCGACACATCCGACTTCTGCGGGCATTTGTTGACCGGGTTAACCTTCCCGGGGGTGTCGATACTGACATTCTGTCTTCTTGATTCACCCAGTGTGCTGATGCCGAGGTAATGGGTTCAACCCCTACACTGGTCAGTTGGACTAACATGTTGACTTCTCATCCTTGTCTGGGGAATGTAAGTTACAAGCACCTGTGAAGTCAGAGTGGGTTTGCTTGATGGTGATAGACACTGGTCATAGGGAAAGCTAGCCCACACGTAAAAATCAATCCACAGAGGACTATTCTCGAGTTGAAAGCAAGCAAATGGAGGTAAAGAATATCAGACTGCTACTGGTACCATTAGTATAGGGACTCTTCGCTGGCTGTTACAGATGAGGATGGAGCACGTATAGGAATGTCATGAGTGCTGTGATGTCAGTTCATGACTAAGCCCAACTCAAGTTCTACATTTTAATGAGGTCGGAGTAGTTTTACAACAACAAATCCATATTTTTTCAGTTGAAATTGCCAGAGAAACATTTGAAAACTGTGTGGAAAAAAAAAGCTTTATGGTTTTATGAATTCTGACATTTATACGATTTCAAAATTCTTCCTTGCCTGGTACATTTATTGTGAATTTAATATGAATTGAGAAATATTGTCAGGTGCGTACTGCAGAGTTATATATTTAGTGAAGTGAAGAAATAAATGATATTTTGGCTGATGTATGATGTACATTGTTGTTGATATTGCACGAATATGCAGAACCTTAACAACCTGTTAGACAAGCTTGGTTGATTACAGTGCTATCCTGTGCCTCATTTTTTGGACCATCTTCCTACTACATTTCTTTACTTGAACTCCAGCACATTGACCAAGCTTGCCCATTTTCTTGTCTGCAGTGCACAGTGAGTACACACCAGGGCGGCCTGCGGCTAAACCAGACCCAGATGGTGAACAACGCCGGGCAGATCATCACCTCGCAGCCCATGCAGAGCATCCTGACCAACCAAGCCATCATGCAGGCCATGGCCAGCCTTCAGATGCAGCAGGGGATTCCCCTAGCGGCAGCAGCTGGGCACCAGCAGATCCTCAACCCCAACCAGTCTCAGATGCCTGTGAGTAGCCCGTCAATGTTGCATGTCCCTTTGTAGGAATAGTTGGACATGTGTGTCTTTTTAGGAATAGTTAGACATGTGTGTGTGTTCCTCTGTAGGAATAGTTGGACATGTGTGTTCCTCTGTAGGAATAGTTGGACATGTGTGTCCCTCTTTAGGAATAGTTTGACGTGTGTGTCCCTCTTTAGGAATAGTTGGACATGTGTGTCCCTCTGTTGGAATAGTTAGACATGTGTGTCCCTCTGTAGGAATAGTTGGACTTGTGTGTCCCTCTGTTGGAATAGTTAGACATGTGTGTCCCTCTGTAGGAATAGTTGGACATGTGTGTTCCTCTGTAGGAATAGTTGGACATGTGTGTCCCTCTGTTGGAATACTTAGACATGTGTGTCCCTCTGTAGGAATAGTTGGACATGTGTGTCCCTCATTAGGAATAGTTTGACATGTGTGTCCCTCTGTAGGAATAGTTGACATGTGTGTCCCTCTTTAGGAATAGTTTGACATGTGTGTCCCTCTTTAGGAATAGTTTGACGTGTGTGTTCCTCTGTAGGAATAGTTGGACATGTGTGTCCCTCTGTTGGAATAGTTGGACAAAAGTGCCTTACTGTAACTGCAGGAATAGTTGGACATGTATGTCATTCTGTTGGAATAGTTGGATATGTGTGTCCCTCTTTAGGAATAGTTTGATGTGTGTGTTCCTCTGTAGGAATAGTTGGACATGTGTGTCCCTCTGTAGGAATAGTTGGACATGTGTGTCCCTCTGTTGGAATAGTTCGACAAAAGTGCCTTACTGTAACTGCAGGAATAGTTGGACATGTGTGTCATTCTGTTGGAATAGTTGGGCATGTGTGTCCCTCTGTAGGTATAGTTTGACGTGTGTGTTCCTCTGTAGGTATGAGTTGGACATGCATGTTCCTCTGTTGGAATATTTGGACATGTGTGTCCCTCTGTAGGAATAGCTGAACATGTGTGTACCTCTGTTTGAATAGTTAGATGTGTGTTCCTCAGTGGGAATGTATAGATCTGTCTTCTATGTCTATTCTTCTATTGATATATATATATATATATAGGTCTGTCTTCAATGTTTATTCATCTATAGACATATACAGGTCTATGTCTATTCTTCTATTGATATATATATATATATAGGTCTGTCTTCAATGTTTATTCATCTATAGACATATACAGGTCTATGTCTCTTCTTCTATTGATATATATATATATATTAGGGTCTGTCTTCAATGTTTATTCATCTATAGACATATACAGGTCTTATGTCTATTTCTTTCTATTGATAATATAATATATCTATAGGTTCTGTCTTCAATGTTTATCATCTATAGACATATACAGGTTCTATGTCTATTTCTTCCTATTGATCTTATATATATATTATATGGGTCTTTTCTCAATGTTTATTCATCTATAGACATTCTACAGGTCTAATGTCTATTCTTTCTATTGATATATATATATTATAGGTCTCTGTCTTCAATTGTTTATTCATCTATAGACATATACATGGTCCTATGTCATACTCTATCTATTGATTCTATATATATATATCGGTCTGTCTTCAATGTTGATTCATCTATAGCCATGATACAGGTCTATGTCTATTTATCTATTGATATATATATATATATAGGTCTGTCTTCACTGTTATTCATCTATAGACATATTACCAGGTCTATGTCTATTCTTCTATTGATATATATATATATATTAGGTCTGTCCTTCAATGTTTATTCATTCTATAGACATATACAGGTCTATGTCTATTCTTCTATTGATATATATATATATATAGGTCTGTCTTCAATGTTTATTCATCTATAGACATATACAGGTCTATGTCTATTCTTCTATTGATATATATATATATATAGGTCTGTCTTCAATGTTTATTCATCTATAGACATATACAGGTCTATGTCTATTCTTCTATTGATATATATATATATATAGGTCTGTCTTCAATGTTTATTCTTCTATAGACATATACAGGTCTATGTCTATTCTTCTATAGAAATATATAGATCTATCTTCTATGTCTATTCTTCTTCTTCTGTTTCTGTCATCACAGACAATGTTTTTCAGATATGCTTCCTGACTGTGCACATTGTATTATATTTATCAATATGTTTCTTGTTTTCTTTCTCCCTACATAGACAATTTTTGCTGGTCAGAATTTCCTGATTCGGGCACCGGGTCCACTTCCGACACAGCCCATCACGATGACCAGCATGCAAGCAGCATTTGCAGGGATCAAGCCTCAGCAGCCTCAACAGCAACAGCAGCAGCCCCAGCAACAGCAACAGGCTGGCAAGGTAAGAGATCTGGTCACCTTCAAATGCTTTGCTGCGATCTCCAACAGCATTTATTTGTTCTTGCACTGACACCCTTCTGAGCCATGACTTGAGAAATGGCTTCCTCATCTCATAGAAATCTCATCATCATCATCTTCTACTTTTGCCGTCAAGCGTCGTGGTGAGGAATAATTTGTTGTTCCAGCGCCCGATGGGTGGCACTGGATAATGTCATTCCATGTGATTGTACAATGTCTGATGTTGTGAGTTCATTTTCTTCTTGGGCGTCCTCTTGGTGTCTTCGCGGATGACCTTTGATGTAAGGCCAGTGATGGTAGTTGATGGTGTTGCATTCTAACGAAATGGCCAAACCATTTGATCTTCTGTCTTTCAATAAATGTGGGGCAAGGTGTTGATTCTACTCTCTGTCTGATAACAGCATTTCTTATTCGTTCTCGGATTGTTAAGTTGGAAGCTCTCCTCAGGCATCTCATCTCACAGGTGTTGATTTTGTGAAAGTGTGATTTGGATAAAGTCCAAGTTTGAGATTGGTAGCATAGGGTTGGTGTGAATATGCTGTATATTATCTGTATTTTTGCGGACATGGGTATATTTGGATGTTTCAGTATGGGTGATAGTTGATATGTAAGTGCACTTGATTTCTGACATCTGAGTTTGATTTCTCTGTATTATTTTCCATCTTCTGTGATATTTGAATTTGTTAACTTGTTTCAGAGATGTGCCATTTATCTGTATACTTAGTGGACTAGGAGATATGCAGCTAATTTGCATTACTTTGGTTTTGGCTGTATTTATACTCATATTGTATTTGCTGCATGTTGTACTCAGATTATTAATATAATTTTACAGTCTGCCTTTGTCGCTATAAAACAGACTGCAAAATCAAACCAAGCACGGACAAATATGCTGAAGCAGTGAAATGAATTCACCACTTTAGATTGGATGTGAGGATCAGAAAAGGCCTTTGATAGCAACATTACCTTCCTGTCCCACACATGAAGAAAAGAGATGCAGGATAAACACACATAATTAGAGGTCACAACAATAAGTCAAAGATAACAAGGATAAATTAAGCAAATAATAAGCCAAGCTGTCTTGGTGAAAACTCGCTTCAAGAGGTGGAATCATACAGACATTTAGATAACAATGAAGGCAAAGATGGGAGAACAGACATGTTACAATAAACATGCAACAGGCATGAGGAGCTTTCATAGCACTGAGAAACTTGTGGAGGTCAAAGGAACTTAAACATAGTACCAAACTTCAGATATTTAACTTTAATGTGAAATCCATACTGTTATATGGATCAGACGCATGGGGAATGACTAAAACATTCAATCAATCAGGTGCTGTCTCCACAATGAAGGTTGGCTGCAATGGATCTCCAACACTGTCTCTCGCCTTGACTGTACATTCTGTCAGACTGATGTTTTGTTCATCTCTTGATGTTATCTTCCCACTTGTATTGTTGTCTACCTTTTGCTCGCTTGCCCTCAACCTTGCCCTTCAGTATGGTTTTTATAAGAGTATCATGTCTTTTAATGTGGCCGAAATATTTCACCTGCCTCCTGTTTATTTCTTTCATCAACTCTCTCCTTCATTCCCAGGTTTTCTAGAACCTCTGCATTTGATTGTTTTTGTTTCCATGAAATACAAAATATTCATCTGTATATCCACATCTCCAGGGTCTCTATGCGACTTTCTGGTTGCTTGTTCAATGTCCAGGCTTTCGCGCCATACAGTAGCATTGAATATACGTAGCATTTTGATAATTCTAATTTTTAATGACTAAAACAATTATTAATAAATTACAAACATTAACTGACACCTGTACCAAATAGGACTAAAATTGTATGAGAAAATCACTAGTGCACAATTTATGGAGAAAACTAAACAAATTGCAGCAAATCAAGAATGAGGGTGGCTTGGCATTGGTAACTATGCTTCTCCACATCTTACGATCTCCAAAGGCATGTATCTGTTGGTGCACTGTCTTCCTTCCGAGCCATGACTTGAGGCTGTCAGCAATTTTCTCTTGATGTCTTCCTCTATCTCTCTTTCCACAAACCTTTCCAATTGTCACACTATGTTCCAGTTTTTGCCTTTTGCATACTGAGACCAAACAATGCTGACTGCCTCTTTCTCTGATGTTTCTCTGATAAATGTCTTTGTGTTTCTTCTTCTTCTTCTTCTGCGTTCATCCGGATTTTTTTTTCTTCGGACGTGACTGCATTGTGCCTGTTTACAGCAGAGTTGCGTTCTTGCACCATTAGGCCGACACATCCGACTTCTGCGGGCATTTGTTGACCGGGTTAACCTTCCCGGGTCTTTGTGTTTTAAGTTTTAACCTTTTTCAAAATGTTCAGTTTACTCCTTTTGGTTGTTCAAGGAATTTTTCTTTATAACCACATCTCTAAAGCTTATTTTACTAACTGTCCAGGATTCACAGCCATTTGTTAAAACTCATTTTATGTAATATGCAAGAATTCTTTTTCTGACCTCCAGTGACAAGATATATATATATATATATCATAAGATAGTCAAAAAGATATAGTCGGTTTAAAAATTGTAGCAACAGTGTTTCTGTAGTTGGTGTTGTGATTTAAAAAATTGTATCCACACCATTTCCATGAATAATGTTGTGATTGTGATTTAAAAAAATTGTGGCAACACCGTTTCTATAGATACTGTTCTGATTTTAGAAAATGGTAGCAACAGTGTTTCTATAGATCATCATCAAGTGCCATGCCAGCTGGCGTAGACGTTTATGTCTCTCCACAGATCTCGGTCTTTGGTGTTCTGGATCAACTTTGCTGCTGATATTCCTCCATGCCACCATCGCAATCCATCCAGCATAATGTCTCTTGGTCAGCCTCTGCCTCTTTTCCCTTCGATCTTTCTTGTCGCCACATTGTTCTCCATGGCTTCTCTTATCATCATCATCATGTGCCATGCCATTATGCGTGGGCGGTCATGTTTTGCCATCTCACTCAATCACCAGAGTCGTGGATCAGCTCAGTGTTCTTTGTTCTTGTCTCAACCATACAATGTGGCCAGACCATCCAGGTATGAGGGTAAGTTAATAAGTAAGTCACAAATGGCTGTAGAAAAATAATTAACTATGATAACAACTTGAAACCAGTTTATTTTTATACATACATTGTCCCTTTATTTCTCAACATAATTTCCACCAACATTGATGCATTTATCCCATCGTTTTATCAGTCCTCCCAAACTGGCTGCATAGAACTGCGTTCTATGTTTTCTAAACCATGTTTTCACTTCACATTCAACTTCGGCGTCATTCGCGAAAGTTTCCCACCAAGGTGGGTTTTCAGTGTTTATGCTGACAAATGTTTATCCCGTAAAGCGGTGCATAGGTGGGTAGAAAAAGTTTTGAGGGCGAGTCAATAAGTCATACAGTTCTGTGGGATGGGAGGTAAATGTCCATCTGGTGGTTGTGTTCTAGAGCTGACCTCCAGACACCATGTCCATCTGCTGGTTGTGTTCTATTGAAGACTCCAGAGACCACGTCCATCTGGTGGTTGTGTTCTATTGAAGACTCCAGAGACCATGTCCATCTGCTGGTTGTGTTCTAGAGCTGACCTCCAGACACCATGTCCATCTGCTGGTTGTGTTCTATTGAAGACTCCAGAGACCACGTCCATCTGGTGGTTGTGTTCTATTGAAGACTCCAGAGACCATGTCCATCTGCTGGTTGTGTTCTATTGAAGACTCCAGACACCATGTCCATCTGCTGGTTGTGTTCTATTGAAGACTCCAGACACCATGTCCATCTGCTGGTTGTGTTCTATTGAAGACTCCAGACACCATGTCCATCTGCTGGTTGTGTTCTATTGAAGACTCCAGAGACCATGTCCATCTGGTGGTTGTGTTCTATTGAAGACTTCAGAGACCATGTCCATCTGGTGGTTGTGTTCTATTGAAGACTCCAGAGACCATGTCCATCTGGTGGTTGTGTTCTATTGAAGACTTCAGAGACCATGTCCATCTGGTGGTTGTGTTCTATTGAAGACTCCAGAGACCATGTCCATCTGGTGGTTGTGTTCTATTGAAGACTCCAGAGACCACGTCCATCTGCTGGTTGTGTTCTATTGAAGACTTCAGAGACCACGTCCATCTGGTGGTTGTGTTCTAGAGCTGACCAGTTCTGCCTCTTTTTCCTTGATTTCATCATCATCATCCAGTACCTTGCCGGCTGGCGTGGGCGATCATGCCTCTCCACAAATTGCGATCTCTGACGGCAAGTGATCACTTCGTGTGTTGACGCCCTTCCGCGCCATGACACAAGACTGCCAAGAATCTTCTCACGCTGTCTTCCTCTATCTTTCTTTCCGCAAATCTTTCCAGTTGTCACAACATGTTCCAGTTTTTGTCTTCTCATAACGTGGCCTAAAAACAATGACTGTATCTTTCTATGTAACATGCAAGAACTCTTTTTCTGACTTCCTACTCTGTTCTTTATCTCAGTACTTGCACTTGACCTAAAATAACATCATTTCCTTAAATTTCACATTTAGGCACAATCTGTTTCTTTAATATCACCATAATTTGCCTTGATTTACTTATGGTATTATATAGGACACCTGGGATGTTAGGCAGGTAGATGGGTGAAATTGCCACAATGTCACACACCTGTCTACATTATGGAATAGGAATCATTGGAGACTTGTCTCAGTGTCAAGTGTGGAATCATTTCACCCGGTGGAATGATTCCACTTTGTCAGTTGATAATGGAAGAGACTGATAATAACTTGCTGTAAACCAGGTTTATGTTCTCTTACAGCAAACCAATGTATCTGGGAAAGTGATGCTGCCTTCTGTTCCTCGGAACCCAGTTACAGCCAAGATCCAGCCTAGCGTCTCACAGCCAGCCAAGATCTGTGTGCCTGGGGTTCCGAAAACCACCAAGCCCCGGCCAAAAGCCGTGCCCAAAACAGCTACCTCCTCCGCCACACTGCCACCTTCCAGCTCTGCTGTCATGAGGCCTGCGATGGCGGCACCGCCAACCAACATGACTTCCACAACCGCTGTCGTCACATCACTCCCCGTGACAGCCACCATGGTCTCGATTGCCACTGCCTTACCGGTTCAAGTGCCAGGGGACCTGGCCCCTCCACTGTTAACCAGAGTGCCTGCACTTCCTGTCACCGAGGTCGTCGCACAGACTGTACAGACCAAAAGTCCGTCAGACTCGGAGGTAACATTTTATATCATTGTTGGATGGTGGCTAATTTTAATAGCTATTTATTTGAGGCTGTTATGGTTAAATTACCGATGACCAGTAGCATTATAATAATTTCTTTGGATTTATTATGATGACAGGTAGCATGTTAATATTGTTATATTGTCATGAAATATATGACATGTAAAATTAAGAATCAACATCTGTGTACTTGGGGCATCCCCATAAGTGTGCTATACCCTTCTGCAGTAGCCAATGAAGTGCTTCCATGCTGATGGTACCAATGGCAGCCTGACTGAATTCCATTTGTGTTTTCTTCTGCCCATTGAAGGCCACCCAGAACCTTGGCTCCCCCATGCTGAATCAGCTTCTCTGGGTGTGGGTCCATTGATTTGCTGCACTTTCCACTCCATCCAAGAGAGCCTTCACCACACCAGCCTTGTCATAATCTAGCTAATTGCTCAAAGGATCAGCTGCAGCCAGTCTATCAGCCTGTTCATTTTCTCGCACGTCCTGGGCAGAAAACCCATTATATTAACCCGGCCAACAAACACCTGCAGAATGTGTCGGCCTAACGGCGCAAAACAGGCACAAAGCAATCACATCCGAAAAAACTCTCCAGATGAATGCAGAAGAAGAAGAAGAAAAAATCCATTATATGCTCTTGACCTTTCATATATTTAGTTAGTTAGTCGTGGTTCCAACCTCACAGCAACGGGTCGTCCCCATTTTGCTCCGTTCCTGTGCCAGTTAATATCACACAAAACGCGCCCCACTGCCCAGTGTGAAAAGTGGAAAAGACAGGAGTCTCGACAAACAACAGCCCGCACAGATACACTGTGCATAATGTATTTATATTTATGTGATGCCAGCCACTCCACGTGGCATATGCTATTTTCTATTTTACCCAGCATGCTTTGCGAGTCTGTCACAAACACATGTCATTGTGCAATATTCTCCAACAATTGGAATGCCATGCTTACAGCCTCCACCTCCATTCTTATGCTGGAAGTTGTGATATGATACGCCAGTGTCCCTTAATTTAGCAATGAAGCCCCCCACCCATAGATCCATCTATATATTAGTTGTCACTTACCAGCTGTTGCACAGATGCCTCTTTCTTTCTTACCCACTGTCCATTCCTGACACCTTTGGTCTAACATGACTATCACTCTATGCAAGGCTGAATTGTTGGGCAGCAGGCAGCATGCTCATTTTTTCCCCCTCTATCTTACCAATTTCACAGATGTGTCTAACTATATTCTCAGTCTGTGCCATCCAAGAGCTGTCCGCCTTCGACCTGTGTGTTTTGGTGTCATCCAATTCCTCATATAGAGGGTGCTCATTGTCTGCTACGACTCCAAGGTACATTTGTGCCTGGAGCACCTTGTGCCTGTCACGTATGGATGGTAGAGCAAGTATATGTTACATGCACATGTCCTATGTGCGTTTCAAGATAACTCTCATGGCCTCATTTTGCCTACGTTCCAGCTTCTCCAGCTGCAGCAATCCCAGACCATACTCAGTCATTTAAATAATTAATTGTTATGTCCTGCAGCGGATGTGATTTATCTTATCTGTATAACATTGTAATAGCGAACAAACTTTATTTTCAAAGGGTAACAATAGCTAGACAGAGCATTGCTGATCCGGCAGCTTCTGCAGCTTGTCTTGTTCAGACATATTGGTGTTACCTTTCCTCTGGAGTAAACTAAATCAAAAATCAAATCAACTTTATTAGGGTCACAAATTGGGCGCGCAGGCCCGTCTTACATTCGGCCCTTTCAATCACTCGTCTTTCGTTCATCAAGAGCATTATACATTTACATAGGAAGAAAAATAAACATTGTGAAATGAATGTTGTAAACATAAACAAGGCTAATTACCATGTTATGAAGCCCATCTCCCACCTATCCATACATCACCCCACCCACACAACCCCACTTACCCACACACACGCGCACCAAGGGACACATAAACACCCTCACCTACCCACACACACGCACACCAAGGACACATACATACCCCACCAACCGACCCATCCCCCCCACACTGCCCTCACCTGATCCCCCAACCAAAACACACTCGCCACCCACAAACATTCCCCCACCAACCCACACATCCCACGCCCATCCACATCTTAACCCACACATCCTCTCCCCACCCACACCTCAAACCACCCATCCCTTAGCCACATCTCCATCGACAACATATTCCCCACCCATGCACACAATCCCCCACCAACCCACACATCGCACATTCACTCACACATCCCCAAACCATACACACACATCCCCACCAACTGACATGTCCCTACCCCCCCCCCCCCCACCCACACACACACCTCCCTAACCACCCATACATCCCCAATCCACACACACACACACACACCCCACCACCCACATATACAACTTCCACCCACCCACACATGCCTTAACCTAAACCCCCACCACGCAATCCCCCACCCGCACATCACATACACCCCCTACCACGCACTATTCCCAACCCACGCACCACACACACATATATCCCTCACCAACACATCCCCACTTACACACCACACACATATCCCCTACTAGACACGCCGAGAGAGGGATCTTGCTGCATGGGCAACACATGGTCTCTAAATTCATCCGAGGCATTGCGTTACGGATAGGTATAATTTATTTTACAATCGTCTGTCAAGGCGGCAAGGTGCCAGTCAGTCAGTAATTTCTTAGGAACTGTTATATCTATATTGCTGATAACAGGTAGCATTAACCAAACCATGTACATAAATTTTACGATTGTGTTTTCAGATAGAGGCAGTCAAACCCTCCGTATCAGCTACCTCTTCTGCCACCGTTGATTCCACCCTGAGGGCCAAAATTAAAGCCACCGTGGCATCATCCTCATCTGCTGGTCCCCCAGTGATTGCCACCAGCTCCATGAATTTGAAAAGCAGCAGTGACCACACAACTTTGCCCAAGCTCAGCCCAGCCCTGCTGGGTGACAAAATGACAATAGATGATGTGGTTCTGGAGGAGAAGCCAATTATTTCCGAAGTCGTCAAATCCTCAAACAGCATCAACGCTGCCATGGAGGCCGCAGGGCTGGTGACTCTGGTGAAGGAGACAAAACCCGTGACCCTCATCGAGCCGTCTCCGATTGCTCAGCCGCCTCCGGTGGTGGAGAAGCAGCGGGCAATTGTCAAGCCCCAGATTCTGACACACATTATAGAAGGGTTTGTGATTCAAGAGGGACCCGAACCCTTTCCTGTAAGTAGTTCTGCTGTGGTAAGCCTGTTCGTGTGAACATTGTTCCTATCCTCTTTCTTTCTTTCTTTCTTTCTTTCTTTCTTTCTTTCTTTCTTTCTTTCTTTCTAAGACTTTCATTCTGTCTGTCTTTCTTTCTTTCTTTCTTTCTTTCTTTCTTTCTTTCTTTCTTTCTTTATTTCTTTCTATCTTTCTTTCTTTACCTTTCCACTGTCTGTCTGTCTGTCCGTCCATCTGTCCGTCCATCTGTCTGTCCATCTGTCTGTCTGTCTCTGATTTTCTTTCATTATTTCTTTTTTTTCCCTTTTTCCTTTCTTTTTCTTTCCTTCTCTCTGTCTTCTGATGTCAGCAATGAGAATGTCAGGTTTGCATTGACTAATGCTCATTGCGGCCATGTGTTACCGGGGTTCTTGAGAATAATAACAATAACCGATGGTTCATGTCATAACAGGCAACTAAGGAGGGTTGGCTTGGGACTGGTTACATCATCTCATAGAAAACTTTAACTGCAAAATCAAACCAAATGAGTAGGTTGAGAGCCTGTGCTCCAGTGGCGTACAAAAGCAGAAGTAAAAGAAGAAGCGAAGGTTTCTTTGTTTGCATTCAGTGCTGGGCATTCCACTGGCTGGAGGACAAACAGCACATGCAGGTTGTGATTGTGACGGACTCTATGATGAGAAAGGTGAAGACAGGCATGCTTTAGGCAGAGTGGCAGGCTCCCATTCAACAATCAGAAATACAGAGAATCTCTTGCATTTTCCCCCAGAACATGCTGGTGTAGTGGGAAACAGCAGGCGGACAGATCGGCTGGGTCTGCATGCTTGTTGGAATTTTGATTTATAAGACAGGCATGGTCGAGGACAAGTAAAATGGTTTGGCCACGTAACTAGATTACCAACTAACAGTATACTGCAACAAGGAATGATGTACAGACCAGATGGAAGAAGAAGAGGCCGCCACATAAATGATGGGCAGAGGGAATAACAGAGTCCATGGGAATCTCGATACATGAAGCCCATAAATGGGCACACTCCCACTGTTTATTCATTAACTCGAGACCGCAAGGTACAAGAGGAACAAGATGAGATGAGGTGATGATGAGTGGTCAGGGTCTTTTCAAATTGTGTGTAGTGCAGAAGAACAGATAGATTATGACAGCTTGGGGAGAATGGTGCTGCAGGGAGTGACCAGAGGATCTGACCAACACTCAGGACTCTGAGGAAAGGCTAGACGGATACATAATGAGACTGCTAGCACTACCATTAGTATTGGGACTCTTTGCTGGCTGTTGCAGACGACAGAGCTCGTATGAGAATGAGTGTTGTGATGTTGTTTCTTGATTCAACTCAACTCAGCTTATTAAGATTAAGTGCTGGGCAATGTATGCGGTTGGAATTTTTTTTATGTTGCATATCCTTAACAGGACGTTGCAGTCAACACCAGCATTTTCAGCTGCTGTTGATGTACTAGGCAAGATTACGCTCTGTAGTTTGCCATTGCTTTCTGAGCGACAGACTCACATACCTCCTAAGTTACTAGTGTGGCGCGAACCGTTGCCGATTCTCGCGCAGCTGCATTACTCACGAGAATATACTGGGTTATGGAGAAAGACATTAACCCCTAGGCCAGGGAGACCGGCTGGTTGGAAATGGGGCGGTTGAAAAGAAGCAGTTTAATCCATCAGGCCAAATGACTGCAGACAAACCACTGGCCTGCCTGAAAACGACCCCAGCATGAATTCCATGGAGAGAGGAGCATACACTGGCAGCACACAACCAGACAAAAGGGAAAGAAATATTCAACACGGAAGAACAAAACAGCGTACAACACTGAACAGCCACTCTGCTTTCTTGATGATTAATGCCAACAGGACCTTCGTGTCTGTGTCTACACTGACAGATCAGCACAAAATACTGTTTAAAATTAAGGAGCAGAGGTGTACATAGAATACCCATATAATTCCGTGAGGGTACCAACAGGAAATCACTATCACAACTATGATGCAGAAATTCAGGCAATCAAGAAAGCAACCAAGAAATTACTGAATGCCAATCATGTGGTGCTGCTGACAGACACAAAGTCAGTACTAGAAGCGCTCTTGTCTGGGAAATTGTCAGTACTGTGGACAAAAGTTTCAGAACTAGGCATCCAGCATAAGGTCACAAGTGAATATCATTTCATTGTGGAGTACCCAGAAATGAGAAAGCTAATCAACTAGCTAAGGAAGGAGCAACAGAAGAACAACCTGATGTGCCTGTCACATACCACACCACTAAGAGTAAAGAATCAATAGATCAATCAGAAAACCATAAACACCAGCACAAGACAATTACCACATTATGGACAGATCAGAACAAATCACTATTCTGCTCATCAGAACACGACGATCAATTACACAGTCACATTTATACAAAATTTAAGATCAGCAAATCAGCCATATACACATGTGGTTTAGCATTTCAAGCAGCAGATCACATACTCTAAGACTGCCCAAAATACTACAATCAAGGCAAACATGCTGGCCTAGAGCAATAACAGCTGAAGCTAAACTTTACAAAGCAATGAGTAAACAACAGAAGGCAGTGAGGTTTACACGAGAGACAACATTACAGTTATAGACAATCTGTTTCAAGTGAAGGAAAGAAGAAGAATATGGACTTCCTACTGTGGTCACCACCCTGGACTTTTAAAATCTGAAATGGCTGTAGCCAGTATTTGACATCGGTTTTGTTGTTGTTCTCTTGCCTTGAACTCAAGCATAGTCCATACATGTGCTACCACTTCTAGTGCATTGGACTGATTTTTGCGTGTGGATTAGCTTTCCTTGTTACCAGTCCCTCACCAACAGGCGAACCCACTCTGACTTTTGAGGTGTAATTTACGTCCTCATGTCAAGGACGAGAAGTGAACATTTTAGTCCAACTGAGCGGTGTAGGGGTTGAATCCACCACCTTGGCATAAGCACACCGGATATTTAAGACCAATTTCTCTTATCCACTCGGCCATGCTGAGTTTGGCATGCCGTATGCTAACGGTGTTATCCTTGATGTGTGTGTGATACAGGTTCAGCAGTCCTCACTGCTTCAAGAGTTCATCCCTCCAAAGGCCAGCTTGCAGATTGTCAAAGAGTCTGAGGAAGACGGGACTAGCTGTGATGATGAACCTCCTACTTTGCTCAGCCAGGTCGATGGTAAGGATGAGGACTCTGTATTATTTCTGTAAAGTGCTCTCCAAAATAGATTCTGTGTGTTGGAGTTGTTCTTTGCTTAATCTATTCAATGACTCTTGTGTTTTGCTATGGTTGTTCTTTATTAGATTTGTTTTGTGGAGTTTATTCTTTCTTAGATTTGTTCTATGAAGTTTGCCCTTTTTTAGATTTCTTTTGTGAAATTTGTTCTTTATTAGATTTGTTCAATGAAATGTGCTCTTTGTTAGATTTATTCTGTGAAGTTTGTTCTTTGTTAGTTTTGTTCTGTGAAGTTTGTTCTGTTGTTAGACTTGTTTTGTGAGATTCACAATATGTTATATCAGTTTGCTACCTGGCTGTTTAAAAAGTTCACATACATCCTTCTCTGTTTTCCTCCGGCTCTCTTGTCTAATATTTTCCCCACATAAGGCTCATTTTTTTGTTCTACTGATCTTTCTAATGATATGCCCTATACATTTTATTTGTTTTTGTCATATATTGTGTTGAGTTCAGTGAGTTGAGTCAAGAATCAACATCACAGCACTCGGAAAATGCCCCATCCTCATCTGCAACAGCCAGCAAAGAGTCCCAATATTAATGATACCAGAAGCAGTCTGATTGTTGTATGGTTTTGATGGTTGATCTTGTCACACTTGCAGCTCCTCCGTGTTTTATTTTCTTCTCTATCCAAGATATTTTTCAACATTCTTCTTAAAATCAGGATCTTCACTTCCTCCACTTTTTACAGTGAATTAACACAGATCTCTGTTTGTTAGATCATTACTGGGGTCGGAATGATTGGAAATTGAATCCCACAGTTAGAAACTTTGTTTCAGTTAGGGACTTATGAACAAATAAAAACCATAAACTGATGAGAGAAAAAACAGCTTTCTTTGTCATGTGATGAGAAGAGAGGCACTGAAGAACATTGTGACAACTGGATGGATCGAAGGGAAGAGTAGCAGAGACAGACCAAGAGAATGATGCTGGATGGATTGAGACGGCGGCATGGAGGAATATCATCAGTAGAGGTGATCCAGAACACCAAAGACCGAGTTCTGTGGAGAGCTGTGAACGAACTCCTACGCCATGTGGCAGGGCACTTGATGATGATGATGAATAGAGAAATTAAATTTAGGCAGGCAAGATTTGTTGGAGGTAGGTTATGAGAAGAAATAAACTAGAGAACATGGAGCCAACTATCAAGATTAAGGGGACAAGAACAAAGAGAAGGCAGAGAGGTAAATGTCTAGATCAGTGGTTCTCAACCGGTGGGGAATTAATTAATACAAGAACCAGTTACTTGATATTGTTTTTCCCTCTAAATCTTACGGTTCTGAACTTCTCACCCTAATGAAATTTCTTTTATAAGATAAGTAGACGCGCAAATCACATTTTATGTAGATGTCTAGACTTGTTCTAGTATGTGTTATTAAATTTAGCTTCCATTTTTATGTATACTGTGTAACAGTGGGGGGGGTGGGGGGGGGGGGGGGATTTATAGGGAGGAAATTCGAAAAGGGGGGGGGGGGTGACGTTCTGAACATATGATAAAGGGGGGCATGGGCCAAAAAAGGTTGAGAACCACTGATCTAGATGGTTTGGCCACATGGCATAGTGGAGACAAGAACACAGAGCTGATACATACTTTGGTGATCGTGTTAGATGGCCAAACATGACTGCCCACACTTATCAACATGACACATTATGATGATGATAAATTTGTTATCAAGGCTGGATGGTTGGTTGTGAATCCTTTAGAAGACTTGAACTTGTAAATCTTTCTAGCCATGCTAGCATATACTGGAAAGCAGTTTTGTAGCGAAAGGGTTACAGGCGCAGTTTGTAATCCCAGATACTGCGTTCAAAACAAATCTGCGGACGATTTTCATGCAGATTGCCTTGCTTTGGTTTTCACACAATGGTATGAGTGCTGGTCGTTTAGAAAGCAATAGCAAACTACTGAACATAAATTTGCAAAGAAATCACAAACAGCCAAAAAATTCCTGGGGTTGACTTCCACTTCCTGCAAAGGATATGCAATTAACTGCACAGGTTTTAGATATTCAATTGTCAGCAAACGTAAAGCCATTGCCCCATGGATATACTTTCAGTGTTAGGAACTCTTCTTTTCCCTGTCCAGCTGAATTGCTAAGCCCAATAATTGATGAGGTTTTCTCATGTGTCCTAGCACATCTTTCAAGCACACAGCTGTCCGGCCACCAGTCGCAGACGCACAACGAGAAAGATGAACACAAGCCCCAAGTGAAGCTGTTGAAGTGCGAGCTCTGCCAGAAGGTGGCGCCAGCATCAACATTCAACAACTCGCTGAGATTCTGCTCGCTGTCGTGCTCTAGAAGGCATAATGTGAGCCACACCCGGCGGGCTGGCTTGTTTAAATCAAGAGGTATGTTTGTTTGTGAAGGCACTTTGTTTTATGTACATAGCTTACATCGTTGTCTCACACACTTGTGATTACTGCCTATTGTGCCTGGCAGTGGGGGGAAGAGGAGGGGTATTGAGCTTCAGGAATTAAGGTAGTCTGGCTAAAGCAGCCACTACGAACTGCAGATTAGGATTTTCATTTCCGCCTGACAGAAAAAAAATACATCATCTTACCGAGGATTCAAACTCAGATCTCCCACATGGGAGACTGAGTTCTAGCTGCTTGGCCAGATGCTGCACTTATATTGTTGATTAGCATATTATGTAATTAGCATATTCTACAATTAGCGTATTGTGAGGTATGAACAGAATTAAGATCACGTGGCACAACACCAGGCAGCCAGTTAAAGTCACATTGTTGAGAACAGGCATCTTCTCGGTGGCAGCGTGTGGACATTGATCACGGACCATTTCACAGTCACTACAGAAGAAAATTAGGGCTTTTGAGTTCAGATGTCATGGGAAAATTCCTAGAATATCATGGGTGGAGAAGAAGAAAAATATTGAAATTTTACAAGATCTGAAGATGGAAGAAAACTGGCTCATAAACTATCATGCCTAAGAAAATGAAATACTTTAGCCATATTTAATGTCACAGTGGCTTGGAGAGAACGATGGTGGAATGTATAGTTCCTGAAAGATGAGGCTTGGAGAGAATGGTGGTGGAATGTATAGTTCCTGAAAGATGAGGCTTGGAGAGAATGGTGGTGGAATGTATAGTTCCTGAAAGATGAGGCTTGGAGAGAACGGTGGTGGAATGTATAGTTCCTGAAAGATGAGGCTTGGAGAGAAAGGTGGTGGAATGTATAGTTCCTGAAAGATGAGGCTTGGAGAGAATGGTGGTGGAATGTATAGTTCCTGAAAGATGAGGCTTGGAGAGAATGGTGGTGGAATGTATAGTTCCTGAAAGATGAGGCAGAGGTCTACCAGCAGCAAGATGGACATGACACACACTTTGGGTATGAGGCAGGAGAACATGGTAACAGATAGAGAGGTCTTTTGATGCACTGTGATGAGAGTGATGTCCTGCAAAGAACCTGCTACTTGAGGGAGGGAGGGAGAGGTCGACCTAGCCTTATAAAATGAGGTAGCCATATCTGTCCAGCTTTCCTTGAGAGAGAGAGAGAGAGGTCGACTTGTGTCCAGCTCTACTTGAGAGAGAGAGAGAGAGGTCGACTTGTGTCCAGCTCTACTTGAGAAAGAGAGAGAGAGGTCGACTTGTGTCCAGCTCTACTTGAGAGAGAGAGAGAGAGAGAGGTCGACTTGTGTCCAGCTCTACTTGAGAGAGAGAGAGAGAGAGAGGTCGACTTGTGTCCAGCTCTACTTGAGAGAGAGAGAGGTCGACTTGTGTCCAGCGCTACTTGAGAGAGAGAGAGGTCGACTTGTGTCCAGCGCTACTTGAGAGAGAGAGAGAGGTCGACTTGTGTCCAGCTCTACTTGAGAGAGAGAGAGAGAGGTCAACTTGTGTCCAGCTCTACTTGAGAGAGAGAGGTCGTTTTGTGTCCAGCTCTACTTGAGAGAGAGAGAGAGAGAGAGAGAGGTCGACTTGTGTCCAGCTCTACTTGATAGAGAGAGAGAGAGAGGTCGACTTGTGTCCAGCTCTACTTGAGAGAGAGAGAGAGAGAGGTCGACTTGTGTCCAGCTCTACTTGAGAGAGAGAGGTCGACTTGTGTCCAGCTCTACTTGAGAGAGAGAGAGAGAGAGGTCGTTTTGTGTCCAGCTCTACTTGAGAGAGAGAGAGAGAGAGAGGTCGACTTGTGTCCAGCTCTACTTGAGAGAGAGGTCGACTTGTGTCCAGCTCTACTTGAGAGAGAGAGAGAGGTCAACTTGTGTCCAGCTCTACTTGAGAGAGAGAGAGAGAGGTCGACTTGTGTCCAGCTCTACTTGAGAGAGAGAGAGAGAGAGAGGTCGACTTGTGTCCAGCTCTGCTTGAGAGAGAGAGAGAGAGGTCGACTTGTGTCCAGCTCTACTTGAGAGAGAGAGAGAGAGGTCGTTTTGTGTCCAGCTCTACTTGAGAGAGAGAGAGAGAGGTCGACTTGTGTCCAGCTCTACTTGAGAGAGAGAGAGAGAGAGAGAGAGAGGTCGTTTTGTGTCCAGCTCTACTTGAGAGAGAGAGAGAGGTCGACTTGTGTCCAGCTCTACTTGAGAGAGAGAGAGAGAGGTCGACTTGTGTCCAGCTCTACTTGAGAGAGAGAGAGAGAGAGGTCATTTTGTGTCCAGCTCTACTTGAGAGAGAGAGAGAGAGGTCGTTTTGTGTCCAGCTCTACTTGAGAGAGAGAGAGAGGTCGACTTGTGTCCAGCTCTACTTGAGAGAGAGAGAGGTCATTTTGTGTCCAGCTCTACTTGAGAGAGAGAGAGATAGGTCGTTTTGTGTCCAGCTCTACTTGAGAGAGAGAGAGAGTCATTTTGTGTCCAGCTCTACTTGAGAGAGAGAGGTCGACTTGTGTCCAGCTCTACTTGAGAGAGAGAGGTCGACTTGTGTCCAGCTCTATTTGAGAGAGAACGAACAAACAGACTTTATTTTCAAAGGATAACAAATTGGGCACGCAGGCCAATCTTACATTCGGCCCTTCCAATCACTTATCTTTCGTTCATCAATAGTGCATATGAAAAACATTGTCAAATGAATTTTGTAAACATAAACAATGCATATTACCATGTTATGAGACACATCCACCACCCACCCACACATCCCCCATTCACCCACACATCCTCCATTCACCCACACATCTCCTACTCAACCACACACACACACACACACCCCAGGTACACATACATTCCCCCACCATCCACCACCCACCCACACACACTCCCACCAACCACACATCCCATCCACCCACACCCCAAGCACACATACATTCGCCAACCCACACATCCCCCACCCACACACATCTCCCCACCTACTCACATATCCTCCACTTGTCCCATTACCCACCAACAATCACCCACCCACATATCCTCCACTTGTCCCATTACCCACCAACAATCACCCACCCACATATCCTCCTCCACCCACACACATATCCTCCTCCACCCACACACCTCCAACCACCCAGCCAAACACACATCCCTCAACACATATCCCCCATGCACACACACATCTCCCCGCCATCTCACATATCCCGCACCTACCCACACACAAATTCCGCACCCACCCAAATAATCTCCCATCTCCCCCAGCACACTCACAGATCCCAAGCCCACCCATACAAACACCCCCCACCACCTCCTACCTTACACACACACACACACACCCACATATCCTCTACCCATCCACACATCCTCTACCCACCCATCCCTTAACCGCACATCCCTTTACCACACTCCCATACCCATATACAATCACCCACCCACACATCCTCTACCCACCCACCCATCCCCCAGCCACACGTCCCTTAACCACACACCCCTACCCATATACACACACATACCCACCCACACACACACATCTCCCCACCCACACACACATCTCCCCACCCATACACACATCCCTCACACACATCCCCACCCACCAACACATCCCCCATTCACAAACACACACCTCCCATCCATGCAAACCCAACCCACACACACATTCCCCACCCATACACTCATGTCCCTCACACATCCCTCCACACACGTACTTATCCCCCAACCACTAACACCCACACATCCCTCAACCACTCATCAACACATACATTATAAAATGAGGTAGTCATATGTGTCCAGCTTTACTTGAGAGAGAGAGAGAGAGAGAGAGAGAGAGAGAGAGAGAGAGAGAGAGAGAGGTCAACCTAGCCTTATAAAATGAGGTGGTCATATGTGTCCAGCTCTAGTTGTAAATATATCACATTAGTTATCAGGGACCAGGGACATGTGATGTGTATTTGTATGAGTGTCTCACCAGTTGTCATTAAGTGAATGTCTCAGAGGATATCATGATGTGGACATCTCAACTGTTATTGTTATGTGAATGTCTCAGAGGTTATCAGGATGTGAACATCTCAACTGTTATTGTTATGTGACTGTCTCAGAGGTTATCATGATGTGAACATCTCAATAGTTATTGTTATGTGAATGTCTCAGAGGTTATGATGTGAATATCTTAATAGGAACAACACGCAAGAGGAAGCACATACTCGGGCGCAAGAACTGGCGTGTCAGTAAAGGTGGCAGGCTGACCTATGCAAAGTCATCTGGTGATAACAACAGTAATGATGAAAATAATGAGGACAGTAACACAGCTGTGAGTTAATTTATTTTTAACAAATTTTTAACTTGTAAAGAAAATTGTTGTCATCATGAATTGAGCACTTTCCAGAACATGGGAGGCATGCCTGCTGAAGTTGTGTTTGTTGCTGCTAACTCATGTCACATACACCCTGGTGGTTTCTGTGATAGTTTCCTTCCTCTATCACTTTAGTTAGAGAATGCAGCACAGTCAACTTGAAGTTGTTGGCATCAACATAGGATTTATACCGAAATGGGGTTGGTGTAGTAGATGGAGTTGGTGTAGTAAATTTAGTTGGCGTAGGCCAGGAGAGCTTTCGCTGTTCTTCACACTAGTTCAGATCAAGAAGAGAACAGTTTTCAGTTTTCTCTTATGGCCTGTGTGTGATAATGTACTATTGTAATATTGGTTTCGTATTGGTGTAGGTGCTTTCTTCTGTAATGTCAGGAATTTTATCATAGCCCTGGCCTCTGCCTTCCCTATTGTTCTGATGAATAATTGGAGCAGTAGCTCCTGTTAACAGGATATGTTGCGACATGCACCATAGAGGAGAGCTGTTTGAAGGAAATGATACATACTTTACAGAAGAAGCTCTGAATGTGCTTAGTGTCAGCTTTCTCATGTTACTCCTTCATAGTCGGGGTAAGCCCTTATACTACATCCTGTCCACTCTTTAATATTATCAGTGTAGGAGTTTCCCTGCTTTTCTCTAATCCATTTGAATTCCACTGTTCTGAGGATGACCGTTTAGAGGGTGTTGTGACATCTGCATTTCCAAACCTGGCAAGATTTTGGCACTTCGCCTCTGGTAATAGTGCTTCTTGTAGCTCTGAGTGCATATTTATTTTATCTCTGACATAGGCACTTGTCTTGTGCTCTCCATACTGGTATGTTAGTTAGTTAGTTATCTGTTGGGGTATCATCCTTGCACTCTGAACAAGTTTGTAGGTGGTCAGGGCCTTCCCCCAACACATGCATCAGTGTCCGGCGGCTGATAGTTCCAGTTCTGTGTTGGTTGACAAGGCCCCCTCATTCCCCCGATGTGCCTCTTGTGTCAGGCCATGCCAGTTCTAACTCCCAAGTCTCTCATTCTGGACAACAAAATTAACTGGTGTCAAAGCCCTCCACTCTCATCTCTCTAAGGGTGTTGTTGATAACATTGGCGCAACCCTTGGCCTGGCCAACTGCAGGTGATGCAGAACCAGCAAGTTTATCAACCAGTTCATTTCCCTCAACTCTCACATGTCCTGCAACGAAGATGAAGGTGACTACATACAGCAGACCTCCGCAGTGATATGTTGTTGACCGTATCATACATTGAATGCCAATTGCTCTAAAAATAATATAGGGCTGGCATCATATACTCAGTGAGAGCATGGAAAAGGGCCACAGGGTCACTTAATCAGATATGCAGAATCTTCCTGAAGCATTTGTCATCAAAAGTCAAAATCTCAGTTCTGTTGCAACTGTGAGAGTTCAACTCTCACACTTGTATAGGAGAATATGACTTGATAGTTTGATCTTGACAGGACAGCTGGTGTTGTTTTTCCAGATAGATTCAGTCTTACCATGGTAGATGTGGTCATCTTGTGTCTTCTTGTGATCTTGTTACTTCAATTACTATTGCTGTTTGTTGTAGACCCCAGGTTGTGGTGAAGGGCTAGTGAACGCATTTTGTAACCCCTATGTTTGAAATCGCTGTGGGAAGCAGACTGTCTTGGTAGATTTTTAGCAATGGTATGAATGTTTATCTTTCAGGTGACATAGTGATTTATACTGATGGGTCTGTGGTGAGAAACAGACGGAGTGGTTGAGGTTTCATTGCAAAGGCTAATGGGCAATTCTTGAAATGGGAGTCTGGCATATGAGGCTACGACCTCCAGCATGAGAATGGAGGTGGAAGCAGCCACAGCGGCATTCTGTTGGTTAGAGGAGACCACTGCAACACATATTGTATTCATTACAGACTCGAGGAGTATGCTTAGTAAGGTGGAAGAAGGAATGGTTTGTGTGGAATGGCTCACCTCGCTTCAGAGGTCACAGATTGTAAGAATTGTATGGATTTTTTGCCTTGGTCATGCGGGAGTGGGGGAATGAACAGGCTGATAGGCTGGAGGGAATGCAACTCTTGGTGGTATATTACCTATGAACAAGGGAGAGGTGTTTGTGCACCTGTGGGATCAGATGGAAAAAGGGGAGGAACAGATTGAGAACCTGTATGTGGAAAGGATGAGATTGTGGGGGTTTGGCTGTGGTTCTGGTAGAAACTCAAAACTGAGAGGGAAGACCAGGAGAACTTTCAATCAAAAGGGGAGACCAGGAGAACTTTCAATCAGATAGCCCAGGAACGATTAGTAGTGTGACTCTTCACTGACTGTTGAACGAGGGGGCGGAGCGCATATGGGAATGTCCTGAGTGCAGTGATATCTGTTCTTAGCTCATCTTATCTTTACTCTTTCAGAAAGCAGTAGTAAACTACTGAATGTAAACTTGCCTGATAAATGACAATAAGCCCTAACAAACAACCCACAAATGTTGGGGTTTACCACATTATCCTGTACATGGATGTGCAACTAACTTCTGATGGGAGGTCACAACAACAAGGTATAAACATTTGTTGGAGACAGACAAAGATATTGAGATTAAACCAAGCAAATAACAACCCAATCTCCCTTGGTGAAACCCCACTTCAAGAGTTAAAATCATGCACATATTTAGGTAACAATGTAGACACAGATAGGGGAACATGTACGAGGCAGCTTCTAATGGAAACCTTAAATGTTTTTTGTTGTTGTTTGGTGGATATATTCTGAAAAAGTAAAGAACAAATGTTTCAGTTTTTAATGTAGTCATCACTGCGTTCAATGCAAGTCCTCCAGTGCCGATAAAGTGCTTGGATTCCTGTGGAAACATAATTATCTTGGCCACATGTGTAACCACTCTGGGGTCACTACTCAGTATGCCTGAACCAGCTGTGACGGCCTGTCACAGAAGTCACGCCATTGATAAACTTCCTACTCCACTCATACGCTTGTTGGACTGACAGGCACGCTTCGCCATACTGAACCTTCATTTGCCTATGAATTTCTATAGGTTTCACCTCTTCAGTGATTAAAAAAATAAAGATAACAGAATGCTGTCTCCTTTGGTACTTACCAAAAGTGTGGCGGTCATCTTTAAAATGTCCTTATGATGTCACTGTGTTTGTCTGCACCGTGATGTCACATGCTTGATGCTCTTGACACCCTTAACAATATTGACAGGTTACAAGACAATTGCATGGTTATTGTAATTTCTATCACACTTTTAAGGTTTTCTTTTGAAGCCCCATCTTAGATATTAAAATCAGAATACAAAATGCAAGGGGAATTTTCATAGTACTGGGAAATGTATACAAGTTCAAAAGAAATTCTACTTCTTCTTCTTCTGCTGCGTTCATACAAAGTTTTTTTTTCTTGGATGTGTCTGCATTGTGCCTGTTTACAGCAGATCTGCGTTCTTGCGCCGTTAGGCCGACACATCCGACTTCTGCAGGCATTTGCTGACTGGGTTAACCTTCCTGGCAAAGAAAATTCAACTTAGCACCAAACTTAGAATATTGAACAGCAACATTAAATCAGTAGTGCTGTATGAGTCAGAAACATGGAGAACAACTTCCAGAATAACTAATAAACTCAAAAATGCATTAATTGGTACCTGTATGGAAAATGGAACTAAAACTATATGACAAAATTACCAATGTAGAACTCATGGAGAGAACTAAACACATTTTAGTAAATCACGGTGAGGAAAAGATGCTGTCGCTGGATAGGATACACATTGAGAAAATCTGAGGATAGTATAACTAGACACTACCTTGTCTGTAACCCACATTGAGGAGAGAATTACAGGCAGAGATGAATAATATTGGCAGGAGATGGAGGGAGCTGCAGGAGATAGCAACAGATAGGACGGCTTGGGGTGGTTTGGTCGAGAGCTGATGCCCCAGTTGGAGGCACAAGAAGAAAAGGGGAAAAAAAGTATTTCTTCAACTTTTTTTTTACCATTCAGTTTGACATTGTTGTTTTATGTTGTTTACAAGCATCTTGCAAGAAAAAAGAATTTACTTCAACAACTTTTGTTTTTATACCATTCAGCATGACATTGGTTGTTTTATGTTGTTTACATGCAGCTTAGTTGTTTTGGTTTTTTAAGCTACCGAATTTCCTCCACGAAGGGGTTATGGACGCGGTTCGTGATCCTGTATATCTGCTTTCGAAACACAGCTGTGCGAGATTTGACAGTAGACCGCGTTGCGCTGATTTTTTTAAAAATGGAATGGGTGCTGGTCATTCAGAAAACAATGGCAAATTACTGAACGTAAACTTGACAAGCTATCAACAACAGCAATAAATGCTGGTGTTGTCTATAAACGTCCTGTAAAGGATATGCAACTAACTTTTTTAATTTCCATCAGATCAGGTCTTCATGACACCTGAAAATCTTATGACCATGATATGCATCATCATCATCATCATCAAAGTGGTGAAGACTATCTATCCCATCTCTCCACAGATCTTGTTCCTTGGTGGTATGGATCAGTTCAATTGATGATATTCCTCCATGCCATCGTCTAAGACCATCAAGCATCATTTTCTCTTGGCCGGACTCTAACCCTTCATCCGCAGATCTTTTCAGCCACAATGTCTCCACTGCCTCTCTTCTTTTTATATGACCAAAGAACACTGTCTTCTGTAAAAAATACAGTTCTTAAAGTTGTGTATGATGTTCTTCTTTCATTAGCCTCTTCCAGGCAGTCATCGTTAGATACTCTGGAAGTCCAAGATATTCGCAATATTCATCTCAGAAACCATATCTCCACTGCCCCCAAGCTCTCCTAATTTGTTTGTTCACATTCCAACATGGAGAATAGGTTGTTGAGCTGTTAAGGCCTCTTGATTGTTTATGCTTGTGGCTACGGTTTGCTTACGCATTTTCCTCATATTGGACTGGTAGTGCATGGTTCCTTTGCCCTGCTACTGAGTTTAGTGCGTGGAGTGACACTGAGCTGTGAATTTTGTTTGGAGAGCTGTTGCATCTGTCTGCGGTTATTTGTAGCGTGAAATGCATGTTAGAAAAATGGTGGCTGGCCAGCCGGTCACTGAACTAACTGGGTTATGCAGTAATGTGTGACTGCTGGTTTTCTTATGACTGCCGCTTCCATCGATGATCAGCTGTAATTTTTGTGGCAGACTTTTGTGTTGGCATTCTGGCAGCGGCAGTATGCATAGTATACCTGTGCAGCCTGTTGGTTTGTCGAGACTTCTGTGTGTTCCACTTTTCACATGGGGCAGTGGGTGAGCATTTTGTGTGATATTCACTGGCACAGGAATGGAGCATAATGGGGCGACCCTTTGCCATGATGTTGGAACCGCGACTAACTGACTAACTATTCCAAGATTCACTGCGATACAGCAGAATAGTTTTCATATAACACTTAAGTGCTCTCTTTCTGATATCCAGTGACACTTGATTTACTATGTAAGATAATTTTCATCTTCTGAAATGCACCTGGCCATGATTGTACCTTTGTCAAATATTTGCAGCCGGTCGGGGATGAGATGAGCAGCTCTAACAGTACACGAGAAACGAGCTCGTCTGCAGACTCGCCTCCAAGGTCACAGGAGTTTGACATGGAAGTGGATGGGAACATTCCCAGAACTGACCCTGGCAAGTGGACGGTAAGTTCTTCAGCTGGGCACTGGAGGGCTGGGGTTTCCTCCTCCTCGTGTGTTGTTGCTCGAGAGTCTCCGGGGCGAAGTAGTTAGACCGAGTTGTCGTGCTCCGAAGGTTGTGGGATCTGATTTCAGCCTCCGTCATTCAGTTCTTGGGAGCAGTTTTCTTGGAGACTCCTGGGGGTCATCACTGTAGCTACATAGTTTGAAGCTTTAGGCAGGACGCCCTGCAGACAGAGACTGAGCATATGGAGTCTAACCCGGTGTAATGAAGTCAATCCTCTTGCCTTTGAAGCCATTTTTGTTGTTATTATTTTTATTATTGTTGTTTTATTGGTGTTGTTATTTTCTTGATAGATAGTCAACAGATGATCCTCATTGTACATTAAACTGTTAGTCTGTAAGTGCTCTGAACCTCTTCTCAACATCCATCTCAGCACATAGCGACCGACGACCCCAGCCCTGTGTCCATTGACTGTTCTTCTTTGACTTCCCACATGGGGTTCTAGTCTAGTCTGGCCCCGTTTGGCTGTTGTTGTTCTAGAGTCTGCCCACAAATTTGCCAGATCTGGTTTTTGTTAACCCCCACCAACACACCAGGTTGTAACAGTTGTTTTGTTGTTATTGAGTTTTCTGGTACATTTTATTTTATTATTATTTTTTGGTATTTTGTGTTTGCTATGTTTTGAACTCAAATATAGTCTGCACTCATGCTACTACTGCTAGTAGTTGCTACTGCTGTGGGGTGCGCTGGGCTGATGTTGCTTGAGGGTTAGCTTTGCATATTATCAGTGTCCTTCGCCATCAGGCAACCCCCTTCTCTGACCTCTGGGGTACTCGTAATTTACGTCCCCAAGTCAAGTACGAGAAGTCAACATTTTAGTCCAACTGACTGGTGTAAGGGTTGAACTCGCTACCTCGACATCAGCACAGAGGATATTTAAGAACAGGCGCTTTTATCTATTCGGCCACGCTGACCTTTTTCAGAGGTACTTGTAATTAATATCTCTGAGTCAAGGACGAGAAGGCAACATTTAAGTCCAGCTGTTCAGCGTGTGGAGCGGACCCACTATGCCACAGCCAGAAGAGACAGTTACACTGTGTTAAACCTGTCAGCCACGGCGACCACCTAGTATATGTGGTAAGACTTGTCATGGAAGATGGTTGTTTGATAGAGGTGCTGAAAAAACATACGGCCTGTTTTCAGATCTTTGGTCAAAGTGACAACACCTGACATCTCCAAGGGTTGTTTGCTGTGACCCTCAGATTTAAAATATTTTGTTTTTGTTTTGTCAAATTATCCATTTCAATCTTTTACAGGTTAAGGGTATTTGTTTTTATTTGTTGAAACATTTTTTCTGTTCTTTTCTATTTTGTTTGGTTTGTAAGTTGTTTTTTTAACTTGCTGTGCTGTAAAAAAATATATACTTATTTGGTGTGTTTTCTTTTTTCCTACCATAGTTCTGTTCCTATTTCTAATTTTTGATATTTTTGTTTCTCAAATCCTCTCATTGCATGTCTATATCTAATTTCTATTTTCACAACCTGTTTATTCTAAATTATTTGCATGTGTATGTTGGATTACTATTTGAGTTCAAGTTATGTATTGTCTTACTAGTCTGTGTCTCTTTTTTTCTGTTTGTATGTAGTAGAGATCTGGGATTGCTTTTTTCTTTTTTTGTGTGTGTTTTGGAAATATCTACTTAGCTTCTCTCTTACTTTATTACATTGTTGGTATTTATTGGGAAATAGCTTTAAAATACAAACTCAACTCATCATCATCATCATCATGTGCCATGCCGACAAGCATGGGCAGTCGAGTCATATTTTGCCATCTCACACGTTCACCAGAGTCGTGGATCAGTTCTGTGTTTTTGTTTTGATTATGCCATGTGGTCAAGCCATCTAGATAATTACTTCTCTGCCTTTCCCTTTCTCTTTTCCTCTCAATCTCGCCAGTTGTCATCAAGTTCTCCAGTTTATTTCTTTTTGTAACTTGCTCAGAGAATCTTGACTGGCTACTTCCAATTTCTCTAATCTGTTTACGGTGTTCATTTCTTTCTTGTAGGACTTGCTCATTGGTTTGTCTGTTTGTCCATAGTATTCTCTGCATTTTCCTCAGAAACCACATTTCTACTGCCATTAGATGTTTTTCAAAATGTCTGCTCATTGTCCACGTTTCACATCCCTTCTACTGCCATGAGATGTTTTTCATCTTGTCTCTCATTGTCCACTTCTCACATCCATACAAAAGTACAGCTTCCATGTAGCACTTCCAACACTCTGTTTCTTGTTGCAACCGACATCTCAACTGGCAATTATTTTATCCAGGTGACGGAGGTCTACGACTTCATTCAGTCAATGCCTGGGTGCAGAGAATACGCTGAGGAGTTCCGGTCCCAAGAAATCGATGGCCAGGCTCTTCTCTTGCTGAAAGAGGACCACCTGATGACCGCTATGAGCATCAAGCTGGGGCCTGCCCTGAAAATCTGCTCCAAGATCAACTCCCTGAAAAATGACAACGCACCCTCATGAGCCGTTTTATCCGGGCATCCGTTCCCACTGTTGTGTATTTCTTTACTGGGTAAACAGCAAGTTATCTGTGTTATTGCGGAGTGTCAAGAGTTATCCTTGGGTGTTGGTGGGTATAAAATGGTGTACTTGGTTATTGCTTGGCAGTAAATAATATCTGTTATTTTCGCTGGGCACAACAAAGTTATCCGTTTGTGTTAATGTGTACAAAAAAGGTGTATTTGATTATTTCTCGGCACTAAAAGTTATCTTTTCTGTTAACTGCTTACAGAAAAGAAAGTTATCTTTTGATGTTGGGGGTACAAAAGGGTGTACTTGGTTATTGCTCTGCACTGTGAGATATCTGTTCTGCTCGCAGAGTACAACAAAGTTATCCTTTTGTGTTAATGTGTACAAAAAGAAGGTGTGCTTGTTTATGTCTGGACACTAAAAGTTAACTTGTCTGTTAACTGAATACGAAAAAGTTATCATTTAGTACATGAAGTTATCCCTTTTTTTGCATGGTGGGAAAAGTTATTCTTGGTGATTGCTGGATAATACAAAAAATGTGTCTTGCAATTGTTTTACACAAAAAATGTTTACTATGTTCCCTGGGTACAAAGAAAAAGTTATCCTGCATTATCACTAGCTACAAAAAGTTATCCTGCGTTATCACTAGCTACGAAAAGCTATTCCTCATCACTGGACTATAACATGTTTTCCTTTTATCGTTAGTAATCCGGGGAAGAGAGGGGCTTACAGCTACCATATCCACTTGACTTGGAAAGTATCTGGTCTGTCTCTGGTTGTGAGCGATGTCTACAAAATCAGCACCGGCCAGGTGTTTGCCAGGTTCTGAGGTGTTATGCTCGGGCATCGAGCATTCTTTTGCTAGCCACTCCAGTTCACAGTCCCTCAGCTGTTGGAAATCAAAGTGTAGACCAAATGACCACTGTATTGGCAAAATTCAAATATTAGATAGGCTGCCCACAATAAAAACTGGAGAAGAGTCCCTATGCCTGAATCGATCTGATAGATGCAAGGCTTTATGGGGTGTACGGATTGTCAGTGTGTTGGACTGGGGAGGGGAGTCTTCTGGAGGATTGGCAGGAAGTGGGAGAGCCACAGGCAGTGGAAGAGTCAGTGGAAGAGTCATGGGCAGTGGAAGAGTCAGGAGCAATGGAATAGTCATGGGCAGTGGAAGTGTCACAGGCAATGGAAGAGTCACAGGCAGTGGAGAAGTTACAGGCAATAGAAGAGTCACAGGCAATAGAATAGTCACAGGCAGTCGAGAAGTCATAGGCAGTCGAGAATTCATAGGCAATATAAGAGTCACAAGCAGTGGAAGAGTCACAAGCAGTGGAAGAGTCACAGAGTTTGTGTGTTCAACTGTGAGATGAGGAGGACAGGGCAGCTGTTGCAGCCCACTAATCCACAGGGAACATATGAAGTTGGTGATGATGGTGGTGATGGTACATTTTGTGATGTGCAGAGATACAGGAGTACTGGCAAGATGCGAGATGAACAAGCGGAAGTATTGGTGAGTGTTGAGGTGCTTGTATAAAAGTGTTGGCAAGAGATGAGATTCAAATATATGGAAATACTGGTGACACGAGATGCAAATATATGGAAATACTGGTGACATGATATAGAAATACAGAAATACTGGTGACATGATACAGAAATACTGGTGACACAATATAAAAATACAGAAATACTGGTGACATGAGATACAATATAGGAATACGTCTAATATGAGGTAAGAATATATAGAAATATAGGAGAGAGATGAAACAGAAGTATAGAAGTATTTGATTGATTGATTGATTTAGGAACCGACATCACAGCATTCGGGACATTCCCATAAGCGCTCCGTCTCCATCCTCAGCAGCCAGCGAAGAGTTCCAACACTAATAGTCCCAGTAGCAATCTGATTATATGTCCGTCTCGCCTTTCCTCCGAGCGCCGAGCGTCGGCCAGATCCCCTCATCACACCTCGTCGTCTCATTCTTACCAGACCATGGTGCTCCATCTGCTCCTCCGAGGTGTACAAGTATTTATGAAGTATTAGATACAAATATAGAACTACTGGTCATACAAGATACAATTATAGAAACACTGGTCAGAATGAGATAAACACATAGAAATCTTGGTGACATGAGATACAAACATGGAAATATATAGGAGACAGGTATATACTGTTAAGTGATGACACATAGAAATACTGGCAAGAGATGAAAATATAGAAATACTGGTGACACGAGATAAAAAATATATTGAAATACTGACCAGAGATGAAACGGAAGTATAAAAATACTTATGAGGGATTAGATAAAAACAATATAGAAATACTGGTGAGAGATCAAATTAAAGAAATACTGGTGAGAGATGAGATAAAAATATAGTAATACTGTTGAGATATGAAACAAAATATTGAAATATTGTTTAGAGATGAGATAAAACACTGACCAGATGTGATTTTAAAATGTATATACTGGACAGAGATGAGACACCATAAACATATTATCAAACAAATAGCAATGCTGAAAATGCTGTGAATTGAGATGGGAATATAGAAATATTGGTGCATGGCAAGATGGGAATATAGGAGATTTGACAAGTTGCACGATGGGAATGTAGAAATATTGGTGAGTGACAAGATGAGAATGTAGAAATATTAGTGAGTGACAAGATGGGAATATAGAAATATTGGTGAGTGACAAGATAGGAATATAGAAATATTGGTGAGTGACAATACAATAAAAATGGGTTGTCCGGTCGTGAATTTTCAAAGAACATCTTACAATGTAGGATCTGGTAACTATATTGTCACAAACTAGAGCCCAGTGTATCAGAAATGACCTCCACATTTGTTTTGTCATACCGTACACGTAACTACAATGAATGAGTCACCAAAAACACGAGAAGCAGACGGTGAGCTTTACTAGAACACAATCACAAGTAACAATATGGACCTTGAGGCCAAAACCTTCATCAGCATAGAAACAATAAACACACTTGAATTCAGCATAGAAACAATAAACACACTTGAATTCAGCATAGAAACAATAAACACACTTGAATTCAGCTACAAAAATTATAAACATAAAAGTTACTGAACTGTATCCTTGTTGCGGACTGAACACGTGTTGCATGAAATCCGTGTGTATGATTCCAACAAAGCGGCTGAATTGGAAATAATGACACCATTAATGTCACTAGTGCGGGTGCCTCACCAGTAGCTGTGACAGATTGGAAAAAAGTAGCTGTTGCCTCAGCCGAGATGTGGGTGCTGCAGGGGCAGGTGGAGAACATTCTTGTGTTAGCGGTTATACAAGGAGTGTGTAGTCACAATGCTAGGCCATCTGTTTGAATGACATGGGCTTCTAGAGAATGTTGGATTGATTCAGGCCATATCTCATTGGTCAAATGCTTCTTGGGTTTTTGCCAAATTGTGGGGGTTAGATCTCTTATCTCTATTAGATCTTAAACCAGTGAAGAATGGATTTGGATGTGGGGCGAGGGGAAGCCACATTCAGTTCTTCTAAACCTGGGCTTCTAGAAAATAATGTCCATTTAATGCACATCTCATCATTCATTGATCTCATCGTTCATTTGATGCTCGTCTCATGGTTCATTGATCTCATTGTTCATTTGATGCACATCTCATGGTTCATTGATCTCATTGTTCATTTGATGCACATCTCATGGTTCATTGATCTCATTGTTCATTTGATGCACATCTCATGGTTCATTTATCTCATTGTTCATTTAATGCCCATCTCATCGTTCATTTGATGCCCATCTCATTGTTCATTTGATGCTCATCTCATTGTTCATTTAATGCCCATCTCATTGTTAATTTGATGCTCATCTCATTGTTCATTTGATGCTCATCTCATGGATCATTTCATGCACATCTCATCCTTCATTTGATGCACATCTCATCATTCATTTGATGCAAGTCTCATTGGTTAAGTGCTTCTTTGCCAGTTTGTAGAGTCTGACCTTATATTTCTAGTACTCTTAAAACAAAAAGAAGAATGTTTTTGGGGCCAAGGGGAATCTATGTTAAAATTTTACAAACTTGGACTCCTAGGGAATAACACATTCATTCTATGCAGGTCTCATTGGTCAAATGCGTCTTGGATGTTTGCCAGTTTGTGGGGGAAGACCTATCTCTGATACAGTCTTAATCCAATGAAGAATGAATTTGGATGTGGGGCAGGGGGGACTCCACATTCAGTTCCTTTCTAACTTGCGCTTCTAGAAAATAACACATTCCTTTGATGCGCATCTCTTCGTTCATTGATCTCATCATTCGTTGATCTATTCATTCATTAATCTCATCATTCATTGATCTCATCGTTCATTGGATGTACTTCTCATCGTTCATTGATCTTATTATTCTTTTAATGAACATCTCTTCATTCATTGATCTCATCATTCATTGGATGCACATCTTTTCATTGATCTCATCATTCATTGGATGCACATCTCTTCATTGATCTCATCGTTCATTGGATGCACATCTCTTCATTCATTGATCTCATTGTTCATTGGATGCACATCTCTTCGTTCATTGATCTCATCATTCATTGGATGCACATCTCTTCATTGTTCTCATTGTTCATTGGATGCACATCTCTTCATTGTTCTCACCGTTCATTGGATGCACATCTCTTCATTCATTGATCTCATCATTCATTGGATGCACATCTCTTCGTTCATTGATCTCATCATTCATTGGATGCACATCTCTTCATTCATTGTTCTCATCGTTCATTGGATGCACATCTCTTCATTGTTCTCACCGTTCATTGGATGCACATCTGTTCATTCATTGATCTCATCGTTCATTGGATGCACATCTCTTCATTGTTCTCATCGTTCATTGGATGCACATCTCTTCATTGTTCTCACCGTTCATTGGATGCACATCTCTTCATTCATTGATCTCATCGTTCATTGGATGCACATCTCTTCATTGTTCTCATCGTTCATTGGATGCACATCTCTTCATTGTTCTCACCGTTCATTGGATGCACATCTCTTCATTCATTGATCTCATCGTTCATTGGATGCACATCTCTTCATTCATTGATCTCATCGTTCATTGGATGCACATCTCTTCATTGTTCTCACCGTTCATTGGATGCACATCTCTTCATTCATTGATCTCATCGTTCATTGGATGCACATCTCTTCATTGTTCTCATCGTTCATTGGATGCACATCTCTTCATTGTTCTCATCGTTCATTGGATGCACATCTCTTCATTGTTCTCACCGTTCATTGGATGCACATCTCTTCATTCATTGATCTCATCGTTCATTGGATGCACATCTCTTCGTTCATTGATCTCATTGTTCATTGGATGCACATCTCTTCGTTCATTGATCTCATCGTTCATTGGATGCACATCTCTTCATTGTTCTCATCATTCATTGGATGCACATCTCTTCATTGTTCTCATGGTTCATTGGATGCACATCTCTTTGTTCATTGATCTATTCAAAGGCTTCTTGTATGTTTGCCAGATCACCTATCTCTATTTCAATATTAAACCAGTGAAGAATAGATGTGGGGGAAGAGGGGGATCCTCATTCAGTTTCTTCCAATGCTTGCTGCTGGTCAAACCCACGCGAGACATGCCCTGGACGAGGCTAATGGTAGTAGAATACTCAAGAAAGAGACGACCTTCTGTGGTCATGTACAGAGAAGTGAAGCATTGGAAAATATCGTGAGGACAGAAGGATGAGTGGTGGTAGAAGCAGTCTGAGAGAAGTGATGCTGGGTGGCCAAAAGATGGTAACGTGGAGAAATAACATAAATAGAATTGATCCAGAACACTAGACAGTGAGCTCTGTGTAGACTCAGTGAGCTCTGTGAATGCCTACACCCTCTGCATGGACACTTGATGATGATGATGATGACATGCACTGCAGCTTCTGTAGTGGTACTCACATCGCGATTGAGGCAACAAATGTTCTTATACTGATTTTGTGCAAGCTCAGTTTCTTATGAGTGTGACATCAGGAGCTTATGTGTGACAAAACTTACTCTGCAAGTTATTTACTGTTGATTGAGCGTTAGATTGAGAAAATATGAGTGAATCTCATATTATACGCTGTTATTGTTGGACGCAATAGCTGGACAATGAGCATTACAATGGAGAAACTAGGAGAAGTGTGGAGATGTTGTTTTTGAGAATGTTCATGGACAGAGAAAAGAAATGCTGGGGTACTGAGATCTGTAAATGTCTGATCACTTAACAAAACCATCGGATATGAACGAACAAACTGTATTTTCAAAGGGTCACAAATTGGGCATGCAGGACCGTCTTACATTTGGCCCTTCCAATCACTTATCTTTCATTCATCAATTGTCCATATTACATTCATATAGGGAAAAACAATGGAGCATACTATCAGAAGAAGTAGAATAGAGAAATCAGCCTTATATGACAACATTACTAGGCAGGCATCCTGCATTCGAAACACAGCTGCAGGCAGTTTGGAAGCAGAGTGCCTTGCTATGGTTTTTATATAATGGTATGAGTGCTAGTCATTCAGAAAGAAATGGTAAACTACTGAACATAAACTTGCCAAGAATTCACAAACAGCCAAAAGAAAATGTTGGGGTTGAATGTGACGTCCTGTACAGGATATGCAAATAACTAGGCAAGTGAGACAAACAGATTTATGTGGAAAGCTTAAAGAGCAGGGCAACACATAATATGAGCAACAACTTCATCAACACATCAGATGGCAGAGAGGAATGGGGAGTTGTTATTGCCACGCCTGGTGCAGATCAGGCAGAACAAAGAAGACAGCAAGATACCAATAGTTTTAAAACCCTCTTTCGGTGAGAGTTGAAGCGAAAATATAGAAATGTGGGCAAGAGCAAAGAAAATAACGTAATAATGTCGTGTGGAGTGCTTTTACATCCGTCCGCTGTTGTTTGTAGCGTGAACTGCGTGTTATGAGAAATAGCGGCCAGTTGGTCGCTGAACTAACCAGGTTGCCTTATGTAGTAATGTGGCTGCTGGTTTTCTGGTGACTGCCGCCTCCGTTGGCGATGAACTGTATATTTCATGGCGGACTTTTGTGTTGGCATTCTGGCAGCGGCATTATGCATGGTATACCTGTGCAGGCTGTTGGTTTGTCGAGACTCCTGTCTGTTCCACTTTTCACATGGGGCAGTGGGGAGCATTTTGTGTGATATTCACTGGCACATAACGGGGCGACCCTTTGCTGTGAAGTTGGAGTCGCGACAAACAACTAACGTAATAATGTTGAAAGGGTGAGGTGTGTGTGTGTTTGTGTAAAGGAAGAGATGAAATAAAAAATGAACATGTTTTTAAAGTACCCCAAAAATGTATCCTTCATGAAAATTGTGTGATAATATTTGCTTGCTGGGAAGATGGGAAACACAAACATGGTGAGGTTTGAAAAGGATGATAGTATTAGAATATGAAATGTGGGTGAGATTTTGTAAATATTAGAATGTGAAATGTGGGTGAGATTTTGTGTAGATGACATACAAAATGTTGGTGAGATTTTAACTGAATAATGGTAAAAAAAATGTGGGTAAGACTTGATATATAGATGACAATACAAATGTTGGTGAGGTTTTATATAGATGACAATACAAAATGTTGGTGACATTTGATATAGATGCAAATACAAAATGTTGGTGAGACTTGATATATAGATGACAATACAAAATGTTGGTGAGACTTGATATATAGATGACAATACAAAATGTTGGTGAGATTTGATATAGATCTCAATACAACATTTTGGTTAGATTTGATATAGATGACAGTACAAAATGTTGGTGAGGTTTGACATAGATGTCAGTACAAAATGTTGGTGAGATTTGACATAGATGTCAGTACAAAATGTTGGTGAGATTTGAGATAGATGACAGTACAGAATGTTGGTGAGATTTGATATAGATAACAATACAAAATGTTGGTGAGATTTGATATAGATAACAATACAAAATGTTGGTGAGATTTGATATAGATAACAATACAAAATGTTGGTGAGATTTGATATAGATAACAATACAAAATGTTGGTGAGATTTGATTAGGTGACAATACAACATGTTGGTGAGGCTTGATATAGATCTCAGTACAAAATGGTCATATTTGGTACAGTTGACAATACAGAATGTTGGAAAAGGATGACATTAAAACGTTGTTTATTGAAAGGGGAAAGATGAGATATAAAAACGTTGACACACTGCATAAGGCATTATGTTAACAGCAAGATGTAACGTGCAAAATAAACAAGTAGTAGTTTGTATAATATTTACAAGTTACACACTGCACAAGGCATTATGTTAACAGCAAGATGTAACGTGCAAAATAAACAAGTAGTTGTATAATATTTACAAGTTACTGTAACTAAGGTGGCCAATAACATTATATACTGTAACAAAGGGTGACCAATAACATGTAAATGAGCACATTTGTGGAGAGGTGAGGGATCCTGTTACTGTTCTCAATATACCTTGGTTTTTATTTCTTGTACTGCCGTGTAACAATGTGTTATTATATTTCTGCGACTGCCATTTAATCGCTTGTTACTATATTTATTTTTTTATAAGTTTTCTACATTATCTTTTGTGTATAATACATACACATGTACATTTGTTTGCAACTTTGATTGTTTTTCTTCTTTTGTAACCCATTTGGTAATAGTTATGGCATTTATCATTTCTTGTCGCTGTGAAGTTAACTCTTAAAGAGTATGTGAGTCTGTTGCTGGATTTTCTCTTTGAGTTTGAATTCACTGTTAAAGATTACGGGTTAATCACTTTCATAGTTGGTTTAAAATTAAATAGATAGGAAGCATCCATTGGGTGTTTTCCCCAGGATATGCTGGTGTGGTGGGAAACGAGCAGGCGGACAGATTGGCTGGGTCTGTACCACTTGGTGGGGTATTGGTGCATGATAAGGCAGACATGATCAGGGTCCTTCGAGATAGTGTGGAAAAACAGATAAACCATCACAGCCTGGAGAGTGGTGCTGCAGGGAGTGACCAGAGGTTCTGAGCCATGCTCAGGGAAAGGCCAATCAGACATGTAATCAGACTGCTACTGGTAACATTAGTACTGAGACTCTTTGCTGGCTGTTGAAGTTGAGGGACAGAGCACATTAAGTGCTGTGATGTCAGTTCTGAACTGAACTCATGGATTTCAAGTCTATATTGGTGTCATAAGTGGAAATAAAGGTGTTGGGAAAACACAGAGAGGGGTGGGGGATGATGCCAGGTTGATACTGGACACCGAATGAGCACAAACTACGAGGGGGCTTCAAATGAAAACCTGAATTTTTTTTTACAAAATATATTCTGTAAAAGTATAGAACAAATGTATCATTTTTAGATAGTTTTATATAGGTTTTATAAGATGGATGATTTTTGGTGAGGTTTTATCAAATGGATGCTTTTTGGTGAGGCTTTATAAAGGGGATGATTTTTGTGAGGTTTATAAGATGGATGATTTTTTATGTTTTATCAAATAGCTCCATGGCAAAGGGGTTACGGATGCAGGTCGTAATCTTGCATGCCTTGTTCGAAACACAGCTGCGGCAGATTTTAAGTGGTATGGATGCCGGTTGTTCAGAAAGCAATAGCAAACTGCTGAACGCAAACTTGCTAACAGATAATAAACAGCCAAAAAATGCTGGGTTTGACTGCAAAGTCCTGTAAAGGATATGCAGCTAACTTTTATAAAATGGATGTTTAATGGATGTTTAGGTGTTATCAAATGGGTAGCAATACCTAAAAAAGGGGGTGGGGGGGAGGTTTTATAAGATGGATGCTTTTTGGTGAGTCTTTATAAAGTGGATGATTTTTGGTGAGGTTTATAAGATGGATGATTTTTGATGAGGTTTTATCAAATGGATGGCAATACAAAAAAAATGTATCCTCCATAAAAAGTATGGTAATATTCACTTGTTGGGAAGATGGAAAGCACGCATTTCAATGAGGTTTGTTTATGTATTTATCGAAAGACGTGGATTACTTATCTTTGATTGTGATGTTTGTTTTCCAGCTAAGAATTCTTGGTTTGTTGTTGTTAATTGGTATAGACTTTATTTAGTCAAGACGCTTGTTTGTGTCTGTCTTTCCGTTTGTGTAACTTTCTAATTATATTGTGTGTTCATTTGGTTTCTAGGCAATACAGAGGATATTTAACATTTCTAATTTTGTTTTTAAAAAAAAAAAAACTTAACCAAACATTAAATAGAAGTGATGCCATCTTGGATGGTGGGAAATATGTGCTCAAAAATAACCGACTTCTTGGTCTTTAGTTCATTTGGCAGTTTGTAATGCTGGATTCAATTGATTATTTATAATTTGGAGTTAGTTAATAGTTTGTACTTTTGGATTGAGTTGATGATTGTGACGAGATTGATCAGTTACAGCTTTATGGCTTTTTGGATGGTAGGTTTTAACATTTGCCAGTTGAGTGGAAGACATATAATAACAATATGTGCCCATTTCAATAGCCAGAATACAGAAGGCCATAACTTGCCTCTCTTCTGGCAAAATGAAAAAGTAAAAAAAGCTGCCTATATTAATTATAGCAAGTCTCTTATGTTGATGTGGAAGACCAGGGGAAACCACAAAGGACAGTCACAAAGCTAGGCTTATAGTGTAGTTACATTTGTATACCAGTTCTAGGACTGAACAACTTGAATAAGACAAATATCTTTTGTAACAAACTGCATGACATGAACAAAAGAAACTGAGAAACAACATGTCTATAGCAGTTGGTAGAATAGTTTATTTGTGTGTTGAAATGTGAAACGATAAGATTCAATCAAAGGCTAGTCCCATTCAAATATTGTTAACCATCACACATACTAGGTCATTTCAAAATGAACTTGGGTGATCAGTTCCCTAGCACACCATTATTCCAGTACCTATATTACCAGGGGAGCTACCATACACCCAGGAGGCTCAAGGCTTGTCAGTGTCCTTGACCTGTACACTTCTACACCATCCCAGGTCAAACACATTGTCATCCCCAGGGTTTGCTGTGAACTTTGACCCATTGTATCTGAGCAAGGACATGAGCCACCACAACGCCACCATTCACAATAGTGTGGGCATGCCATTAGGAAGTAAATGTAAGGGCGGGCATTCTTACCACTCGCTGCTTTTTTGTGTGTCTGTGGTTTTTTTTGGGTTTTTTAAAAAGTTTTTGTGCTCGCTTGCTTTGAACTCAAGCATAGTTCATACATGTACTACTACTTCTAGAGCACTAGTCTGATTTGTGCATGTAGATTAGCTTTCCCTTTTACCAGTGTCCCTCGCCATCAGATGAACCCACTCCAACTTCTGAGGTACTTGTAATTTATGTCCCAAAGTCAAGGATGAGAAGTCCATATTTTAGTCCAACTGACCTGTGTAGGGGTTGAACCCGCTACCTCAGCATCAGCATACGGGATGTTTAGCCTTGCTGGCCTCACTCAGTGTTCATAAAGTGCATGTAAACAATCAAGGTTTTAGATCTTCTAGGTTTTAGATCTTACTTAACACTCACTGCCAATGTGTTTTTACTTTTGCTTGTGTGTCTTTATGCCTGATAGTCATAACCCAAACTCTACAAACATAATCCACAACTGAAGGCCCAAAAGACATCTTTGAAACCCAGGACTTGACAGGTGTAACCGAGGCCCAGCTGACGTAACCAAAACCCAGTAGATATTACTGGTGTGGGACAGACGAAACACAGACTGAATAAACATATCTCGTCACCCGACAGGCATAGTCAAGACAGGCATAACCCAATACTTAATTAACATAAGTGAAACCCAGGACTTGACAGGTATAACGGAGGGCCAGCTGACATAAACCCAGGACTTGACAGGTATAACGGAGGGCCAGCTGACATAAACCCAGGACTTGACAGGTATAACGGAGGGCCAGCTGACATAAACCCAGGACTTGACAGGTATAACGGAGGGCCAGCTGACATAAACCCAGGACTTGACAAGTATAACGGAGGGCCAGCTGACATAAACCCAGGACTTGACAGGTATAACAGAGGGCCAGCTGACATAAACCCAGGACTTGACAAGTATAACGGAGGGCCAGCTGACATAAACCCTGTAAATATAACTGGCGTGACAAACAATACTGAGACCTGACAGACATAACTCAATACTTGATAGGCTCAGTGGAATACCTAACAGATATATGGACTTATATTTCTAAAATGTTAATAATATGCTTGCCTTCAACTGCCAGTAATATCCCTGTTTATGTGTTAGTTTTAATAGGCTGTTGACAGCTCTCCCTCCAAGAGGGGAAGCCCTGGTTCATTAAAGGCTGTATGTTCTCTCCCACTGTATGAATGCCAGGTGATATCATTGTTATTCAGTGGCAGATAATATACTTGTTTATATAGTATTTTAGTATTTTATAGGCTATTGACAGAATGTTGCTCTTTCCAAGGATGTTCTAAAGACTCAGATTATGACAAATCTTCTCTTTTACTCATCTTTAATTGATTTAGGTTGTTTTGGGATTTGAGGTTTAAAGATTGAGCACAACTCACTACCAGCAACGCTGATTGTATTCCGGCACGAACCTTACAAGAAGACCTGATCATTCGGGGCGACATCAATTGATGGATGTCAGTCACGGTGATTGGGCAAGTTTTGAGCTACAGCCTACAATGGGTGACGTGATATTCTAGTGTAATAATTTGGCTGCGTCTGGCATGCATCGCATAGTCAATGGTTGCACACCCGCCTCACACGCCAGTAATCCGGAGTTCGATCCCGGGTCCAGTCAGGGATATGCACTACTGACGAGAGCGAAACTTGAGTCTAGTACTTCCAATTTGACATTTGGACAAGGCTTAAGGTTCATGTCGGAATATGATCAGCGTCATCTTTAATTGTTCCCTTGTGCTGAGTGCCTGAGAATGTAAACAATGATTGCCTAGTAAAAACTAATGAGAGTAGAACACTATACTGTATTCACATACAAGGAGGAGACAAACAGCATTGTTTGGTATGTAATGTGAAGAGAGGCATTGGGAAAAAACATCTGAATGACTGGGATTACTTTTGGCAGGGGCAGACCATGAGATGTTGGGCTGAAACAGTGTGTGTGTGGTGGGGGGGGGGGGCAGACCAGCAGTCCAATATGGCGGATAAACTGTTGAGCCATTAAGGCCTCTGAAGTGTTTTTGCTTCTGGTTCCTCGTGTTGAGCGGGCAGTACGAGGGCTAGTCAATAAGTAAGTCACACAGTTCTGTGGGATGGCAGGTAAATTATGTAGTTGGTGTCTTCTACAGGAGTCATTAGGTGACAGCAACATCAAACTTTATATTCCCATTCATCAGGTGACGCAAGGTGTCACATGCGCAGCGCATAAACAAAATGGCGACTACTTACAGTGTACAACCAAAGAGCAATGTGCTGTTGTGCATTTTTTGTGGGCAAAAGGACTGCCTCCAAAGGACATTCATAAGGAAATGCTTCCTATTTATGCTGACAAATGTTCTTCCCATAAAGCAATGCATAGCTGGGTAGAAACATTTTCCCCAGGACGCTCTAAAATTGATGAAATCCGATCTGGTCGTCCTGTTGAGATTGCAACAGAAGCATCCGTGCAGCGGGTGATGATTAGAGGTGACATGCGAGTAAGGATAGACTCTGTAGCATCTGTAATAGGGTGCTCACATGGTTCAGTATACAGCATAATGTATGATCGATTGAAATTTAAGAAAGCGTGCTCAAGGTGGGTACCCAGACAATTGAAGGAGGAACACAAAATGAACCGATTTGGCCTGTCCTTGCATTATCTCTGTTGATACGAAGATGAAGGAGAAGACATGTTGAACAGGATTATTACTGGGGACGAATCATGGATGCATCACTACCAGCCTGAATCAAAGCGTGCTCTCAATGAAATGGAAACATCCTTTTTCGCCTTGTGTCCAAAACTTCAAGGTTACGCATCAGCAGGGAAGGTTATGCTGACAGTGTTCTGGGATTGTCAAGGCGTGCTTTCAACCAATTTCAAGAAAAAAGGTGACAATGTGAATTCTGAATTGTACTGTGAAGTTCTATCGATGCTTCATGAAGCAATTCGATGAAAACATCCAGGACTGCTGACTAGAGTGTTTCTTCTTCATGACAATGCCAGACCACATACAGCTCGAATAACTCAGGAGAAAATTAACCAAATAAGGTGGGAAGTTCTGGAACATCCACCTTACAGTGCTGACTCGGCCGCTAGTGATTTCCACCTTTTGGTCCACTGAAAACCCACCTTGGCGGGAGACATTTCGCGAATGACGCCAAAGTTTAATATGAAGTGAAAATGTGATTTAGAAAACAGAGCACACAGTCCTTTGCAGCCAGTCTGGGAGGACTGATAAAACAAGGGGATAAGTGCATCAATGTTGGTGGAAATTATGTTGAGAAATAAAGGGACAATGTATGTATAAAAATAAACTGGTTTCAAGTTATCATATTTAGTACTTTTTCTACAGCCATTTGTGACTTACTTATTGACTTCCCCTTGTACATGGTTCCATCACCCAGCTACTGAGTTAAGTGTGTGGAGAGACACTGTGTGCTGTTAATTTCATGTGGAATGCTTTTACATCTGTCCATGGTTGTTTGTATTGTGAACTGCATGTTCAGAAAAATAGCAGACAGCCAGTTACTGAACTAGCTGGTTTTGCCTTTTGCAGTAGTAAATGTGTGTGTAATTGCTGGTTTTCTAGCTACTGCCACTTCCATCAACATGAACTGTAGTTTTAGTGGTGGACTGTTGTGTTGGCATTCTGGCAGCGGCCTTATATGCATGTGCAGGCTGTTGGTTTGTTGAGACTCCGGTCTGTTCCACTTTTCACATGGGACAATGAGGAGCATTTTGTGTGGTATTCACTGGCACAGGAACAGAACATTATAAGGCAACCCTTAGCCATGAAGTTGGAACTGCGATTGACATCAGTGGAATTGATTAACACCACCAGGGACAGAGATCCATCAAGTTGACAAGGCACATAATAAAAAGTCCAGGGACACATCAGATAAATTGAGTGGTTAAACCTACTCTGGGACTCTACTGTCTCATGCCTTCAGCAGCTTTAAATACATTCAGGCCATCTTCATGAAATATCTGCAGATGTCCGTCTTTAACTGCTTTCTTGTTTTCAAGCCCAGACTGTCCATTTCTTACTATCTGGATGCCTTTTTTTATGCTTCTTAACTTGCTGCACAAAAGGCTGTTATATTTCATTTGTCTTGAGTTCCTTCATCATAGTTTTAACATCATATGTATATGTAAATACATATATTGGCTGCTTACAGTTTAGTCATCTATAGTTCCTGCTTCATACATGTGTACAATAATGACGCTTCGTCCCTGTGGAGTTCTCAAATCAATATATTTCAATCATGTACCTTTGAATTCCTGAAACCGCCCCATTATTGTAATAATTATGTTTGTATATAGGTTTAATCATTCAGAATTCTACCACCATATATCGGAATATATGTTGAATCATTACATTTTTCTCATTCAGAATTCTATCACCAAGCTTCTGTACATATGAAGGAATCATTGTAAACCTTTCAGAATTATATTACAATACACCTGTATATATGTCAAATCATGGTTACATTTTAGCCATTCAAAGTTTTTATCACCATATGTGTACATATGTTACATCATTAATTACCATGCTACTCAAAGACAGTTTCATCCCCATATACAGTATGTATGTTACATTTGTGTCATCTTTAGTTCTGTCACCTTTACCATATACACGTACGTATGTTACATTTAAGTTAACTTTAGTTCTGTTACAATCACCATATGCATGTATATGTGTTACATTTAAGTCATCTTTAGTTCTGTCACCATATACATGTACATATGTAACATATAAATCAATTTTAGTTCTGTCACTATCACAAGATATTTACAGACAGCTTGAATTCACATCACTGTATGTGTCTGCATATTTTGGACTTTCACATTTGATTGGTTACACCCTGTTGAATTTATACCACCATGCACACATCTGTGTGCGTACAAGAAAGATTACGTACTGCAGCACTGTACACGTACTGCACTGTTTCACAGCCATACAATTGTCAGATATTCTTACCTTTTCAAGAGATGAGAGAGGGGTAAAAACATTAACTGCCATTTTTTCCCCACTTTTGTGCTATTGTCTTCATATATGCCAACAAAACACAAGCTGATGGGAGTTGTTCCATACATAACATAAAGACAAATAAATAGTATATGTCCCATCCAGGTAAAACAGATACATAGATTTGTTAATACTGAACTTGTCTCACTCATGTAATCTAATAGAATAGCCAACACTGAGGTTCTCCCACTCATGTTATCTAAGCCAATAGAATAGCCAACACTGAGGTTCTCCAACTCATGTAATCTAAGCCAATAGAATAGTCAACACTGAGGTTCTCCCACTCATGTAATCTAAGCCAATAGAATAGCCAACACTGAGGTTCTCCCACTCATGTTATCTAAGCCAATAGAATAGCCAACACTGAGGTTCTCCAACTCATGTAATCTAAGCCAATAGAATAGTCAACACTGAGGTTCTCCCACTCATGTAAACAAGGGGAAATAGAATAGTCAACACTGAGGTTCTCCCACTCATGTTATCTAAGCCAATAGAATAGTCAACACTGAGGTTCTCCCACTCATGTAAACAAGGAGCAATAGAATAGTTAACACTGAGGTTCTCCCACTCATGTAAACAAGGAGCAATAGAATAGTTAACACTGAGGTTCTCCCACTCATGTAAACAAGGGGCAATAGAATAGTTAACACTGAGGTTCTCCCACTCATGTTATCTAAGCCAATAGAATAGTTAACACTGAGGTTCTCCCACTCATGTTATCTAAGCCAATAGAATAGTTAACACTGAGGTTCTTCCACTTATGTAAACAAGCCAATAGAATAGTCAACAGTGAGGTTCTCCCACTCATGTTATCTAAGCCAATAGAATAGTTAACACTGAGGTTCTCCCACTCATGTTATCTAAGCCAATAGAATAGTTAACACTGAGGTTCTCCCACTCATGTTATCTAAGCCAATAGAATAGTTAACACTGAGGTTCTTCCACTTATGTAAACAAGCCAATAGAATAGTCAACAGTGAGGTTCTCCCACTCATGTTATCTAAGCCAATAGAATAGTTAACACTGAGGTTCTCCCACTCATGTTATCTAAGCCAATAGAATAGTTAACACTGAGGTTCTTCCACTTATGTAAACAAGCCAATAGAATAGTCAACAGTGAGGTTCTCCCACTCATGTTATCTAAGCCAATAGAATAGTTAACACTGAGGTTCTCCCACTCATGTTATCTAAGCCAATAGAATAGTTAACACTGAGGTTCTCCCACTCATGTAAACAAGGAGCAATAGAATAGTTAACACTGAGGTTCTCCCACTCATGTAAACAAGGGGCAATAGAATAGTTAACACTGAGGTTCTCCCACTCATGTTATCTAAGCCAATAGAATAGTTAACACTGAGGTTCTCCCACTCATGTTATCTAAGCCAATAGAATAGTCAACACTGAGGTTCTTCCACTTATGTAAACAAGCCAATAGAATAGTCAACAGTGAGGTTCTCCCACTCATGTTATCTAAGCCAATAGAATAGTTAACACTGAGGTTCTCCCACTCATGTTATCTAAGCCAATAGAATAGTTAACACTGAGGTTCTCCCACTCATGTTATCTAAGCCAATAGAATAGTCAACACTGAGGTTCTTCCACTTATGTAAACAAGCCAATAGAATAGTCAACAGTGAGGTTCTCCCACTCATGTTATCTAAGCCAATAGAATAGTTAACACTGAGGTTCTCCCACTCATGTTATCTAAGCCAATAGAATAGTTAACACTGAGGTTCTCCCACTCATGTAATCTAAGCCAATAGAATAGTCAACACTGAGGTTCTTCCACTCATGTTATCTAAGCCAATAGAATAGTCAACACTGAGGTTCTTCCACTCATGTTATCTAAGCCAATAGAATAGTCAACACTAAGGTTCTCCCACTCATGTTATCTAAGCCAATAGAATAGTTAACACTGAGGTTCTCCCACTCATGTTATCTAAGCCAATAGAATAGTTAACACTGAGGTTCTCCCACTCATGTAAACAAGCCAATAGAATAGTCAACACTGAGGTTCTCCTACTCATGTAAACAAGCCAATAGAATAGTCAATACTGAGGTTCTCCCACTCATGTAAACAAGCCAATAGAATAGTCAACACTGAGGTTCTCCCACTCATATAACAAGTCAGAATAATCAACACGGAGGTTCTTCCACTCATATAATCAAGTACACAATCAATAGAATATTCATGTCATGAAATTATCAATGATAAAGTCTTGCAGCTGTGCCAAGCATGTAACAATTTAATAGAATGGTAAATTCATGAAGTTGTTTCATGTAACACAACCAATAAAATGGGAAAGTCATGAAGTTGTCCCTTGTAACACAGCCAATAGAATGGGAAAGTCATGAAGTTGTCCCTTGTAACACAACCAATAGAATGGGAAAGTCATGAAGTTGTCCCTTGTAACACAACCAATAGAATGGGAAAGTCATGAAGTTGTCCCTTGTAACACAACCAATAGAATGGGAAAGTCATGAAGCTGTCCCTTGTAACACAGCCAATAGAATGGGAAAGTCATGAAGTTGTCCCTTGTAACACAGCCAATAGAATGGGAAAGTCATGAAGTTGTCCCTTGTAACACAGCCAATAGAATGGGAAAGTCATGAAGTTGTCCCTTGTAACACAGCCAATAGAATGGGAAAGTCATGAAGCTGTCCCTTGTAACACAGCCAATAGAATGGGAAAGTCATGAAGTTGTCCCTTGTAACACAACCAATAGAATGGGAAAGTCATGAAGCTGTCCCTTGTAACACAACCAATAGAATGGGAAAGTCATGAAGTTGTCCCTTGTAACACAGCCAATAGAATGGGAAAGTCATGAAGCTGTCCCTTGTAACACAGCCAATAGAATGGGAAAGTCATGAAGCTGTCCCTTGTAACACAGCCAATAGAATGGGAAAGTCATGAAGCTGTCCCATGTAACACAGCCAATAGAATGGGAAAGTCATGAAGTTGTCCCTTGTAACACAGCCAATAGAATGGGAAAGTCATGAAGCTGTCCCTTGTAACACAGCCAATAGAATGGGAAAGTCATGAAGCTGTCCCTTGTAACACAGCCAATAGAATGGGAAAGTCATGAAGTTGTCCCTTGTAACACAACCAATAGAACTGGAAAGTCTTGAAGCTGTCCCTTGTAACACAGCCAATAGAATGGGAAAGTCATGAAGTTGTCCCTTGTAACACAGCCAATAGAATGGGAAAGTCATGAAGTTGTCCCTTGTAACACAACCAATAGAATGGGAAAGTCATGAAGTTGTCCCTTGTAACACAACCAATAGAATGGGAAAGTCATGAAGTACCAGAATGAACTCAGAACATTTCCTCTCCTGGTATGCTGCATATGTTGTTTCTTGGTCTAAGTTTTATACCTAAGCTGTACAGTTTACATTGGTGTTACCATTAAAGATGTCCTGTTTATGCCATTTTAAGTTGTTCTGTTTGTATTTTTGTGTAACGCAACATTCAACTCAAGTTGCACATCTGTTACCTCCAAGCTCTTCCTTGTTTGTTCATGCTGAATATGTCAACAGATGGCCTCAAGAAATATGGCCTGCGGATGGCCTAAAGAATTATGTCCATAGATGGCCTCAAGATTTATGTCCACAGATGGCCTAAAGAATTATGTCCATATATGGTTTAAAGAAATTGAAGTCTATAGATGGCCTAAAGAAATATGTCCATAGATGGCCTAAAGAACATGCATCATGAGTATTTATTTTACTCTGCAGACATACTGTAAATCCATTGCGTTTCTAGCCTATGAGAGCATTTTTCTATCTGCTTGAATACAGAAAACCTCCTGACAGGTGAATTTTTCTGTGGAATACGGTTGTTTTCACCCTTCATCTCCCACAGGGGCTCAACCAAATCAGTCCAAGCTCTCCTATCTCAAGCAGCTCTGACCATGACCACCCCATACGATTCATTTCTGTCCCTACTTCTCTTCTGTGTTTTTAGGTCTTCCTATATTTCTTTGTCCTGCAGATTTCAGACATATACTACTATATAACAGTAGATAGTACTACCTGTTTTCTGTTAGTGCCAAATGTTGGGCGACGCTCAACAAACCTGACACCGCACATTGTGCTTCAGGAAGAGGAGTGAAATTGGGAGGGTACAAGCCTTACCCAAGTGCAAGGAAATGCAACCTAAAGACTAAATGTCATGACAGCCCAGACCAGGCCTTGGTCGGCAACTGGTCAAGGATGGAAGCTCCAACAGGTGAACAGATGAGCACTGTTTTGCTGATCCGGCAGCTTCTGCAGCTTGTCTTGTTCTAGATGTATTGGTGTTACCTTTCCTCTGTAATAAGCAAGGTAGGTTGAGAGTGGGATCATGCGGCATGGGCAACACATGGTCTCTAAATCCAGCCCAGGCTTTGTGGTCTAACTCTTTTACAAACTATGGTCTGTCAAGACAGCACCGTGCCAGTCAGATGCCAGACAAAGGCCTTTCTAGTTATACGAGGGTGGAAGACGACGAAGAACGTTACTGTACACAGTGAGCAAACAGGATTAGAATTAAATTGTAAGACAACAGAAATAATAATTATCTTCAAGAGGAAAAACATACCACAATATACATCTAAGTAAATGGGAACATTCTTAAACAAATGAATCGGTACAACTAGCTTGAAACAATCATATCTTATGGAAAAGATTAGAAAAAGAATCACTGTGGGAAAATTAGCCTTGTGAAAGCACAGTCACCAATAAAACATCGTCAAATTTAGTGAGAAAATGAATGTTGAAGAATATAAAGAACCCATACAGTTGTATGCATGTTATACATGGACATAAGCAGGCAAGCTGAGAAACATCTAATGGCAGTGGAAATGTGGTTTCTGAGGGAAATACAAAGAATATAGATGGGCAGAAAAGTGAGTGAGACAGTCCAACAAGGAACAAATTACAACCCTAAAATGATTAGAGAAATTTGGCAAGTCAAGATTTTCTTGGCACATCATAAAAAGAAAAAACTTAAAAAATAGTGAGAACTGGAAGATTGATGGGGAAAATGTCAGGGAAAAGCAAAGAGATGAGAGAAATATCTTGGCAGGTTGGTGTAGTCGAGACACGTACACAGACCGATCCAAGACTAGGGATGGTGTGAAATGGAAAGAACCATGACTACCCACATTTATCGGTATGATACATAATAATGACGAAGTAAACAAAATGCCTGTTAAACCTTCTCAAAAAATGCTAATTCATCTAAAGAAACAGTGTAATCTTTCAGAGTTACTGGCCCTTGTAAATGGCCACCACGCAGCTTATCATCCCAGGTTCCTGCTGGCAGGTAGATGTCTCTCTTCCACGCCCCTCGCACAATTACCGGTGCCACAAGGATGTTGTCACCTAGAAGGTATTGATCTTCTGTCACCAACGCCTGCTGGTCAAGAGGGGCAATCCACCACAATGGCCGAATTAACGGATTGCCAGTTTTGACACTCTCCTCTGCTAGCTCTAAAATTATGGAAACATATTGTTCTCTTATGCTTAGAAACTTTTTTGTTATGGCTACAACTTCGTCATCGTAGATCCACGGCGCAACAGAAAATTGAAGCGTGGGTAGGAATGTGTTGAGTTCTAACCACCGGATATATAGTTCTCTGTCAGGGTAAGCTCCACCTTTAAATGCCACCATATCAGCATAAGCATTTCCACCAATCATATCAGGCAACACAAACGGATAGCCAATGATCCCCAGGGTTAGAACTGCAGGAATCACAGAAGGCAGCCCAGCCTGCCTGTCCCAATTGGACATGCGGTCCATGATCCGCACAAACATGGGTAATCTCTGACTACCCCAGCCAACTCGAACTTCCTGTCTGCGGGAGTTTGGGTCAGAGTTGTATGCCAGCTCTGCCCAGAGTGAAGCATACATGTTTGAGCTGGGCATGTGTTGGAAGGTATGATGTGAGTGTGGGACGAAGTGGGCTTCCCCGGCGTCAAACTGAAATCAAAAATACGATACACAATGTAAATATTATTAAAACAAATGCGCCATAAACAATAGATTGCATGATTTCTTAGCTGGCAAATTTTGCTGCATCTCGCCAGGCGCATGCTGCAAAGTTATACAGGGTGTTTGTAATGTCTCACTACACTTTGTATGTAAAACAGATTTGAAAAATTCTTTCATCCGTTGATAAAACCATTCTGTTTGGAGTGCAAAGAATTACTCCAGCAGATGACAGCCTGTCGCTGCATATTGCTTCACGATTTACCATGGAGCACATTTTTTAATTACGTCATGTACTTCATTTTTCAAATTTGTTCTACATACAAAGTGTAGTGAGACTTTACAAACACCCTGTGTATCATATAAAGTTATATCTATGGAAGTCTAACATTAAGCAGGAAGTCCTCCTGTTTACATTCCATGCATTCCAGCCGTTACTATGTAAACAGAAGGACTTCCTGCTGAGTGTTAAGACTTCCGTGGGTATAACGTTCTACACATTTGCGCAATATCAGCGATGATGTACATATTTCAGTGAAAGTATCATTCATTTTGTTCACATAGCATGATATATCCCTCTGCAACATGCACCTGACAAGATGCAGCAGAATATGCCAGGCAAGGGGTTCCAAATGTTGCTGTTATGTAGGCGGGGTTGGGGTGAGCGTCCAACCTTGCATAAATACCCCAATGGCTCCGTGTATTCACCTATGCAGCAAAAGTCACACTCCTGGCCTTCACGCAGCGGACCTGTTTTAACTAACAGGAGAAGGAGTGGCGGCGAGTGACTGGCGCCGAGAAATAACCAGAAAGCTCTCGATGTGTATGCACGTACATGCATGCACAGACACGTGTGTGCGTGTCTACACACCTAAACTCGAGTAAGACCACAGTCTGCTCTAGCAAAGGAGAGGTGCTGAAGACGGAGGCAACCCGCCAGGAGGCGCACCACAGAAATGAGGATGCCACACAATTATGCGTAATGAAATATGTCGACTACTGCTAAATGTTATGGTGCTCGTCCTGCTTTGGACCCCCAGGCAGGTGCAGTGCCGGGCCCTATGTCTCGAAAGGGTCCAACCACAACTACTGGAGGTCCTTCTCAGATGTCCTGTGGAGCCAGAGGACCTGAGAATAGAGCGTCTGGCCATATCAAACAAAGATTAAAAATAATGCACTGGAATGCGGAGGGAGTCAGCAACAAAAAAATAGAACTAGAAAACATCTTGGACCAAGAAAAAGTAAGCGTATGTTGCTTGCAAGAAACTCACCTCAACGAAAATATAGCCTTCAAAATCAGAGGCTACCAGTTTTACCGATCTGACCGAAAGAAGAGGCGGAAAGGGTGGGATACTGACGCTTGTAAAAAATAACATCACCGCTTCCCAAATTGAAGTTTACATGGAAGGGGCTGAGTATCAGACTCTTAAACTTAAGACAGGCAATACAGACCTACATCTGATCAATTACTACTGTCCAAGTGACCGACCACAGGCACTGGACACACTACCATTAAAAGAAAAAATGATTGTGTGTGGCGATTTCAACAGCCACTCGCAGAGCTGGGGCTATGATCACATGGACCAGAGAGGAGAGAGACTGGAAGACTGGCAGGATGAGAATAGATTCATCTTGATTAACAAGCCGTCCGACCCACATACTTTCTACTCGAGATCATGGCACACTACAACTACACCTGACCTGGCTTTTCATTCACCAGATCTGGAGTGGAACATTACACGAATTGTTGGGAAACAACTTGGTGGCAGTGACCATCGGCCAGTCTTTCTAACTGTAGAAAATGAGCTTGTAAGTGAAAGCAGCACCCTCTCGAGGTGGAACTACAAGAAAGCAGACTGGGCAATGTACAAGCATCGCACCAGCATACTGGTTAGAAACCTGAACACTGAGAAAGACATAAATAAAGTAGTTGAAGAGTTTGGGAAATGCATACTACAGGCAGGACGAGAAACTACCAAGAAGAGCCTGTAAACATTATAAACCCTACTGGAGTAGTGAACTGGAACAGTTGCATAATAATGTGGAAGTGTGTAGAAAGCAAGCAGAGATCAAACCCAGCCAAGAGCACCACAATAAATACCAGCATACAAAAGCCAAATTCCAAAGAGCCAAGCTGCAGGCTAGACGGAAAAGCTGGCAGGAGAAAACATCTGAACTTTGAAAAAGACACAAGGAAATTGTGGAAGCTAATAACACATCTTAACGATGAGGGCACAGGGAGAAACTCAAAAACTGCACTACATAAAGACGGGAACATCTTAACAGGAAAGCATGCAGCTGACCATTTTGCGGACTCATTCGCACAAGATAACAATATCAACATTAGTCCAGAGAAACAACAAGAGATTCGAGAGAAATGGCAACATACAGGACAGAATGAAACAGTACATGAGGTTCTGGAGGCACCTATCACAATCAGCGAACTGGAGCTAGCCATATCAAAACTGAAAATGAGAAAGTCACCAGGAGCTGATGGTATCTCCAATGAAATGATCAGGAACCTAGGAACAGAGGCCAAAGCAAAGCTGTTGCAGATCTTCAATAACAGCTGGACCCTAGGCAGTGTTCCACAAGCCTGGAGAGAAGCAATCATGATACCCCTCCTAAAATCAGGGAAAGATAGTTCCATTGCCTCCAGCTACAGACCAATTAGCCTCACCAGCTGTCTCTGCAAAACAATGGAGCGCATCATCAATCACAGACTGCAGTGGTACATTGAAAGTGAAAACATCCTTGTGCCACAGCAAGCTGGCTTTAGGCAGTGCTACTCTACGGAAGATCAGACAACCTACCTCTCTCAAGAAATTGAGGATGCATTCCAAGAGAAGAAGCTGGTGCTTGCTGCATGGATAGATCTGAAGAAAGCCTTTGACAAAGTCTGGAAAGAAGGTCTGATGAAGAAACTGAGAAACTGTAAAGTCAATGGAAGAATGTACAAATGGGTGAAAGCATACTTGCACAACAGAAGAGCCCGAGTACAGATAGACGGACTCAAGAGCAAGAAAGTACTACTGCGTCACGGTGTTCCCCAGGGCGGAGTCTTGTCCCCCACACTTTTTCTAATCTTCATCAATGATCTTGTTGCTAATCTACCGCATGGAATTAAAGCGGCAATGTACGCTGATGACCTGGTTCTATGGAGCACAAATGAACATGCATCAGTGGCCACCAGATCACTACAAAGAGCTGTAGATACATTTGTTGCATGGGCAAATAAATGGTGTGTCAGCATAAACACTGACAAGTGCAGCACCACTCTATTTACCCTCTCTCCAAAACAAAAGGCAGGGATCATCCAGATAAATGGAATACCCCTTAGAGAAGACAAAGAACCAACATACCTTGGAGTAACATTTGATGGCAGGCTGACATGGAGAAAGCACATCAACAAAGCAGTAGCAAAAGCCAGAAGGAAAATAGCCATCCTGAGAAAACTAAGTGGAACCACATGGGGAGCCAGTGGGAAAATACTTAGCAAAGTTTATCAACAGAGCATACGACCACACCTGGAATACGGGTCAACTGCGTGGTGTTCAGCATCAAAAACCACACTACAAGAGCTGGACAAGGTGCAAAATCAAGCACTTAGAGTCACCACAGGAGGGATGAGATCAACCCCTATAGTGGAGATGGAGAAGATGGGGAGGACACAAGCACTGAGAGAGCGCAGAGATACGAAAACGCTAATACAAGCAGAAAAGTTCCTCAGCTTGCCAGGTCACCCTATGAAGAACAGATTTGAAAACTTAGCTATGGGGCGGTTGAAAAGAAGCAGTTTTATCCACCAGGCCAAACGACTCTGCAGAGAAACCACCGATCTGCCCACAGTTGGTATCCCCCTGAAAACTATACCAGAGCGAACTCCATGGAAAGATGAACATAGTCTATCACTACAAATCCAGACAAAAGTGAGAGGAGTATTTGACAAGGAAGAACAGAACAGTGTGCAGCGCAGAACAGCCACTCTCAGCTTCCTTGATGAAGAATACCCACAGGACCTCTGGATCCGTGTCTACACAGATGGGTCAGCACAAAATGCTGTTCGAAATGGAGGAGCGGGAGTGTACATAGAATACCCAAATAATACTAGGGACATGGCCAGAGTACCAACAGGAAAGTACTGCCATAACTATGATGCTGAAATTGAGGCAATCAAGATAGCAACAGAGAAATTACTAAATACCAGCCATGGTACACAACCTGTGGTGCTATTGACAGATGCAAAATCAGTACTCGAGGCGCTCCTGTCTGGGAAATTGCCAGTACTAAGGACACTACTTTCTGAACTTAGCAGTCAGCATAAGGTCACCATACAGTGGATACCATCCCACTGTGGAATACCTGGAAACGACAGAGCTGATCGATTGGCTAAGGAAGGAGCAAAAGAAGAACAGCCTGATGTGCCCGTTACATACCACCAAAAGAAAAGAATGATCAAATCAGTCAGAAAGCCACCAAAACCTGCTCAAGATGACTACCACATTATGGACAGACCAGAACAAGTCATTATTCTGCGCCTCAGAACAGGACACAATAGATTACGCAACCACATGTATACAAAATTCAAGATTGGTGAATCAGCCATGTGCACATGTGGATTGGCGTCGCAGAGCACATACTCCAAGACTGCCCAAATTACAACATGTCTAGGCAAACCTTCTGGCCTAGAGAGACGACAGTGGAAGATAAACTCTATGGACCCTATGAGTGAACTTAAAAAGACAGTTAAATTCATACAAGAGACAACATTGTAGTTATAGACATATTTCAAGCGAACGAAAGAAAAAGATGCCAGACAAGAAATCCTGCAATATTTTATTTATAGCGGCTGTGTTTAGGAGCTATACATATTATTTCTTGGCTAAGTGAAACTTAAAGCGTAAATATTACCAGATAGTTGAATGAAACTTAAACTATAAACATTACCGGATGGTAGAATGATACTTAAATTATAAACATTACCAGATGGTAGAATGAAACTTAAAACATTACCAGATGGTTGAATGAAACTTAACTGATTCTCTGCCGTGAACCAATAGGTCGGTTCAATGGAACAGTTTTGGCACTCATAAACCGATAGGTCAGCTGGGTACAGACAGTGTGTTATTTGTTCCAGTTCTCTTATTTTCTGCAATTTTTAGTGCTCCAGTAAATTAAAATTTACACACAGAAAGATTTTGTTTCTGCCAGTGTCAAACAAGGCGCTAGGATCCATTATTTTTTAAAAGTAGAAGACGAGTGTTTAGTAGTTTGTTTTGATTTATTTACAAATGGCAAAGCTTTCTAGTTTGCGACCTCGCAGACTTACATCAGATCAAGCAAGATTGTTGTTTGAAATAGTTTTAGACAATAGTGATTCCGATTTGAATGAAGATTCTGATAGTAGTAGTATTAGTAGTGAGTCTAAAGTTTTAGCATATGGTTATAGGGAAACCTACAATGACAGTGGAAGTTTGTCATCAACTGAGGTGTCTAATAATGAATATCAAAGAAACAAAGACATGCTTCAAAATATGCAGCGAAACTTCTTTTTGGTGATTTCAAGGAGCAATTCTTATTATATTGAGACAAGTAGTGTGTTTATCATTATTCAGTAAATTAAACAGGATTAGCATCAGAGGAGTATACATAACGCCTTGGTAAGTGCAATTTTTTAATAATCTCTACCTCTTTAATTTCAAATGATTTTACAAATTATATTATTATTTTTATTATATTTCTAACCTATAGCAATAGTAGCAATACTAACATGTTCCTTGTGCAATCCCCTTTAATTTGATATATAATACAATATATCTGCTACAATTTTAACCATTTTCACAACATTATTGTACACGCCCCTATTTCCCATTTTCTGCCATGAATTTCTGTTTGGTCAGGACCCAATTTTTGTTTGGCAGGCAATGTTAAATTATAAACATTATCAGATGGTTGAATGACACTTAAATTATAAACATTACCCGATGGTTGAATGAAACAAACTATAAACATTACCTGATGGTTGAATGAAACAAACTATAAACATTACCTGATGGCTGAATGAAACAAACTATAAACATTACCAGATGGATGAATGAAACAAACTATAAACATTACCAGAAGGATGAATGAAACAAACTATTAAACATTACCAGATGGTTGAATGAAACAAACTATAAACATTACCAAATGGTTGAATGAAACTATAAACATTACCAGATGGATGAATGAAACAAACTATAAACATTACCAGATGGATGAATGAAAAAAACTATAAACATTACCAGATGGATGAATGAAACAAACTATAAACATTATCAGATGGATGAATGAAACAAACTATAAACATTACCAGATGGATAGTTAGTTAGTTAGTTAGTTAGTTAGTCGACAGATCATCCTCATTGCACATCGAACCATTCAGTCCATAAGTGCTCGGATCCCTCCTCAGCAAATCCCGCAACGTGTAGCGGCTAACGACGCCAGTTCTGTGTTGGTTTATCAATCTTCTTTGGCTTCCTGCGTAGTGTTCTTGTTTGGCCACCCCTCTTTTAATTTGCTGCTCTCGCAGTCTGGCCATTGTTGTAGATTCACAGTCATCACTTGGTTCTCGCAAAAGTCTTGCTTCTCGTAGAGCATTCAGAATGTCGGCCTGGTCCATGGCGCGTCCGCCCTCCACAGTAGCCTCACCTGCGAGCTTGTCAGCCCGCTCATTTCCTTGTACTCCCGCATGCCCTGGCACGAAGATGAAACTAATCTTTGCCAGCCGAGACCGCTCCAGAGGCAGCAACCATTCTCTTCGGATCGACCCCTCCTCTATCCTCTTGATCATGTTCCTTGAGTCGCTAAGGAAACAAGCCCTAGTGAATGTCTGTGTCTCGAGCCATGTTATTGCTTTACTTACTGCCATGACTTCCATGGTCAGGCTACTTGTGGTTTCAGTGAAAGCACCAGAGTCCTCCTTCACAATTCTCCCTCCAGCCCGAGCTTTAAAGGCCCATGAGCTTCTCACATGTCGGACGACCGACCCATCTGTGTAGATGACCGAGTCACCGTCTAGCGAATTCTCGAAAATCAACACTTGTACTTCAGCCTCAACAGCAGCCAGATTTTCTTGTCTGCATTTTCTATCTAGTTGGATGCAAACTGAAAAGGATGTGCAGAAGTCTGTTGGCACTTGCACCCACTCCTCGCCAGGTTCTAAGTCCTCAAGTGAACACACCTGTTGAAGAATGTCTTCGGCTTGACCCATCCACGACCGTCCTCTTTTTAACCTGCTGCCCTTCACCTTCCTAATTTCACTATGCAGTGGATGTTGTGTGTTTGCGTTAATTCTGAGGTAGGCGCGTGCCCTGCAACCTTGTATTCTCTCTTCAATGGTTGGAAAATCAAGAAGGTAGCGCATCACCCTGCATGCTGTATCTCTTGTACATCCAAGAATAATGCGCATAGCTTCATTCTGTATCCTTTCTATCTGCTTATGGCTGAGAGTCAGGATTGCCATTGCATACTCCAAAACAGACATGACCAGCCCCTCGTACAGAAGACATAGATGGCGCTGCTCACAGTTTCCTGCCGCCATCACCCGCATCGCTGCCAAACCCCGCTTGGCCTTTGTTATCACCTGGTCTATGTACACATTATAAGCAAGAAATTCTTCCGGTTTCAAGATGGCGACGGAGGGTCGTGTTGTTTTGTGTTCGTTAACTTTTTCACGTAGGGGATGGATTTATTCATCTCTTGCGTGTAATTGGTGTGCCAGGATGTAAAACCAGGAGTTTCTACTCAAGATCTGCGCGGGTGCTACAGAGTTCGTGCATCGAGCGAAGCCATCCTTGAGTGAATTTTCAGCAGCGTGTGTGGTTTTCTCAGTCTGTGTTTTACCAGATGGATGAATGAAACAAACTATAAATATTACCAGATGGATGAATGAAACAAACTATAAACATTACCAGAAGGATGAATGAAACAAACTATTAAACATTACCAGATGGATGAATGAAACAAACTATAAACATTACCAGATGGATGAATGAAACAAACTATAAACATTACCAGATGGATGAATGAAACAAACTATAAACATTACCAGATGGTTCACCAGACTGCTGAACACAATATACGATACTGGAGATATACCTCCTGAATTATGTATTTATTGCAATCCCAAAGAAATCAGGAGCCTTGGAATGTGATCAACATTGAACAATTAGTATAATGAGCCACATCACGAAGATTTTGCTGAGAATTATCATGCAAAGAGTTAGGAAGAAAATACAACCCGAAATAGGAGAATAATAATGTGGGTTTGTAGAAGGCAAATAAATGCTGTGTATATACTGAGAACAGTAATTGAACGTTCTATAGAAGTAAACAAAGATCTATATCATTGCTTTCTTGACTACACAAAGGCTTTCAATAAAGTGAGACATGTTGACATGATAAGGATGCTTGAAGATCTACAAATTGATGGAAAAGACCTTAGACTTGTAAAAAACATATATTGGAAACAACAAGCTGCCATCAGAATTGATAATGATGTAGGTCAATATCAGCCTATTAAAAGAGGTGTGAGACAGGGATGTGTAATGCCTCCAGATCTTTTTTCCCTGTACAGTGAAAATATTTTCAGAAATATAGAAGATATAGAGACAAGTTCCAATGTGGAAATTATAGAGGAATATCACTACTGTCCACAAGCTATAAGATACTATCCGCAGTATTACTAAATAGACTAAAACCATATTCAGAAGACATATTAGGTGACTACCAGGCGGGTTTTAGACAAAACAGATCAACAATAGATCAGATATTTATCTTACGACAAATAGCCGAGAAACATTGGGAATATAAAAGAGATCTCCATAACATTTTTGTGGATTTTAAAAAGGCTTATGATAGTGTCCATAGGAATAGTCTATGGAATGTTATGCAGGAATTTGGAATACCAAGGAAGTTAATTAACATGACCAAACTATGCATGGAAGATACTTATAATATAGTAACATATAAAGGCAGGAAATCAGACCCCTTCCAAATAACATCTGGCTTGAAACAGGGTGATGCACTATCGCCGCTACTCTTCAATCTGGCTCTAGAGAAAGTTGTAAGGAAGGTAAAGGAGGAATGTGATATTGGAGGAACATCCAAGCTGCTTGGTTATGCAGATGATATAGATATTATAGGGCAAAGTGAACAAAAGACATTAGAAATATTGACTCACTTAAAGGAAAAAGCCCAACAGATGGGGCTGGTTATCAACCAAGATAAGACAGAATATATGGTAATTTCAAGAGACGGAATGGCTAAAAACTCTGGCCACATACAAATAGATAATATGACCATTAAAAGAACGGAAACATACAAATACCTGGGTACAATCTTCAACAGCTCCAACATCATAAGGGAAGAAATACAAACTAGAATCAACTCTGGAAATAAGATATACTATGCACTACAACATCTACTAAAATCAAAGGCGCTATCTCGTAACACCAAAATCACAATATACAAAACACTGATCAGACCAGTGGTGCTGTATGGCTCTGAAACCTGGAGTACAACGAAAGGAGACGAAGCCTTGTTACAAACCTTTGAGAACAAAATTTTAAGACGCATCTTTGGACCCATTAGGGATACACAAAGTGGAGAGTGGAAAAGAAGAAGTAACAAAGACATTTATGATTTGTTTAAGTCCCCGCTAATCACTGGTATCATGAAGGCTAATAGACTACAATGGCTGGGGCATATAGAAAGAATGGAAGATAATAGGGAAACAAAACTCGCTTACACTCAGGAAATAAATGACCGTAGACCCCGAGGTAGACCAAGAAGGCGGTGGAGAGATAATATACATACAGACCTACAAGCACTTGGAATCAACGACTGGCAAGAGAAGGTCCACCAGAGAGACGAATGGAGACAGATTGTATTTGCAGCAAAGAACCTCAATGGCTCGGAATGCTGAAGAAGAAGAAGATAGAAGATATGGAAGGAATCAACATTGGGGGATGATACATCAATAACATTAGATATGCAGATGATACAGTCTTAATTGCAGACAATGAACAGGACCTGCAACATTTAGTATATGCGGTTGTTGCACACAGTGAGCAACTAGGGTTAGAATTGAATAGTAAGAAGACACAGATTATGGTCGTCAATGGGAAGAAGGAAATACCACAATTTGGTGATATACGAGTAAATGGGCATATTCTTAAGCAAGTGAATCGATACAGTTATCTCGGAACAGTCATAACATCTGATGGGAGATGCCTTGAAGAGATTAGAACAAGAATTGCCATTGTGAAGGTAGCCTTTTTGCAAGATGAAAAACATACTGACCAATAAAAAGATATCAATTGAAATGAGAAAAAAGAGTGTTGAAGTGCTACATAGAACCTGTACTTTTGTATGGATGTGAAGCGTGGACAATGAGCAGTCAAGCTAAAAAACATCTGATGGCTGTGAAAATGTGGTTTCTGAGGAAATTGTAAAGAATACCATGAATGATACCAGATGGTTGAATGACACTTAAACTATAAACATTATCAGATGGATGAATGACACAAACTATAAAATTACCGGATGGCTGAATGACACAAACTATAAAATTACCGGATGGCTGAATGAAACAAACTATAAAATTACCGGATGGCTGAATGAAACAAACTATAAACATTACCAGATGGTTGAATGAAACAAACTATAAACATTACCAGTGTCATGTGGCAGTAATGGAGCAATTGATCTGCACACATATAAAATATTAATAGAAGTAAAACACAGAAGTTAAGCACTACATGTACCTAGTGAAAGCACCATGATAGTGACGTCACACGCTGGGTTGTTTGACAACGACAATGTTGTAGCGACACTTCAGCACAGAACTCACACAAGGAAACAACTACTCTACACTTCAGCATGAAACGCTCACACGAACGCATCCACTAGACTATGCTCCAACACATAAAACCGTTTGCATCAGCTCACCGACAGATTATCATCAGATATTGAACATGACTGGGGCATATAGAAAGAATGGAAGATAATAGGGAAACAAAACTCGCTTACACTCAGGAAATAAATGACCGTAGACCCCGAGGTAGACCAAGAAGGCGGTGGAGAGATAATATACATACAGACCTACAAGCACTTGGAATCAACGACTGGCAAGAGAAGGTCCACCAGAGAGACGAATGGAGACAGATTGTATTTGCAGCAAAGAACCTCAATGGCTCGGAATGCTGAAGAAGAAGAAGATTGAACATGACACTTGTACAGATTTGCAATACGGCGCACGGACATCAACTGATAACCATGCCCGAGTTGAAACCACAAGTATTAGTCAATTAACAGACCAACCGTCTGGGGCAGTCAGTAGCACATTACACCATGCATATTTCAGACATCTACACTCGCATGACACAGCCACAATAAGGATGGATGGAAGAATTGTTGGATCGTCTGTGGTGGGAGCATGTTGCATCAGTGGTTCAGTAGGTAAACGTTCCTCATATTAAAGTCAGACTGACTGTGGAGCAGCTGGCTGTATGGCATGTTCATATCCGTGTGTAACACAGCACAGCAAAATAAAGATACCCATCGATCGTCCTTTTGTCCGCCCGAGTTTGTATTCTTTCATGGCGTGCGGTTCATCTTGTAAGGAGAGGCTGGTTAGGGCGTTGTGCCACCCCAAGGTTTTGGCATCCTGGGTAATATGCCCACGTACATCACACGCCTAGACTGTTAACGAGATAGAGAGATACAGGACTGCTTTGGAAGCATCCAATAACGGGGTGACCTTGTTAAGACAGCGGCGTGCATAGACAACCGTGCCACTACAGTGGAGAAGAGTTTATTTGTAGCTCTCATTGCCAGTATAGAGAAGACAATCATCACGGTGCACTCAGATACCACGTCTACCAGAATTGTAGCATTACATTTATCACCACTCTCCACACAGCAAGTGATACACCCCGTGACAACCAGATGGATGAATGAAATAAACTATAAACATTACCAGATGGATGAATTAAACAAACTATAAACTTTACCAGATGGTTGAATGAAACTTAAATTATAAACATTACCAGATGGTTGAATGACACAAACTAAAAGGAGGACATGGTTCTGTTAAAACCGTGGTTCTCAACCTTTTTTGGCCCATGTTCCCCCTTTACCATATGTTCAGAACGCCATTTCCCCCCCCCCCCCTCCCCCTTTCAAATTTTCTCCCTACTAATCCTCCCTACCCTTACACAGTATACATAAAAATGGAAGCTAAATTATGAAGCTAAGAAGCTAAATAATAACACATACTAGAACAAGTCTAGACATCTACATAAAACATGATTTGCGGGTCTACTTACGTTATACAACGAATTTCATTAGGGCGAGAAGTACAGAACTGTAAAATTTAGAGGGAAAAACAATATCAAGTAACTGGTTCTTGTATTAATGCGATCTTATGGTATCAATCTCAGACTCATAAGGTTCAATCCCAGCATGGAACTGGGAATTTGTTTAAGAATCATTGGTGTCTAATGATATCACATACCCCTGATCTGTTGGGTAGTGAGATTGCATACTAGCCCTCTCGGATAAGGATTCAATACAGGAGATCTGTGTGAAAGTTGTGCTCATTAAAATCACAATGCAATTTAAAATCACAAAGAGTAGGTCATGAGGCCACTGCATTGGTTTAACTATAGAAAATAAAATCTGTTCCCTGGAGTGGGTTCTCCTGATGGTAAGGGACACTGTTAATAGGTAAAGCTAATCCACACACAAAATTCAGTCCAGCACTACTGGAAGTAGTGTGTATGAACTACGCTTAAGTTAAAAGCGAGCACACAACAAATAAAATCTATCACCGAGTAGATAGCATCCGATGGAATCTGAATAGAGCCAGCAACCCTTTCACATGCATGCCGAAGTTGGACACACGAACCTTTGAAGTCACACGCCTCGAAAAAGAAATAAAGATGAAGGAAAAGTTGTAAGTTGTATGGTGTCAGAGTCCAGAAAGGGGTACAGTGATGCAGTGACATCGTTACGCCCGCCAGGCGACTTAGCTCCCAGCAGGGATGCAGCAACTTCGTTACGCCGCCAAGCGAGTAGTAGTTACCGGCCTGCAAGATTGCTGGCTGACGAGCGACCAGCGGTCAGGCCAGGACGACGCAAGACGCACGCATGCCTCGTGAAGCCACCTCAGGTGGGAGGCAAGTTGCGAACTAGCGGCAGACAGCTCTGGGACTTCGACTCGGACAGACGTATGATGAGAGAAAGGCGTTGTGTGGTTTTCTGTGCTTGAAAGTCGAGTGTCTGGACATCTTGAGAGTTAGACTTGTGAGCTGTATTGTGGATGTAAGTGTATTGAAGTATTACAGTATATATTGTTGTGATCATCGTTCTGTATGTGATATGTGAATAAATCCATTGAACGGTGTGTCGTTGAGTCTTACGTCAAATCACGTTGTACTTGTACTGTCTCACATGTGTTAGGTTAGCGAGCCAAGTTTAAGACCCTGACATGTGTGGACGTGGTGGCATTCGTCCGGCTTTGAAATGAACGTGTTTATGTGATTAACGATTTAAAACTAGAGTTTGTGAACTTAGAATTTTTGTCAAACTTTATAGTACATGTAAATGTGATCGTGGAAGGCTCATTTTGATTTATTACTACATTATTTAAACATGTGTAAGACTATTTGTAAACGTACAGTGCATACATATTGTTTGATCTTGTAAGCGTGTAAAACATTTGTGATTTGTGAAACTTGTCACCGTTTTGACCTTGTCGACATTGTGATCTTGTCGCCATTGTGACCTTGTCGCCATCTTGTAAACTTGATGTCTATGTCCTTACTGAATGTCATCTTGATGTAAGTGATGTGTCATCAATGTTGTAGAGTGTTGAGATACATGTAGATTGTCTTTGTGCATTGAGTTGTGGAAAGCAGAAAGTTTTGGAAAGAAAGTGACTTGTGTTTTGAAAAAAAAATTGTTGACGGACAAACTTACGACCTACAATTACACTCAACGCCATACAAACCTAATCAATACTTAGTGACAAGCAGGCACACACCAACAAATAGACGCTAATTTATTTTCCTCCAAAAACAAAGCAGGTTTTCCGTACCATCCGAAACCTTGCCGTAGAGGTCATTTGTGTTTGCGAAGTAGCGACCCTACAGTTCCTAGCCCGATTTTCAACCGTTCTTCACCGCATCCAGGGCACTTGAGTATATTTTTCTTTTCATTTACTTTAAGGATGCAATTTTAGGCACGTATTGTCAATAGAAGTCAATTGTAAATTGTTCATTACTAACCACTTATAACATATTTTGTGTGGCTGGTATTTCATTGACATTTTTCCATCATGTCTTCATTATTTGATTTCATTGATATGGGGATAAAATTACAGTTGACAGGTGATGAATTAACAAAATGGAGTGAGAAGAAATACTCTGAATACCTACTAGTACAAGAGAAAGCTAATGAACGCGATGAAAGAGCGGCTGAAAGAACATTAAAGCAGGCAGAGATGGCTGCCAAGCAAGTAGAGGCAGAAACAGCTTTAAAGCTAGCAGAAGTAGAACTGGCTGCAAAGACAAAGCAAGCTGAGATAGATAGTGAATTGAAGAAGGCAGAAATAGCAGCTCAGAGTAAGAGAGAAGAACTGGAGTTACAGTTAAAGATGAAACAACTGGATACTGAGACTGCCATTAACAAAGAGCTTAAGAAATCTGAGAGACTGGAGAAAGAAAACCAGTACAAGAAATATCAAGGTATTGTACGTAATTATACCTCGGGTGACTGCATCGCAGCCTTTACCCAAAATTTTGAAACTTTAATGGAACATTACCAAGTTCCACTGTCTGAATGGAATATTGTTTATATGAGGAGTTTATCAGGGGAACCTCTTAAAGTCATTGAAACCATCCCCAAAGACCTCAGAAAAGATTACCATTATCTGAAATCTAAGATTATGGCACATTTTATGTTAGATGAGGCAGGTTACAGAGAACAATTCAGTAAGTTGAGCCCGAAACCGACTCAAACGTTCTCTGATTACCTCTGCTTAGTCCGAGATATATTTACCAAATGGACTTCAGCAGCTAAAATTGACAAAAATTATCAGAGACTAGAAGATCTGATCATTAGAGATAAAATCATTTCATCCATTCCATCAGCATTTTCAAAATTTTTGCAAGAGAATGAATGCACTAGTGTAGATGAGATTGAGAGACGTGGTTCGGCGTATTACACAGCCGACAAACATTGTTTTGCCACTGAAGCTACTGACATTAATTTTGTAGCAGCGGCTAACTATGACAAACCCTACAGTAGGCAGAAACCTCATAGGCCTACCTCTGAGAAGTTTAATCACTGTAACTATTGTAAATTTTCACATCATCAGAATGAAATGTGCGATAAGCACCCAGGATACCATACTTACCTACTAAACATGGTAAACAGACAAGATAAGGAGCGTAAATCCTTCAGAAGTTTGCGTAAATGTTTCCTCTGTAAGGCGTACGGACACCATCGGAAAGATTGTAAAGGCAGGCAAATGACCAACAAAGCAAATGCCGCCTTGTTTGACAGTTCGTCGTCTGATGAAGAACAGCCAGAGAAACATCCTGTGAACTCAGCACAGGCTTTTGACATGTTTAGCGCAAATAAATGTTCTGTTTGTAACACCTTCTATGAAGATGGTATTTTAACATGCGGTCACGCCATCCCTATTGCCAATGAAGAAGCTAATTTGGTAGTAGATTCAAAAGGCAAGATAATCATCCATCACGGATATGTGAATGGCAAGTCTGCTACAGTCCTTCGTGACACGGGCAGTTCACTCATTGGTCTGAAGAGAACGTTCATAATGCCTACAGACTATACAGGCAGGCACGTAACATGCAGAACATTCTCAGGCAATATTGAGAAATACCCACTTGCATGGGCATATATTGAAACACCTTTCCTCACTGGGAAAGTAAAGTGCGCTGCATTAACAAACCCAGTGTGTGATGTAATTATTGGAAATTTACCAGAGGTGAATGATAAACCTCATGACATAACATCTCTGTGTATTGATGATAACATAACATCACCATCAAATGTCATCATTGATAATGTCACACCACCTATTGATTGTATGGTAGCTAATGGAGCACTAACATCTCATGACATCATTGATAACATTGTTCCATCACCATCTGATATCATTGAATGTGTGAACGCAGTAACTAGATCTACTGCTAGAGTGCAAGATGAAAGTAATCAAACTGAGGCTATACAAATGCTTAGCCCAGTATCACTACCTACTAACACCATGAAGGAAACGTTTGTAACAGCTCAAAAAGCTGATCCTTCATTGTCAAAATACTTTAATCTGATCGGCCAAAAGCCAAAGGTAACCAAGAATGCTAAATGGCATTTTGCTGTGAAAAATGATATACTCACCAGGTATTATACCAGAGGTGACAACACCACAGAGCAAACTGTTTTGCCAACTAATTATCGCAAGCAAGCCTTACATCTTGCCCACGATATACCTCTTGCAGGGCATATGGCATACGTTAAGACCAGATCAAGGTTACTGACACAGTTTCATTGGCCCAAATTTTGCAATGACATTAAAGAATATTGCAGAAGTTGTGACACCTGCCAGAAACTGGTAAAAAAAAGGTAAACACCCACAGGCAAAGTTACAAGTTACTGACTTAGCCAGTCGACCTTTTGAAAAACTATCTGTCGACATAGTGGGCCCTCTTAATCATACAACAACTAGAGGGAATAAATATATTCTAACTGTCATTGATCAATGTAGTCGCTGGCCAGAAGCTATTCCGCTAAAGAACATAACTGCCAATGATATAATGGAAGTTTTCTTCCATATATTTTCTCGGATAGGTTTTCCAGACACTATCCAATCTGATAGGGGCACTCAGTTTATTGCCGCATCTACCCAAGCTTTCACCAAAATGTTGGGAGTGAAGCAATGTTTCAATTCCCCGTACCATCCTCACTCTAGTGGAGTAATAGAAAAATTTAACGGGGATCTAAAGCACATGCTTGCAAAAGTAACGCAAGAGCACCCCAATAACTGGGATTTATATCTACCAGCTATTCTTTTTGCTTATCGCGAGGTACCACATTCTAGTACCGGTTTCTCTCCTTTTGAACTTATCTATGGTGCCAAACCACGTGGCCCATTGACTATTTATCACCAAATGTTAACTGACTCTACTCCAGTACTTAAACCCATATCATCATACGTATATGTTACATCATTGCGTGAAAGAATCATCAAATCTGTGTATTATTGCAAAGAATGCACTAAAATTATCTGGTGCTACTTATAGACAGTATGCTGACAAAGGTAACAGGACAATAACGTTGACACCTGGACAGGACGTTCTTCTTCTACTACCTAGTGACAGACACTTACTGACTGATTCTTGGCAGGGACCTTTTAAAGTGACGAGACAGATTTCACCTGTAGACTACGAAATCCAAATAAAAGACAAACACAAAATATTTCACATAAATATGCTAAGACCATACCACAACAGAGACAACGAACAAGACGATACGACAGCTTGTACAGTGATAATAGATCATGAAGACGACGATGCTAGTGACGAGATTCCAACACCTGCATTAGACACGACAAACTGCTTGAAGGAGATTAAAATCAACCCAAAGTTAACTCAAGCAGAGACAAACAGTTGCAAACAGCTTATACAACAGTACAACACCATCTTTTCCAACAACCCAGGACAAACAGAATTAGTACAGCATCACATCACACTCACATCAAACACACCCATAAGATGCAGACCATACACCATCCCATTACATTACAAAGAACATTTACATCAGGAGATCATCAACTTAGAGAAAAACAACATCATAAGACGATCCCAATCAGACTTCTCATCTCCAATGGTCATAGTACGCAAAAAGGACAATACAATAAGACTGTGTATCGACTATCGAAAGCTCAATAAAATAACTGTTCTAGATCTTGAGCCAATGGCTAACTCTGACGATCTTCTGACAGAACTGACAGACGCTAGGTTCTTTACGAAGATAGATATGACGAAAGGATATTGGCAAATAGCGGTAGACGAACAGAGCAGACATCTGACAGCATTTGCCACACCTTGGGGACTGTACGAATGGTGCAAACTTCCATTTGGGCTTGTCAATACCCTGCCACCTTCGTACGTATGACACGACTTCTCCTAGTAGACATTCCTAACATAATCTGCTATATCGACGACATCTGTGTTCACACAGAGACGATGACAGAGCACATTAAGACGTTAGAACAGACATTTGAACGTATTAGACAGCACGGACTGACAGTAAAGCCTGCTAAAGTAGACATAGCCTACCAGGAAATATCCTTCTTGGGGTACAAAATATCCAATGGCTTTGTCACGACAGACGATAACATTGTGTCCAAGATACTAAAACTCTCACTTCCGACTACAAAAAAAACAAGTCAGAAGTTTGTTGGGACTGATAAACTATTACCGGCAGTTCATTCCTGATTTTTCCGAACTGACCCAAAATGTTTACTAATTTACTAACAAAAGATAAATCAGAGAAAATTGTAAACAATGAATGCCTAAAAATTGCATTCAATAAAGTACTAGCGTGTTTTTCTGATAACAGTTTAAATAATCTCATCCTGAAATTGCCCAACCTCCATTTACCTTTCAGATTGCGTACAGATGCTAGCTCCGTGGCGATTGGAGCAGTCTTGTTACAAGAGTACAATAACATCCTCCATCCCGTGTACTTCGTATCCAGGAAACTAAAGCCCAGAGAACGGGCGTGGTCCATACCTCAATTGGAAGCCCTAGCTTTAGTGGTGGGTATAACAAAATTGTCCAGATTTCTTCTAGGACGCCATTTCATCGTGGAATCTGACAGCAGCCCGTTACGATTTATAAATTCAGGTGTACCTTCTAATCATATGGTAGCGCGCTGGTCTCTTAAACTTCAAGATTACAGCTTTGAGGTTCGACATATCCCAGGCAGAAGCAATTCAATTGCCGATCTTTTGTCCCGTTGTCCGACCGACCCAGTAAGCACCAATGTCTGAGTGCAGTGTGTACAAATACACTGAGACCGACACAGCCATGTATAAGTGAATAATTTTTTCCATTCACAAAAAGCTGTGCAATGTCTACAATATGATGTGATAGGGGTTACTCCCATTATATATAGTGTTCTTATTTTACTAATTCATGTAGTGATTGTCGTGTATAATTGTGTAGTGTGTGGTAGAAAGCGAACTTTATTAATTGTATATATCAAGAACAAGAACAGTGTCACATTCGCTCAAAAACTTACCGTAAGCGAACTATCCAATTTGACAGTGACATCTGCGTGTGGAGCATTCCAGGGATATTTTAAAGACGTGTGTGAACGTGTAAACTAAACATTGACAGCTACACCATTGCAGTAACCGAAATCCATAATGTTCGGTAGTGAAACATCCAACACATGAACAGTCAATCGTAATCCAGAAGGTTTTGTAGTGAAACATCCAACACATGAACTGTGAGAACATTGTACTTTCCGTAACTAGATCAGACCGGAACAAGTGTGTTCTACAAGCTTAAACATCAGCTGGTTTTAGTGTTCGTGTGTACTTCCGGATTAGTTAGAAATTTAGAGCAAAATTAGCAGACGACAAATAAAAGTTTAAAAAGCTATGACGATTCTAAAATCTTTAGGAATCAACAAAGTTAAATACACGAATTGTGTGTTTATATATTTAAGTAGTGTAATCTTAGAATCATATCTTGATTAATGTATTCATATTACCGACTTTTTCTCGTTAATATGAAGAAACGTCAAGCGATGACGCTAAGAAATAGGATAGTTATTGTAAATTATTGTATTTCATTTAATGTTTAAATTATTCCCCTTTCATTTATTTGTTATTACAGCATTACACAAAGGGCCATAATTTGAAATGTATTCAGTAATGTGTTGCGTATAAATAGCCATGCTGTTGCCAGATTGTTGACACAACAGGTAGCCATCTACTGGGCATGGCAGAGTGTTACCGACATTGCAGACCAACACAAGAGCTACTGGCCAAATAAGGTCAGGGTTTGAGCGTTTTATACGACTTATATAAAGCCGTATTTCGGTCTAGCTAGATGGTTTTTGTTTCAAGAACCATATTATTACGTTTTTTTTTGTTTGCTGCGAGGTAGATGCGTGAAGCTGGTACTACTGATCTGACTGGGTCATTAATGCAATTGAGGTAATCAGCCATCGAGAGGATGAAACCTGACATGTGTTAAAGGTTGAACACCACATGTCGTTGAATGCAACTTCCATTTCTTGTATATTTCTATGGCATATGTGTATTTATTTGTATTTTGATACCAATGTATATAACAACAGAAGGGTAGACTCTGACAAGGTTAGAATATTAACCCAGTGTGTACATATATTATACATGAAAGATGACATCTTTCATGAATTTGCCGGGGGAGCGTGTCAGAGTCCAGAAAGGGTACAGTGATGCAGTGACATCGTTACGCCCGCCAGGCGACTTAGCTCCCAGCAGGGATGCAGCAACTTCGTTACGCCGCCAGGCGAGTAGTAGTTACCGGCCTGCAAGATTGCTGGCTGACGAGCGACCAGCGGTCAGGCCAGGACGACGCAAGACGCACGCATGCCTCGTGAAGCCACCTCAGGTGGGAGGCAAGTTGCGAACTAGCGGCAGACAGCTCTGGGACTTCGACTCGGACAGACGTATGATGAGAGAAAGGCGTTGTGTGGTTTTCTGTGCTTGAAAGTCGAGTGTCTGAACATCTTGAGAGTTAGACTTGTGAGCTGTATTGTGGATGTAAGTGGATTGAAGTATTACGTATATATTGTTGTGATCATCGTTCTGTATGTGATATGTGAATAAATCCATTGAACGGTGTGTCGTTGAGTCTTACGTCAAATCACGTTGTACTTGTACTGTCTCACATGTGTTAGGTTAGCGAGCCAAGTTTAAGACCCTGACATATGGTAGGATCTATCTTTAACATAACAGCTGTAATTAATTGTCTCTAAAAGTGCTCCTGTGTCTGTAAGTGTAATTAACGGTCTGTCTCAACTTCCTGTCCTAAATTAACAGATTCAATGCCAATGAAAAAGTAGGCATGGACCAAACAAAAATGGATGGCGTAGATGAGAAGGGTGTGTCAGAGTTATGACTTAAAGTTGTTAATATGGTAGCATACATGTTGTATTATAACACAGTGACAACATTTTGGTGATATATAAACCCACGACAAATACAGGAAGTCACTTAAGACAATTAAACATCCCATGGCACTCAAGCAGTTACCCACTGACCTTGAATGAGGTGATATTGTAATCTTCATGAAGCCTGTGCAGTCTACTCTGGTACCAGATCACCGCAGCAGGGTTGGTGACATCCAGCAAGGCCGCCATGTCGTCGTTCCACCATCTAGTTAGAGCAGGGATCTCAGAACCCTAAAGTGACAATACAATTGTGGTAACATTTTACAAGAAAGCCCGGACCGTTAGTTTCAGTGCACACAATAAGTTTCATAGACCAACACTATTAAGTGCCTTGCCCAAGGGGCATGGGAGACCATGCTTCTCCACAACTTGCAATCTCCAACAGGATGTCAATGTTCCACCACCAAACTGGCACAGGGATTTCGGATCCCTAAAGTGACAATACAGGAGTGATAACATTTTATCAAAACGCCAAGAATGCAGTTTCTGTGAACAAAATATTTTCCCCCGCTTGCTTTGAACTCAAGCGTAGTCCATACACATGCTACAACTTCTAGTGCTCTGGACTGATTTTTGCATGTCGATTAGCTTTCCCCTATTTCCATTGTCCCTTGCCATCAGGCAAACCCACTCCGATTTCAGAGGTACTTGTAATTTACATCCCCATGTCAAGGACCATAGGTCAACATTTTAGTCCAACTGACCAGTGTAAGGGTTGAACCCCCCTACCTCATCATCAGCACACCGGATTTTTGGGGATGAGTGCTCTTATCCATTCAGTCATACTGACTTCAGTGTCTAAGATAAGTTTCATGGACCAGCATCATCAAGTGCCTTGCTCAAGTGGCATGGGTGATCATGCTTCTACACAACTTGCGATCTCCAACAGCATGATTCAATTCATATGCTGACAACTTTCTGTGCAGCGCCACAAGACTGCCAAGAATCTTCTCTTGCTGTCTTCATCTGTCTCATTTTTCCACAAATATTTCCAGTTGTCACAACATGTTCTAGTTATTTTCTCATGATGTGGCTGAAATATTACGACTGCCACTTTACAATATTTATAAAATGCTGTCTCTGTCTCTTAGCCTCTTACAAAACTACTCATTTTGACTGTCCAAGGAATTTACAGCATTCTTCTATCAAACGTCAGAGGCCTGGAGGGATTCTTTTTCTTGTTTACTAATTGTCCAGGATTTAAACTTACCCACAAGGTGACAAACTGCACATAACTTACCTTCATTATCACAACTACACATAACCTACTCTCAATATGACAACCACATAGCTAACACTCAACATGACATCTACACATAACTTCTCTCAACATCACAACTACGCATAACTTACTCTCAACTTCACATAACTTACCATCAACTTCACAACTACACATAATTTACCATCAACGTCACAACTACACATAACTCACCCTCAACATCACAACTGTGCATAACTCACCCTCAACATCACAACTGTGCATAACTCACCCTCAACATCACAACTGTGCATAACTCACCCTCAACATCACAAATACACATAATGTACCCTCAATATAACTACACATAGCTTACCCTCAACATGATAACATATCTGTTGTGATAAGCTTCAGCAAAAGCATCTGACTTGAGACTAATGAATGGATGCGTCCACAAACTGATAGGAAAACCTTTGCTACTAAGATCTTCCACCATTTTCTTGGGATCTGGAAACTTGATGGGGTCAAAATTCAGATCACCATAATGAGTTGTCCAGGCATCATCAATTTCCAGCTGACTGGCAGGCAGTTTGTGAGAGAGAATTGCATCTGTGGTCAGGGATGATAGATTGTGAGAGAAAATTACATCCGTGGTCAGTGATGATAGTTTGTGAGAGAGAGAATTACATCTGTGGTCAGGGATGATAGTAGTGAGAGAGAATTACATCTGTGGTCAGTGATGATAGTTTGTGAGAGAGAATTACATCTGTGGTCAGGGATGATAGTTTGTGAGAAAGAGAATTACATCTGTGGTCAGGGATGATAGTTTGTGTGAGAGAGAATTACATCTGTGGGCAGGGATGATAGTTAGTGAGAGAGAATTACATCTGTGGTCAGTGATGTTAGTTTGTGAGAAAGAGAATTACATCTGTGGTCAGAGATGATAGTTTGTGAGAGAGAGAATTACATCTGTGGTCAGTGATGAAAGTTTGTGAGAGAAAGAATTACATCTGTGGGCAATGATGAAAGTTTGTGTGAGAGAGAATTACATCTGTGGGCAATGATGAAAGTTTGTGTGAGAGAGAATTACATCTGTGGTGAATGATGAAAGTTTGTGTGAGAGAGAATTACAAGTGTGGTCAGGGATGATAATTTGTGCCAACCTCGTGTGATGCTTAATTTAACAATACATGAAGACTCAAAGAGAGAAAGAACCGTGGGGGAAAATACATGTTTCCCCAAAAATAAGATCTACCCCTATAATTAGCCCTAGCATGATTTTTCATTTTAATATATCACCTACCCCTAAAATAAGCCCTAGTTAAGATCATCAGCTAGAATTTGAGACTTTTTTGCTGAATGGAGTACAGATGCCACTGGTGCGCACTTGATAATGAACGGACATGGTTCATAACTCTCACTCATGTGAAATAAAGTTACCAATGCACTACGAGCAGGCTACGTGGACAACAAATGCTAATTTAAGGAAAGTTTTATTGCTGAACATGAGAGAATGGTGCCAATGGTTCTACAGGAAATGGAGTCGCAAGAAATTCAGGTTGGAAGTTGGGATTTGGAGAGTTATGACGATGTTCCAGAAGAAGATGACATGACTCTATTTGAATAAATGTAGTATTTTGTATATATTTTTGCATTTTGAGTATGAATATGAATATATATATATATAAGACATCCCCCGAAAATAAGCCCTAGTGCATCTTTTAAGCTAAAATTAATATAAGACCCGGTCTTATTTTCGAGGAAACAGTATGTGAAAACTGATATGTACTTGACAACTAAAAACCCAGACATGCGCCTGAAGAGCACGAATACACAAAACCAACCGGCAAATTCCAAGACTGCTGCTTGGCTGATATTTCTGTTGTACTGGGCCCATGTGGACCATATGGGGTGTTGGAAAAGTTTATGATCTGGTGTCCCTTCTGGTTTGGGGAGGAAACGTGTCTTCATGTAGTCATAGATCTCCCACACATTTTCAGCTTTGCAAACAGTATATTCTGTAGAAAATATTAACAGAGTGGACTGAAATCATGTTGGAAGCAAAGAAAACAAACTTTACGTACCTATGTTGCCTCTTTTCCTTAACGATATCAGCTCCACCATGGAGCAAAACACAAAATAAGGAGTTAACTAACAAACCACAAAATAATCAGTTAACAAACCACAAAATAAGGAGTTAACTAACAAACCACAAAATAAGGAGTTAACTAACAAACCACAAAATAAAGAGTTAACTAAAGAAAACAAAATAAAGCGTTACCTAAAGAAAACAAAATAAAGAGTTAACTAAAGAAAACAAAATAAAGAGTTAACTAAAGAAAACAAAATAAAGAGAACTAAAGAAAACAAAATAAAGAGTTAACTAAAGAAAACAAAATAAAGAGTTAACTAAAGAAAACAAAACAAAGAGTTAACAAAAGAAAACAAAATAAGGAGTTGAATTAACTAAAGAATACCAAATATAGAGTTATCTAACAGAGCACAATGAGCTGTAACAGCCCTCACCAAGTACTGGCGGTTTCCCAAAATGGCTGGAATAATGTGCCCCATCATATGCCCCAGCCAGGCAGATCTGCCCATCCTTGTGTTGATTGAAGCTGAGGTACAGTGGGGACTCCTGGGATACCATAATGCCGACTCCAGAAGAAGAGAAAAACAATCTACAATAACAACAGACGCACTCATCAGCCACAATAAAAGGAAATGTGAAATTAACAATCAACATTGCTCTAGGGACATTCATACACAAGCTCCGTCTCCTTCAGCTCCTATGCTAATAGTACCAGTGGCAACCTGATTGAATGTCTGCCTGCATTTTCCTCTGCAGGTTTAGTGCAGACCAGACTCTCAGCTCACTCTCCGCTGAATCAGCTTGTCAAGACGTGGGTCATTCATTCATTCATTCAGTAGCATGTCCTTTGCAGAACCTAGCTCCCATAACAACCTTACGGAAAACTTCTCGATCACAAGCAAGATGTCCTGCGTCCAATACACCCATTGGAGATCATCAGCCACATCCTCCACCCATCTTCTCTTTGACCTTCCTCCTCCTCTCTTCACAGGCATATACTCCTCCATTATTGTTTTCTCCAAACTTTCGTGACGTTTCAAATGATCAAAATATGTCAATTTTCTTTGTTTTATCGTCTTTAATAGCCAACCTTCTTCAATATTCATCTCTTGAAGTATGGATGCATTTGTTCTTTTCTTTATCCAAGATATTCTTAGAACCCATCTATAACATTTATATTCAAAGGCATTCATGCGCTGTTCAGCTTGTTTAGTAAGTGTCCTGGTCTTATAGGCGTATGTTGCAATGGGAAAGATGCATGCTCTTAAAAATCAACATGTGGGGACTTACTTTGTTTTGCAACCAAGATGAAAGATTTTTTTCTTTAAAACGCAAGCATAGTTCATCCTGGGCTGATTTTTGCATGTGTACTAGCTTTCCCTATTAGCGGTATCCCTCACCATCAGGCATACCAACTCTGACTTTTGAGGTACTTGTAATTTATGCTCTTAAGTCAAGGATGAGAAGTCAACATTTTAGTCCAACTGACCGGTGTAGGGGTTGAACCAGCTACCTCGGCATCAGCACACTGGATGTTTGAGAATGAGGGCTCTTATCCATTTGGCCATGCTCATCTCCATCCTTTAGGTATAAACCTTTGAGAGTGTATGTGATGTGTATCCTTCAAGTATAAACGTGACATCAGCTGCCGCTGTGAGAGTGTATGTCATGTGTATCCTTCAGGTATAAACGTGATATCAGCTGCCGCTGTGAGAGTGTATATGATATGTATCCTTCAAGTATAAACGTGATATCAGCTGCCACTGTGAGAGTGTATGTCATGTGTATCCTTCAGGTATAAACGTGATATCAGCTGCCACTGTGAGAGTGTATATGATGTGTATCCTTCAAGTATAAACGTGACATCAGCTGCCACTGTGAGAGTGTATGTCATGTGTATCCTTCAGGTATAAACGTGATATCAGCTGCCGATGTGAGAGTGTATATGATGTGTATCCTTCAAGTATAAACGTGACATCAGCTGCCACTGTGAGAGTGTATGTCATGTGTATCCTTCAGGTATAAACGTGATATCAGCTGCCGCTGTGAGAGTGTATGTCATGTGTATCCTTCAGGTATAAATGTGATATCAACTGCCGCTGTGAGAGTGTATGTGATGTGTATCCTTCAGGTATAAAAATTATATCAGCTGACGCTGTGAGAGTGTGTGATGCAGGTATAAATGTGATATCAGCTGCCGCTGTGAGTTTGTCTTAGTCCATTCATCTCAGCATCTGCCAGGTTCTTGTGTGCACGAGCCACTGTTTTACACGTGACTACAGTCAGCAATATTACCATCAAGTTATACCCTCACACTAGCAAGTTGGCTAGCAAAATGTCACAGTAAGTGAAATACTTTTGACATACTAAACGTAACAGTGGCTTGGAAAGAATAGTGATGGAAGGCACTGTTACTCCTCAAAGATGAGGCACAGAGTCGACCAGCATGAAGATGGATACAGAGTCAACCAGCATGACGATGTGACAGGGTAGACCAGCATGAAGATGACGCAGGGTTGACCAGCATGAAGTTGGATGCACGGTCAACCAGCATGAAGATGAATGAAGGATTAACCAGCAAGAAGATGGATACAGGGTCGACCGGCATGAAGATGGCTGCAGGACATTGCTGACACTTTGGGCATGAGGGGTTATGAAACAAGAGACCTGACAAGATTAAAGAAACTTTTCAGTAGGCCATGATGAGAGCTTTTCTGCAAAGGACCTACTACAAGACGAATCTCCACAAACATCATCACACTTATTCCATCACTACATCCGTGCTACAAAACCTGCAGTATAGCAGTACATGCAACGTTATCCACATTTTGTTGCACCAAATTTCTTTAGTAGAGCTCTGACAATGGATTTCAAGGGATCACCAGGTATATATCCACTGTTATAGATACCATTCTTCTTCTTCTTCTTCGTTCATCTGGAGTTTTTTTTCGGACGTGATTGCGTTGTGCCTGTCCACAGCAGAGCTGCGTTCTTGCGCCGTTAGGCCGACACATCCGACTTCTGCGGGCATTTGTTGACCGGGTTATCCTTCCCGGGGAGATACCATTCAACAGTCTTGTTGTCACTTCTATACCCAATTCATCAACAGCTTTAATGTCTTTACTCTGATGTTATCTGGCCTCATGGATTTACTTTACCTCATATGTTGTATAGCACCTTCACGTTGATGGCAATTGTTCGTTTCTGACCCCCCAGAAAGTGTGAGATCTTTAATACTCCAAAATGTCTCCCAGATCTATCTCTAAAATATTTTTTTTTAATTTCCTAGAATTCTCTCAAATATTCTAAAATGTGTCCAAGAACTCTTACAAATACTCAAAAACATCTCCTAGAACTATCTTACTCTCTCAATTACTCAAAAACATTCTGAAGAACTCTCCAATACTTTAAAACTCTCCCACTCTCCAATTCTATAAAACATCTCCTAGAACTGTCTTACTCTCTAAATTACTTAAAAACATCCTGAAGAACTCTCCAATTCTCTAAAACACTCCCAGAACTCTCCCACTCTCCAATTCTATAATACATCTAGAACTATCTTACTCTCTCATTTACTCAAAACATCCTGAAGAACCCTCCAATACTCTAAAACACTCCCCGAACTCTCCCACATTCTCCAATTCTATAAAACATCATCTAGAACTGTTTCACACTCTCCAAAGCACCATAATATCTTCTAATTCACTAAAACATCTCCATGAACTCTCTCAAATATCTCCCAGAACTCTTCCACACTCTCAATTTCTCTTAAATATCTCCAAGAACTCTCCTAAACTCTCCAATCCTCTAAACACCCAGAACTCTCTCCAATGCTTTACAGTGCCTTCCAGAACTCTCTCACACCCTAATTCTCTAAAACATCTCCCATTACTCTTTCACACTCTTTAATTCTCAAAAACATCTCCCACAACTCTCATACTCTCCATTCTCAAAGACATATCCCAGTACTCTCTCACACTCTTTGAATTCTCAAAAACATCTCCCAGAATTCTCATACTCTCCAATTCTCTAAAACACCTCCCAGTACTCTCTCACACTCTTTAATTCTTAAAAACATTTCCCAGAACTCTCACACTCTCCAATTCTCTAAAACATCTCCCAGAACTCTCTCCAAGGCTCTACAGTGCCTTCCAGAACTCTCACACTTCCAATTCCCTAAAACATATCCCAATACTTCCTCACACTCCCCAATTCTCTAAAGCATATCCCAGTACTCTCACTCTTTAATTCTCAAAAACATTTCCCAGAACTCTCATACTCTCCAGTTCACTAAAACATCTCCGAGAACTTTCTCCATTGCGCTATGTCTTATATAACTCTCTCACACACTCCAATTCTCTAAGACATCTCCTAGAACTCTCTCACTCCCTCTAACGTCTTCCAGAACACTCTCACTCTCCAATTCTCTAAAACATTTCTCAGAACTCTCTAACTCTCTCCAATTCTATAAAACGTCTCCCAGAGTACTCTCACTCTCCTCAATTCTCTAATAAATATCCCATAACTTTCTCACACTCTCCAATTCTCTAAAACATTTCCTAGAAACATCTGCCAAGAAGTCTCACCTCTCTAAAACATTTCCCAGTTCTACTTTGTGAACTCCAAAATCTCCGGACACATAAGGTCCAAAAACGATGTCCACCCCATCCTGCAACAGTTCCTGCTCCTCTGGAGGCAAGATTCCACCTCCAGCTTGGACAGCCTTCTTCAAAGGCCAGGTCTGACTGACAGCTTCGAAGCCACCATACCAATGACTGCCTCCCAGATTGTAGCAGTCCTTCACAACTTGATTTATACAATGGAGGGCGGCTCTTCTCACCTGATGAAATTAACATTGTGTGTACAAACTGCTTAAACAGGGTTTAAAAGGCAAGATGATTATTTCCTTGCACTGAGGTTTTATCCTATATGGCTCAGTCTCTTTCTGCTAGAGCAGCCAGCTGAAGGTATCGGACAAAGCACAAACTCCCTAGCTCCAGTGAAAACCCCCAAGAGTCTCAGAGAAAACTGCACTCGTGAATAGAACGATGTAAGCCAGAATAGAACCTACAACCTCTGGATGCACAAGGCAGGCGCCGTAACCACTTCATCATGGAGACTATCTACTACAAATTGAAAATCTAGGTCAGCATGACCAAATGGATAAGAACGCGCGTTCTTAAACATTCGGTGTACTAATGCCAAGGTAAGGGGCTCAACCCCTAGATCGGACAATTGGACTTAAATTGACTTCTCGTTCTTGACTTGGGGACGTAAATTATAAGTACCTCTGAAGTCAGGGTCAGGTCTCTTGATGGCGAGGGACACTTAATAGGAAAAGCTAATTCAGTCCAGCACTACTAGAAGTAGTGGTTATGAACTACGCTTGAGTTCAAAGCGAGCAAGCACAAAACAAACAAAATAAACATTGACAGTCAGATTCTCCATGCATGTTAGCCGGAAAGAAAAAAAATAATTTTGTGACAACTGGAAAATCTGATGGGAAAAGAGCAAGAGGAAGAAGTAAGTAAAGTATTCTTTTGCATACTTAAGAAGCAATGGACACATGGTGTCCCATATAGACCAACATTTTATTGCTCTGTGGCGAGCAGTTTACAGACGCAGTTCGCAATCCCGCATACCACATTCAAAACAGCTGCAGGCAATTTGGCAGCAGTCTGTCTTGCTGGTTCTTTTACGAAAATGGTATGGGTGCTGGTTATTCAGAAAACAATGGCAAACTACTGAACGTAAACTTGCCAAGAGATCACAATCAATCAATCAATCATGTGCCATGCCGGAAAGCATGGGCGGTCATGACTCGCCATTTCACTCAATCACCAGAGTCGTGGATCAGCTCAGCTTCCAGAGATCACAAACATTCAAAAACATGCTGGAGTTGACTGCGATGTCCTGTAAAGGATATACAACTAACATGAGGTACTCAGTGATGTGTCAGTAAGACAGCTTTTACTTCCACAGACATTTTCCAGTACCCATTTTAGGCTGGGTCAAACTGGGAGCTAAATTCAATGTTAAAAATACACTTAGATGCGGATTTGTTTTTTCTTTTTAAACAATGGAGGTGGAAGCAGTCACAGCGGCATTCTGCTGGTTAGAGGAGACCACTGCAACACTCACTGTATTCATTACAGACTCAAGGAGTATGCTTAGTAAGGTGGAGAAGAGAATGTTTTGTGTGGAATGGCTCACCTCACTTCAGAGGTCACAGATTGTGAGAATTGCATGGATTTTTTGCCCTGGCCATGTGAGAATGCGGGGGGAATGGACAGGCTGATTGATAGGCTAGCAGGGAATGCACCTCTTGCTGGTAGATTACCTATGGACAAGGGAGAGGTGGGCGTGCGCCTGTGGGACCAGGTGGAGGAGGGGGAACAGATTGAGGACCCCTATGTGGAAATGAGATTGTGGGGGATTGGCAGGGGTTCTGGTAGAATCTCAAAACAGAGGGAAGACAGGAGAACTTTCATTCAGATAGCAGAGGGAACGATTAGTAGTGTGACTCTTCGCTGATGTTGAACTAGCATTCGGAGAGCATATATGAATGTCCTTAGTGCAGTGATGTCAGTTCTTAGCTCAACAAACTCAACTCAACTCTTATTTTTTTTTTTTAAATCATAACTAGGTGTGATGTATTTCCCTAAGAAGAAGAATGGAGATGAAACAAATGTTTTTACCAGATGACAGGTCACCCCTTCCACACCGCTGTCATCTATGACAATCTTGATCAGCTGGTTGTGAGGGTCCTCCAGGCATCCACTCGTGGCATTGTTCTGTTGGTTGGGGCAGTACTCCGGCACGACCCAGTCTTCTTTACTGAAATCACTATGACCTGGATACAACATACAACAAATGTAATTGCAAGGGACCAGACAGGTATTTCTATAACAAATTAATATAAAATTATGCATAGGCAAATTATCCACTTAGATCGACTGAAGAATAAACAAAGACTCTGGTAACCTGGCAAACCCTACACACCTTAAAGCTCCTACATCATCAATTGGACAGCACATTTAAGAAATCGTTAAGTCATTGATAGGGACAATGTGTTCCATGTGTTAGCATACAAAATGGTCACATGTTAAAGTAGCAGAGGCAATTGCCATTCATTTACAAAAGCCAACTTTGTGCAAACAAACAGACATAGTAGTCAGTTTAAAACCACAGTGGTGGTCAATTCAAATTACTGTGTGAATATGTGTGTTGTATATTTCAGCTTGATGAATTTATCTTATTGCTTTAGTTCATGTTGTGTGATTTCTGCTGATGTATCTGATGAGATGCAGTGAAATATGCCAGGCAATAAATTGTGTGATCTATTGTTTGTGTCTTCGTTATTCACCATAAAATGGGAAATTCTTCTTCTTCTTCCTCTTCTTCTGCCATTAATCTCCCATTGGACCAGCTCCTGAACTAACTCCCCTTTGTAGATTTGTTGTCAACTAACTCCCCTTTGTAGATACAAGAAATATAATCACAAATAACAAAACAAGGACAGGACAGTAAATTCTATAACAACTCAATAAAGTTTGACTTAGATTCCTGAATCTAGTTCTTGTGTATGTTTGCTACAGTCTGTTTCTAATAAAGATTAGTTTGGCTGATTAGCCCTTCCCATGTTAATTTGTTAAGTGATTCAATAAGCATTATCCAAAAGGTAGAGGCAGGTTCTGTACATACACAGTGAACTGAAACGCCGCAGAGATCTGTTGTCCGTAGAGTCAACAACTTCGTTCTGGAACATGCAAGGGTTGAGGGAAATGAACGAGCTGATAACTTGCTGGTTCTGCATCCCCTGCAGATGGCCAGCCCATGGATCATGCTGATATTAACGCCCTTAAAGAGCTGTCGAGAGCAGAGGACTTTGATGTCAGCGAATCCACGTTGTTGTCCAGAATGAGAGACTCAGGGGTAAGAATTGGCATGGCCAAACACAAGAAGCACATATGGAGAACAAGTGGCCTTGTCAACCAACACAGAATTTGCACTATTAGCCGCCAGACGCTGTTGCATATGTTTGGGGGAGGATCTGAACTATTCCGGAGTGCAAGGATGATACCCCAACAGATAACAGATAATTAATTCCAACTCTCTATCTTGACCCTGGCAATCAGTCATTGTCTTACCTACAAGGAATGGCTGCCCATTCTTGTCCATGAACGTAATAACAAGATCCTCAGTAACAGTTGCACCAGGCAACCATAAGACACTGGGAGCAAACAGCATCAACTTGCTGAAGTAGAGAAACAGACTACACAGTGGAACCATGTAGGCCAACCGCTGCAGGCTGGCGCGCTCGATGGTGATAGTGTCTTGGTTCGACATGGTGACCTAAAATGATGTCAACACATTTTCATTAACAGGTGGCAAACATGAGGAGGAATGCTATCACAATGCTATCAAATGGGGACCTGAAGTTATAAATAGATTCACAGGCAAGTGATAGCAGAAATACAAGGAAGAACACTGTCACAATATTGGAATGTGAAGTTGACAGCTTGAAAATCAAAATCTAATGGTACTTCAATTATGCTTGGATGTCAATTCTGAGCAGAGATATTCACATCTGAGTGTCAAAATCTCGATACAGATTTCACCATACTATTCATACTTTGAGACTGGAAAATTGGGTCCATTGTTATTGCCACTTCCGGCCCAATATGATTGTCTCAGACTGGCCACTGGCTGATATTAAATCCGACTTCATCCATATGTTCCGTCATGTTAAATGATAAAAAATAGTATAAGTATACAAATAAATTATTAATAATCTTTAAACTTGTATTATTTTTAACTTTAGTAGTTTTAATTGCATGTTTGAGCGTTAAACAGTGTCCAGACCGGCAGGCGCCATCTTGGAGTTCCATTCACAAAGATATTTTTTACGACATTTCAAGCGATTTAAGCAATGAAACTCTCCAAATATATGTAAAAATGGGTGCATAATTCAAATATCCATCTAAAAGTATGAAAAAATTAAGAAAACAAGCTCTAAAATATAAAAGTACTTACTTTTTGTCAAATAATTATGTTTATTTAAAAGGTCATGATAATTTCAACCAATCGCCGTGCACAGAATATTAGGCTAACCTTTCCTGGAAAACCCTAGATGATGTGTGTTCTTGCCACGTGATGAAATGAATGAATGAATGACGTCGAAAGAATGCATGGTAAATTAGATAGCGACTTCCGGGAAAAGATTTTCATTGGCGGAATGACACCGTACATGATTTTTGCTTTTACTTCGGGTAATGGCACGATGGAACATGGTATAAAACAGTAAACGGTTCATTTCCATTTCATGAAGTGCAGAAGAAAGAAAGTCAAGTGTAGAGAAAACAGTGATTACAAGTAAGATTGTCAAATGTTGAGAAAACTGAATGATTGCAAGTAAGATTGTCAAATGTAGAGAAAACTGAATGATTGCAGATAAAGTTAAATGTAGAGAAAACTGGGTGATTGCAGGTAAGAAATTTAAACGTAGAGAAAACTATTACAGGTAAGAAAGTCAAATGTAGAGAAAACTTAGTGATTGCAGGTAAGAAAGTCAAATGAAGTCAAATGTAGAGAAAACAGTTCATTGCAGGTAAGAAACCAGAGAGATTGGACAGGTAAAAGAGTCAACAGTAGAATACAGAAAACTTTTAAAGTCATTGTTCTCAATGTTCTGCAACTAAGCAACTTCAACACAGTAGTGTCAGTAGTGATCAGTAGTGAGTAGTATATGTTTCATAGGGACCATAGTTCACAATCCGCAGTCGTAATTTCAAATTTCTCTAAATACCCAATTTAAAAATCATGACACCTACTCTTACTTACTTGAATACTTATTACTTGTTTTCATAGTCTGCAACAAACAAACAGACACACTTCAACTTCAAGCAATCAAAACACAACGTAGAAAATCCACCAGCTTACATCGGAAAATCAACAGAAAGATGAAAGATTTGTCTCGTTGTTAACAAGGTTTGCATGTGTCCTGTGTGAAACAACAGCCCACCACAGAGGACGGGGAGTGAGATAAGTTTGCGTTAAACGTTACGTTTGTAGCAGAGTCCACGGCGTTAAACTTTACGTTTGTTAGCAGAGTCCACAGTTTTCTATCTCCTTGCACTGGCCGTCAACAGACGTGACCTCGCCTGACCCCGCTGTCAGCTCGATACCGTCACGATACCGTAATACTCGACTACACATGGCTTGCGAAGCAAAACCAGAGAAGCAACGGCTGCAGCTGCAGAAGGGTTATCATATCATATAAGCAAATAATATGAAATACATGACTGACTGACTGGCACATCGCCGTCTTGACATGCAATAATAGTTTCAGAACATCAAAACAATGCTTTCCAGTAGTAAATTTGAATAACAAAGACACAAACACGATTTATTGCCTGACATAATTCGCTGCATCTCGTCAGGTACATACTGCAGAATTCACACAACAAAAAAGTAATTTAGATAAATCCTTCAAGCTGAAATAATGAGTCTCCGTGGCGCCATATGGGATAAAATCCCAGTGCAATGAAGTCGACCTTGTAGACTTTTAAGCGACTTTAAGCCACTTTCAAGCTGAAATATACTCATGCTCGCACAGATTTACAGTGATAGACAATTGGCATTACTGTGCGAACATTTGTATATTTCAGCTTGAAGGATGTATGTAGTTATTATACTTTAAGTTGTGTGAATCCTACAGTACGTACCTGACTAGATGCAGCGAAATATGCCAGGCAATAAATTGTGCAATCTATTGTTTGTGTCTTCGTTATTCAAATACGATAGTTTGTAAAATTGAGTTACACTTCTCCATAACACAAAGCCTGGGTTGAATTTAGAGATCATGCGTTGCCCATGCAGCATGATCCCTCTCTCGGCCTGTCTTGTTTACTCCAGTGGAAAGGCAACACCAAAACGTCTGGAACAAGACAAGCTGCAGAAGCTGTCGATCAGCAAAGCAATACTAACTGTCCGCCTGTCGGAGCTTCCATCCTAGACCAGTTGCCGACCAAGGCTTAAATTCTGTTCTGTCCTGCCTTGACATTTAGTCTTTAGGTTGTATTTCCTCGCACCAGGAAATGGCTTGTACCCTCCCAATACGCTCCTCCGCCTGAAGCCGTTGGCACAATGTGGGGTGGCGGGATTGGTGATCGCCGCCTAACATTAGGCACTAACAGAAAGCAGGTAGTACCGGCTACTTTTATACGGTAGCTTAGTCATATCTAAGACCTGACAACTGTGACAGTGTCCATACGGTTAGGTATGTATAGCTCCTGCGAAGATATGAGACATAGTAAACACGGACACAGTGTACATACTCATGGGCCTTTACAGCTCGGGCCGGAGGGAGAATTGTGAAGGAGGACTCTGGTGCTTTCACTGAGACCACAAGTAGCCTGACCATGGAAGTTATGGCAGTAAGTAAAGCAATAACATGGCTCGAGACACAGACATTCACTACGGCGTGTTTGCTTAGCGACTCAATGAACATGATCAAGAGGATAGAGGAGGGGTCGATCCGAAGAGAATGGTTGCTACCTCTGGAGCGGTCTCGGCTGGCAAAGATTAGTTTCATCTTCGTGCCAGGGCATGCGGGAGTACAAGGAAATGAGCGGGCTGACAAGCTCGCAGGTAAGGCTACTGTGGAGGGCGGACGCGCCATGGACCAGGCTGACATTCTGAATGCTCTACGAGAAGTAAGACTTTTGCGAGAACCAAGTGATGACTGTGAATCTACAACAATGGCCAGACTGCTAGAGCAGCAAATTAAAAGAGGGATGGCCAAACAAGAAAACACTACTCAGGAAGCCAAAGAAGATTGATAAACCAACACAGAACTGGCGTCGTTAGCCGCTACACGCTGCGGGATTTGCTGAGGAGGGGATCCGAGCACTTATGGACTGAATGGTTCGATGTGCAATGAGGATGATTTGTCGACTAACTAACTAACTAACTAACTACAACGTTGTGTTTCGGCCGATGTGATATACTCTCGAAACACTTTTCTAATTTTACGTTTTCTTTCTTTAGATCTGTTAGTGTTTGTATTGTCCCGTCTCTGGTGAAGATTTATATAATCGAAACGTTGTTTATTGTTTCCTAGAATACTTATTTTTGTTCTTTTATTATTGTATATATTTGTTATTGTCTCTTGTTTTAGGGGATTTTCACTGATTTATCTTCACCTGTATGGAGTCCGTTGTAAGATAAGGACACTGTGTCAGTGTTTAGTATGTATCATCTTTTCGCAGGAGCTACGTATACTCGTTTGTATGATATAAAACAAAATGAACACATGTATATTGCAAACAATCAACAGGATCTGCAACGTTTAGTAGATACGGTTATTGTGCACAGTGAACAACAGGGGACATAATTTTAAGTTAGGATTAAATTGTGAGAAGACATAGATTATGGTCATCACTAAGGAGAAGGAGTTAGTTAGTCGACAGATCATCCTCATTGCACATCGAACCATTCAGTCCATAAGTGCTCCTCAGCAAATCCCGCAGCGTGTAGCGGCTAACGACACCAGTTCTGTGTTGGTTTATCAACCTTCTTTGGCTACCTGCGTAGTGTTCTTGTTTGGCCACCCCTCTTTTAATTTGCTGTTCTCGCAGTCTGGCATTCTCGCTGTAAGGAGAAGGAAATACCACAATGTAATATACGGGTAAGTGAGAATATTCTTAAACAAGTTAATCGGTACAACTATCTTTGAATAGTCACAACATCTGATGGGATGTACTTTGAAGAGATTAGAATAAGAATCGCTATGGCGATGGCAATGTTTTGCAAGATAAAAAAAAAACACACTGAACAATGAAAAGATGTCAATTGCAATGAGAAAAAGAGTGGTGACGTGCTACACAGAATGTGTACTGGTGTATGGATGTGAAACCTGTACAAACAGCAGACAAGCTGAAAAGCATCTAATGGCAGTGGAAATGTGGTTTCTAAGGACAATGCAGAGAATACCATGGACAAACATAAAAACCATTGAGCTACAAGAAGCAAATGAAAACCGTATACTGATTACAAAAACCTGACGCACACCGTCACAATTTCTTTTGGACACGTTATGACAAGAAATAAATTGGAGAACTTAATGACAACTGGCAAGAATGAAGGGAAAAGAACAAAGGGAAGGCAGAGAAGTAAATACCTAGATAGCTTTGCCACATGGCATGGTCGAGACAAGAACGCAGAGCTGATCCACTACTCTAGTGGATCGCGTGAGATGGCAAAACATGACCGCCCACGCGTATCGACATGGCACATGATGATTATGAATTTCCCAATGCTTTCTGAACAAGAAGCCGACCTTTAAACCTTATTTAATGCTGGGGTCGGGATTAAACCACCGACCTCACCACCAGTGTACCGGAAGTTTAAGAATTAGCGCTCTTATCCACCCGACCACGTCGACATCTTGATAAATACATTCGCGGGTATTGTTTGGCACTTACAGATGTAAATCAGCGAAGTAGAGGTCAAAGGCCACACTAAAATAAAACGTTGCGTGTTCTTTACAGGACGTTGCCATCAAATCAGGTTCATTTTCTAGGCAATTCCGTATCCAGTAGTTTGCCAGTTACTGAACGTTAGCTTGCCAAGAGATCACAACAGCAAAAAATGCTGGTGTTGACTGCGACGACCTGTGGTGCTTGTCCATCAAGAATGATGATGACCATTCATTTCATCCAGTGGGGTTGAAAGTTTGGAGCCGTGAGATCTAAAATGGTTGGTAAGGCCGATTTTGGCTCGAAATGTTCTTTGACAATGTGGGCTAAGAATGCTTGACGTTCCAGAAGGAGGATCTTCTGCAGTGGTTTTTCTGTTCAGCCTTTTCTTTTTCTTTTTTGTTCACAGCTCTTGCAGTCCAGGTTGCTTCACAAGTGACTACACCCTTGCGTTATGATGTAAACCATGAATTTCGGTCTTTGGCAGCAGTCTCTCAAGTTTCGTGATGAATTCCAAAAGCTTTTAGTGAGATCTTCAGAGTGTCTTTAGAATGTTTTCTCTGACCGCCTTGGTAGCGTTTACCACGACGTTCTGTAAAGGATGTGTAACTAACTTGTGTTTAGTTTGCCAGTTCTCACAAACATCAGAAAGAGGGATTCATCATTTTTTGGCCACATTATGAGAAGACACTATAACGACTACATAACCGAATGAGAAAAGCGGAAAGATGTAAAACAAAAATTAGAACAATGAAAAGAAACTGAAAACGTGAAAAACATGTGCTACTTATCTCAGTTCCCCGTGTTTATATGCTGTGTTTTTCTGATGAAGGTTAGTAGCCGCAACTTCTTGCTTTCCGTAATTGTGTTCTGTAAAGCTGTGTTACTTTGTGCTATTTTATATTGCTTACATTTCCACCGCCTCGCGTTGTTTTTTTTTACATGGTATGGGTGTCGGTCGTTCAGAAAGCAACGGCCAACTACTGAACGTAAGCTTGCCAAGAGATCACAACAGCAAAAAATTATGGTGGTGACTGCGACGTTATGTAAAGGATATGTAACTTTTTAATTACATTTCCACAGTTTTACCGCAGTTCCACTAATTGTATTCGTACTTAAAGCTTGACAAAGGACCTCTGCTTTATCTTCTTCTTACCCATATTTCGTGCCACATGTCTGGGCGTTCTATCAATGCCCGCAACCAGAGCATGGCTGTAACTGTAAGGTTTATCTTGTGCCCCATCAACATAATTTCACAATGACAGCTTTTCTTACCGCAATCGTCCTCCCAACACAAGGGCAACTTTTCCAGATTTCATAAACCCCTCCAAGTGGATTCGCATGTATTTCCTTTAAGTGCCACGACATAGCCAGTTGGTTTACGGTATCGATTATATAGGTAGGTTCTTTATCTGTGAAATGATTGTTTAGGTTATGCGACCATGACCCCTTACAGGTCATGGTTCGTTCAGTGGGTACCTTACTGTTCAAAGTCCAGACTACAATATTTTAAAACACCAAAGGTTGCATAAAGGCTACAGTCATTTAATATTGCTTGATTTACACATATTCTCTGCTCAGTGCTTCTTCTTTCTGCATGTGTGTTCCGTATCTCTTGTGACTTTACATTGGTATTGTATATTTAATTTCTATTCCCCCCCCCCCCCCCCCCCCCCACGGGGGCGCTCTTCTATGTATCCATTAGCCTACTATTGGACATTGTAGAAAGGACTTGTCTTAAATTATTCTTCTTCTTTCGTTCGCTTATAACTGCAATGTTTTCTCATGTGTGAATGTAACTGTCTTGTTAGTTAGTTACGGTTCCAACTTCACAGCAACGGGTCGTCACCATTATGCTCCGTTCCTGTGCCAGTGAATATCACATAAAACGCTCCCCACTGCCCAATGTGAAAAGTGGAAAAGACAGGAGTCTCGACAAACAACAGCCCGCACAGATACATTGTGCATAATGCCGCCGCCAGAATGTCAACACAATAGTCCCCCACGAAACATCCAGTTTATCTCTGATGGAATCGGCAGTCATTTTCCCATCTGGATGTTTCCTAGATGTTCACCCACACAGTCCACGAAAATACAGTTCATCGTCGATGGCAGTGGCAGTCAACCAGAAGCCCAGCAGCCACGCATTTCTGCATAAGGCAAAAACCGGTCAACTCTGGGACATAGCCAGCTGCCATCGCTCCGAACATGCAATCACGTTCCAAAAAACCTCGGGCAGATTCCAAAGCATTTCACACGAAACTCACAGCTCAGCGTCGCGCCACGCACTCACTCAGTAGCAGGGCGACGGAACCATCACGCCTCCTTAGTCGCCTCTTACGACATGCGTGATAGGCTACAGTGTTGCTATTCTTTGCTTCCCTTATGGGCCCCGGCAACACACGGGAAAACTGTCTTGTTTAGTTCACTCAGTGGTCCATGGAGTTCATCTTCCACTGTTGATTCTCTGGGCCAGAAGGGCTTTCCTTAAATATCAAGAAAACATAATTAAATGTTTATATCAAAGAAAAAGACGGCAGAAAAAATATGAGATTACAATGGAAGGGAAAATGCTTAACAAAGTCATCATCATGCATTATGCCGATACACATGGACGGTCATGTTTCGCCATCTCACACGATCACCAGTTATGGATCAGATCCCTGTTCTCCCCCCCCCCCCCCGGGATCTGTCCCCCGACATGCCACGTGGCCAAGCTATAAAGATATTTACATCTCTACCTTCGCCTTGTCCACTGAATCTTGCCGGTTGTCACCCAGTTCTCTAATTTATTTCTTCTTATATCGTGTCCAAAACATGTTGACTGTCTACGTCTAATTTCTCTAATCAGTGTACGGTTGTAATTTGTTTATTGTAGACTTCATCATTGGTCTTTTTGTCCGTCCATGGTATTCTTTGCATTTTCCTCAGAAACCACATCTCCACAGCCATTAAATGATTTTCAGCTTTCAAAGTAATACACGCCTGCTTTTGGACTGGCAGATAGTACAACCAAATCTGAAGATATAAATGGACAAATAATACCATGATATGGAGTGGCAGAAAGTACAACCACGCCTGAAGATATAAATGGACAAGCAATACAATGATATGGACTAGCAGAAAGTACAACTAAAGCTCAAGCTATACAAGGGGACTTCAAACGAAAACTTGAAATGTTTTTTTTTTTTTTTTTTTGGAATTTGTTTGGTCAATATATTCTGAAAAAGTAAAGAACAAATGTATAAATTTTCAATGTAGTCTTCATTGCGTTCAATGCAAGCTCTCCAGCGCTGATAAAATGCTTGGATTCCTGTAGAATAAAAAAATGCACTTGGTCGCGTGTGTCATGCACCACCCGCTGTAACTCGTCATCGGACTGAAAAAAAAAGACTTTCCTCCCAATGACTCTTTGAGTTGTCCGAACAGGTATAAATCACTTGAGATAGGTCTGGCGAGTACGGGGAATGTGGTACACAGTGAAAGTGGAAGTCACTGATTAAAAAAAAAAAAACGCATAACAGAACGCTGCTCCTCTTTGGTGAGTGTCAAAAATGTGGCGGCCATCTTTACAGTTTTTATGACGTCACCGTGTCAATTTGCACCGTGATGTCACGTGCTTAACACTATTGACACCCTTAACAACAATATTGACAAGTTATAAGACAATGGCATGGTTATTGTAATTTCTATCACACTCTTAAGGTTTTCATATGAAGCCCTCTCGTAAATAGACAAACAGCACCAAGATATAAACTGGTGGAAAGTACGAGCAAAGCTTAAGATAGAAACAACTAGAGATCTATTAGATTACTGCCAACCTTAACTGTGCAGATGGAACTGGTTGATGATAATAGATACACTTTAGAACAGCAAACTGCAAAAATAGTGTCACTGGAAAGTTATCTCCCCGGAACCCACATGACAAATAGTTAAAACAAATGTAGTTGCATATCCTTGACATTACAGGAATGAATCCCAGCATTTATTGGCTGTTTGTGGTATACAAGGGAATTTTATGTTCAGTAGTTTGCCATTGCTTTCTAAATGATCAACATCAAGGCAAAGTGATCTGCTTCCCTATCGCTAATGGCTTATTTCGAACCTTTCATCAGGTATGTCAGAAAATTGCAAAACTGTGTTTCACTATCCCCAAAGCCACATTAGCTTTCCATATTATCAGTGTCCCCAGATGAACCCACTCCAACTTCAGACGTATTTGTAAATTACATCACTAAGTTAAGGATGAGAAGTCAACATTTTAGTCCAACTAATTGGTGTAAGGGGTGAACCAAAGTTAAATCACACCAGAAGTTTAAGAATGAACGATATCCATTTAGCCATGCTGACCTCTGAGAGAGGGATGAATGATTGAAGAGGCCATGAGCTAGCCGCAGGAGTTAGCAAAAGATAAGATGGGTTGGTCTTAGTATTTTGAGGGTCTGTGCGCCTGAAGGGGATAGAGGTCTGAAGAATGATAAGACAGAAAACCTTAATTTAACTATTACATTGAAATTATGGCTTGGTATCCAACCAATTCTAGAGCATGGCATGGTTTGGTCCCCAAGGAGAATCTACCATATTTCAGTGTACATAATACAGACTTTAAGGACAGACTGGAAAAAAATCATCATTCAGTGCCTGAGAACAGGACACAATAGATTACGCAACCACATGTATACAAAATTCAAGATTCGCGAATCAGCCATGTGCACATGTGGACTGGCCCCCGCAGACAGCAGATCACATAATCCAAGTTGCCCAAAATAAAAAATTTATAAACAAACCTTCTGGCCTAGAGAGACAACAGTGGATGATAAACTCTACAGTCCACAGAGGGAACTTTAAAAAGACAGTGAAATTCATACAAGGCATGGGCATATATATACATTATGTCAACATTGCAGATATAGACAAATTTCAAGTGAAGGAAAGAAAGAAGAAAACTAAATGACACAGAGACGGAAAGACACAGGTGGCAACATTAGATCAACACACCACAAACACTCGTTGTTTAAGTGCTGACTGTTTATTTTTATTATGTTTTACAATGAATGCTTCAATCCATATATTAACTATTGTGTCTAAATGAGGAACAATCTATATTTGCATTATGTCTGAATGTTACAGTATCTATATTTTCATTATGTTTGAATGTTACAGTATCTATATTTGCATTTTGTCTGAATGATACATCTATATATACATTATGTTAGAATATTACATCTATATATACATTATGTCTGAATATTACAATGTCTAAATATGCACTACATCTTAATGCTGTAATATTTAAATAACCATTGTCTGAATATTACAATTCTATATGTGCATTATGCATGAGTGTTACAACATCTATATATGTATTGTTTGTCCCCAATCAGTTTCCTGTTATGAGTCTATGATGTGATAGCACCATCACGCTTTGAATACCCACAGAAATGTGTGGCCAATCTTTCCTTCACTTTTGCAGGAGATGAGCCCAGGGGTCCAACCCCTGCCCGACCATGCTCATGGCAATATCAGCGCAGTCAGTTATTAACGTCACTAGCACGGGCTGCTAAACAGGCATTGTGTCTGAACAAATACAAGTCCCGTCCCAGAAACCTGCTGTGGGTAAGGCATTAGAACCATCACATCTTGTACATCTCAGTGCACGGAGGAACAGATGGGCAGTTTTTTTTCCTCCCGTAGCATACGCTGAGAGCTAGCATCAAACGCTTATCCGACTGCACTCATATTGTAATATAGTTTATGTCAACTCATCAACCGGCTGTGTGGCGAAGGGGTTATTGTCACAGATCATAATCCTGCATACCATGTATGAAACACAGCTGTGGGCGATTTGGCAGTTGACCGCTTTGCGTTGGTTTTCATATAATAGTATGAGTGCCGGCCGTTCAGAAAGCAATTTCAAACCACTTAACGGGAACTTGCCAAGAAATCACAAACCGTTGACTGCAACATCCTATAAAACATATGCAACTAACTTTTAACAACTCATCTACATAATGTGCCTTGTGAGCATCCATGTATGACCACAAATCTCAGGCCCAATTATCCTGGATAAGTTCTATTGATGCTGTTCCTCCGTGCCGCTGTCTCAGGCCATCCAGCATCATTTCCCTGTCTGGGACCTCTACCACTGTCCTTTCTAGTCAGTCATAATATTATGTTAACTATAATGTCTACATGTTATGAATATCAATTTTAGAATGTCATCAACTCTAAAATCACAATGAAATATGAAATCAAGAATCAACATCGTTGCGCTCGGGACATTCTCACACATGCTTCTTCCCCATCTTCAGTAGCTGATCAAACATTCCCACACATGCTTCTTCCCCATCTTCAGTAGCTGATCAAGCATTCCCACACATGCTTCTTCCCCATCTTCAGTAGCTGATCAAGCATTCCCACACATGCTTCTTCCCCATCTTCAGTAGCTGATCAAGCATTCCCACACATGCTTCTTCCCCATCTTCAGTAGCTGATCAAGCATTCCCACACATGCTCTTTTTCCCTTCTTCAGTAGCTAATCAAGCATTCCCACACATGCTCCCTGCCCTTCTTCAGTAGCCAATCAAGCATTCCCTCACATGCTCCTCCCCTTCTTCCGTAACCAATTAAGAATTCTCACACATGCTCCCCCACTTTCTTCAGTAGCCAATCAATCTTTCCCACACATGCTCCTCCCCCTTCAGTATCCAATTAAGCATTCCCACACATGCCCCCCCCCCCCCCCGACTTTCTTCAGTAGCCAATCAAGCATTCCCACATATGCTCCTCCCCCTTCTTCAGTAGCCAATCAATCATTCCCACACATGCTCCTTCCCCTTCAGTAGCCAATCAAGCATTCCCACATATGCTCCTCCCCCTTCTTCAGTAGCCAATCAATCATTCCCACACATGCTCCTTCCCCTTCAGTAGCCAATCAAACATTCCCACATATGCTCCTCCCCCTTGTTCAGTAGCTAATCAAGAGTTCCCCATGCTAAAGGTACCAGTGGCAGCTTGACTGAATGTCTACCTGCGTTTATTCCCCCTACACATTGAAAATAGTTCAAACCAGCTGATCAATTTCAACAACACGCATAACAGTGCGCTTGTTATAGCAATTATACTGTAGACGGTTGGGGTTCAAGAATTGGCATAGCCAGGTCTAGAAATTAGATTTGGCAGATAATTAATGTGCAACTTAAAAGAAAGGAAATTAGTAAGCAGTGCACGATCCAGCACCATCGCTTAATGATGCGATGGCTATTTTGCGTGGCTTGACAACAATCCACGTAGAAGCACAGAAGCCATCTCACCAGCGATTAGATAAGACGCTTGGTCCTTGTGGCCACTAAGACGATTACATAAATGTACACACATGTGTCTAGTTGGTCGTGCGTCGAAGTACACTTGTTCCTGCAGCGAGGCGCCGTCGTCATTTGGAGGCGACAGGTTCGATCCCGGTTGGTAACTATTATAGCTTTCAAATTTTATGTTGTCTAGTGCATCTTCTAATCTCTATTTCCTTCTTCTTCTTCTTCTGTGAGTGCCAAATAATACTATGTGTGTACATTTATGTAATTGGTCCTTGTGGGAAGTTTTGGTTCCATCTGGTATCGTTAAAATCATCAATACTTAAGCACTTAACAATGTGGAAGGAAAGGGCTAAAGCAAAAGGAACCACAAAGGGAATGTTATTTTCCTCACTTTTGTACAGTAACTAAGAGACTTGGCCATATTTGTCATGCCATTTTGATATGCCGTCTTAGAACAGCCCCATTTGTATTAAAAGACAATAAAGAATGACAAAACCTGGATTCTACGGAGGCTGGCTTTTATATATGTCTACGTTTTCAAGGTTTATTTGAATTTGGTTGCTTTCACCTTGAGAGTTCCTGCTACCGTTTGACTCCGGTTTGCTTTCTGAGTTAAGAATGCATATCAACACCCTATACAATCCAGCAGCCATGGACCCCTCTGAGGCACTTGGCCATAATGGTTGGTGACTCTGCTAAACACGGCAAACAAAATATAAAACAACATTTGTGGAATGATGCAATAGAAGGGGTTTGTCTGACTCAAAATGTTGAAATAAATTGTGTTTTAAGAAACTGCATGTAGAATTGAACATAGCGTATACTGTAGCTAGGCAATTATGATAATAATGAACATCACCACATATGGCAGTGAGGCAATTTGTGAAAATAATGAACATCACCATATGTGGTAGTAAGGCAATTAAGACAATAATTAAAATTATCATATATGGTATTCAGGCAATTATGATAATGACATCACCATATATGGTAGTGAGGCAATTATGATAATAATGAACATCACCACATATGCTCGTAAGGCAATTAAAACAATGAACATCACCACATATGGTATTAAGGCAATTATGACAACAATGAACATTACCATATATGGTATTAAGGCACTTAAGACTACAATGAACATCACCATATATGGTAGTAAGGCAATCAAGACAACAGTAAACATCACCATATATGGTAGTAAGGCAATTAAGACTAATAGTTTATGTTGAACCAATAAAATTATATAAACAACACAAGTACAAAGAAACATACATGAGATTAGAAGGGAAGGAACTGATATATTACACACAAATAGAAGCAGTATAGATAATTATAACAGTTGTATATGCAGATATTAAAAGTAGCAGCAGTAATAATATTGGTGGTGATAGCTGCAGCAACAGTATTAGTAATAGTGGTGGTAGTAATAGTAATAGTAGTGGTAGTAGCAGTAGTAGTAGAAATGGTAGTAATAGTGATAGCAGCAGTAGTAGTAGCAGTGGTAGTAATAGTAGTTGAGTTGAGTTAAGAACCGACATCACTGCACTCAGGACATTCCCATACGTGCTCCGTCCCCTCGTTCAACAGCCAGCGAAGAGTCATACTACTGGTAGTAATAGTAGTAGTTGTAATAGTAGTGGTAGTAGTAATAGTAGTGGTGGTAGTAGTAGTAGTAGTTGTGGCAGTAGTAACTGTAGTAGTGGCAGTAATAGTAGTGGTGGTAATAATGGTGGTAGTAGTAGTAGTAGAGGTAGTACTAGTGGTGGCAGTAGTCTTTTTCTTGTGCTGCTCTTCAAATGGAGTATTTAATTTCAACCTCCTCATGCCAAGACTGTTGGTGGTAGGTAGGTGAAATGGACAGGTGTGACAGCAATAGTAGGTTGTAAGAGTTGGAGCAGCATTATTAGGTAAGTGTATAACTAATAATAGGTAGTAGTAGTAGTAGTAGTAGTAGTAGTAGTAGTAGTAGTAGTAGTAGTAGTAGTAGTAGTAGTAGTAGTAGTAGTAGTAGTAGTAGTCACAGTAGTAGTAGTGTGGAACTAGTTGTGAAAAACATAAATAACCTGGTACAGAAGTAAGGAAATATCCAAGATAATGATGAAAGACAATGTGGAACTAGGCGTGAAGAGATGAATACCCAGGACAGGAGCAAGATCATCAGAGACTAAAGAGATATTAAAACACATTAACATGTCGGCAATGAGTTTTACAGGCCAATGAAACTTAAAAAGAAGAATAGCAACATAAGATACTGAATGAGAGGATATTGTACAGTATACTTTACCTTGGGTGGAATCTGTATAGAGGATGTAAATCGCACATAAATGCATGTCGAAGTTGGACACATGGACCTTTAAGGTGTGTTACGAGTGTGACGCATGTCTCTCTCTCTCTTTCAAAAAAGAAAAAGGAATGAAGAAGAAGGAGAAGAAGATAATGTATAATATATTTACAATTAGCCATATCAATCACAAACTACTCAATGAATACAAAAACTGCAGTCTAGATAAAGTGTACAAGCTGGAAGACTTTTTACTGTGGAAAAATGTATACTTTGATAACATTATCTGGAAGATACTGACTGACGTTTACAAACTGGAAGACTTTTTACTGTAGAAAAATCAAATGTATACTTTGTGTACATCATCTGGAAGATACTGATCTGGATGAATGCTTTGTACCTTTCAGCGTAACGTCTCCACTGGTTATTCACATGTTAACATAATGATTCCAGAATACAAAACACGTGTAAAAACTACTTTCCACGTATGTATAGAAAGTATCACAGTTCAGATTGCCACAGCTGCTGTAGCCACGTTGGTTTTTGTAGATGGCACAAACAATGAAACATCCCAACAAGAAAACAGAAAACAATATTTGTGGCTGTGACTAGAACATGACTACAGTGGATGGACAAGTAGCAATTGCCAGGCCAACATCATTTCTTGTTATAATTATACAGAGGGGCAAAACATGAAAATTGTGATGAAAATTCAAGAAATCATGACACTGACATGCATATTGGCAATAATGTTGTTAAGAAATTCAAATCATAGAAACAAGAAATCAGCTTACATGGAAACAGTATTTTACATATAAGCTGACCTCTGCATTCACCCTGTGCCTTATTTGGATCCACTGAGATAAGTACCACACATTTTATTTCATTCTGCACAATGTGTTTTAATACAGAGTGTCATCTCCATGGGTGGTGTTAAGTTTTCTTGTTATTTGCTGATGAAGGCTTATCACCACAACATTCTGTTTTCCTACACTTGATGTTTTTACATTGTTTACATTTCCACAGCTTTTACCGCAGTTTTAACCCATTTCATTAATGAGTTCAAGAGTGTCCTCTGTAAGTTGATTTAGTGACAGATATTGCATCATAATACAAGACATACATCCACCAATAAGTTTATATTGGTTCCATCTCGTCATTTCTCAACAAGAGTATAACAGAACGTTTCTTCTCATCAGTGTATGATGCCAGAGGAACATCTCACTTTACATTCCAACTGTAATGTCATGTGGTTCACCTATACATGATGCCACCTGCAGGACACTTGATGTTCTTAGCAACAATACTGCAGTGACAAAGGGTTTTTAATGTATATCCAAAATTTGAGGTTTTCATTTGAAACCCCTTATAATATCAAATAGTGGTAGCTATGAGATGTCAAATATTATGTGCCATCAAATATCAGTTGCCAACCACCAAACATGAGTTATGAAACATGTGTTAATTACAAATACATTAGCATAATTCTTAAGGACACTTGGGAATCTGTTTCCTTGTCCAGAGTGAAGGGGATGGAAGTGAAGCAGGGATCCCCCAGATATGAACTTCTTCTTAAGGGCACAAGACCTGTGGTTAATCAGAACTTGTGCGATCAGTCGATACAGACTGGCAGGGATATTAAGGAGATCAGAGCACCTAATGACCTGTCTGTAGTGCAATTATGATGATGATCACTAATATAATTCTACTGGTTATGCTTCCGTCGCCCAGCTACTGAGTTAAGTGTGTGGAGCGACACTGTGAGTTGTGGATTTCATGTGGAATGCTTTTACATCTGTCCGCGGTTGTTTGTATTGTGAACTGCATGTTCAGAAAATGGCAGACAGGTTGTTGCTGAACTAAATGGTTTTGTCTTATGCTGTAATGTGTGTGCAACTACTGATTTTCTTGTGTCCGCTGCTCCCATTGATGATGAATTGTAATTTTAGTGGCGGACTATTGTGCTAGCATTCTGGCAGCGGCCTTATGCATGAATGCCTGTGCGTGCTGTTGGTTTGTCAGGACTGCTGTCTGTTCCACTTTTCACATGGGCCAGTAAGGAGAATTGTGAGTGATATTCACTGGCACACAGGAATAGAGCATTATGGGGTGACCCTTTACCGTGAAGTTGGAATCGTGACTAACAACTAATAATCCAACAACTGTTATATATTCTGGTGGGCAACTGTGAGGTGGACTGAACAAGTGATATGAAGACCAACTGAAAACCTCAATGGAGACAAACTTGTATGTGTGTGTGTGTGTATATATATATGACTCACAATGAAAGCAACTAAACTGGCCACAATTTCTCTCTGTACAAACATAATTCAACAGTCTTAGCAGAGCTGTCATAACCAGCCAAGCCTACTGTATCGGGGAAACAATATACACCAAATCGTGTTTTGTTTGTTTTAAAGAGAAGCAGAATTGTATAATGATTAATACCATCTCTGCACTGAAACACAGAGCAGCAAACATCAGACAACAAAAGTTGTCATCAAACATCAAATGCATTTAAACATATTTAACTGGTTGAGTGCTAATGGATAATATATCACCAAATGTGACGTACCATTTTGGCCCAAAGGGCTGGCTTTATATCTCCATACTAGAGTCATTGTATTATTTGTTTCCTTTCACGGTACATCCACAATTGTAATGCTCAGTGAATGGAAATTTACATTCTAATACTTGTTCATTTGTCTGTGTCCCATGTTTGGTCCAAATCTACTTTTCTGTCTGGCAATGAATCAGTTAAGTACACACTGATTTCAAATATATTAATATAAATCTTTAATTATCCAGAGAACTGCCTAAGACTAATCAATTAAACAAAAACAAGAAATACATGGCTACTACCATCATCTCTGCACTGGAACTCTCCTGCAGCAAATATGACATTTGTAGTTGTGTTTCTGTGCTTGTTACTTTATTTGTCTCTTGATGTGTTCATACTTGTACTTTTTTTCATTCCAGTGTTTGCTTGAATTACAAACTTGGCCCCTTACTAAGACATTTTTCAGCAATATGTTCTTTAATGTATTTTGTTTTCTCAAAACTTTATTTGCCTCTTGATGTGTTCATACTTGTACTTTTTTCCATTCCAGTGTTTGCTTGAATTACAAACTTGGCCCCTTACTAAGACATTTTTCAGCAATATGTTCTTTAATGTATTTTGTTTTCTCAATCAGTTAGTATGGATTGTTAACCATTTCTTTATATTGATTTAAAAATCAATTTTGATATGTTTCAATAAAATAGGATTTAGGTTTTGTCATATTTCTTTATCTATGTATATACAGAATAGGGAGTGGAACTTTGTTACAACTGTGTGGGATGTGGCAGATGGGAAACTTTGCTATAGCTGTGTGGGAAGTGGAAACCTTTGCTATAACTGTATAGGATGTTCTAGATCAGAAACTTTGTTACAGCTGTGTGGAATGTGGGAGATGGGAATCCTTGCTATAGCTGTGTGGGATGTGGGAAACTTTGATGTAACTGTATGAGATGTTCTTCTTCTTCTTCTGCGTTCATCTGGATTTTTTTTCCGGATGTGTCTGCGTTGTGACTGTTTACAGCAGAGCTGTGTTCTTGCGTCGTTAGGCCGACACATCCGACTTCTGCGGGCATTTGTTGACCGGGTTAACCTTCCCGGGGGTATGAGATGTTCTAGATCAGAAACTTTGTTACAGCTGTGTGGAATGTGGGAGATGGGTATCCTTGCTATAGCTGTGTGGGATGTGGGAAACTTTGCTAGGGATGTGGGAAACTTTGCTGTAACTGTATGAGATGTTCTAGATCAGAAACTTTGTTACAGCTGTGTGGAATATGGGAAACTTTGCCACAGCTGTGTGAAGTGTGGGAATGTGAAGTGTGGAGTGTGGGAATGTGGAGTGTGGGAGATGGGAAACTTTGTCATTGCTGTGTGCAATGTGGAATGTGGGAGAAGGGAAACTTTACTACAGCTGTGTGGGATGTTATATAACTTTAAATGCATGTCCTTCGCAGGCCGAAACAATCAACTCCAGCATTTATTGACTGGGACTTTCTAGGCAATTTTACATTCAGTAGGTTGCCATTCACAAAGCAATGGCAAACTACTGAACGTAAACTTACTAAGAGGTCTCAAACAGCAGAAAAATGCTGGGGTTGACTGGTATGTCCTATACAGGATATGCAACCAACTTGTTAACTTTAGTTTGTCATTGTTTTCTGGATGGCCAACACTCATACCATTGTGAAAATCAACACAAAGGATTCTGCTTCCAAATCACATGCGAGTGGCTTTGAACTTGGTATGTTGGAATTGTGTGGGGTATGGGGTGTGGGAGTGTGGGAGTATGGGATGTGGGAGTATGGGGTGTGGGAGTATGGGGTGTGAGGATTGGGAGAGTATGGGGTGTGGAAGTATGGAGTGTGGGAGTATGGAGTGTGGGAGTATGGGGTGTGGGAGTATGGGGTGTGGGAGTATGAGGTGTGGAGTGTGGGAGTATGGGGTGTGAAGTGTGGGAGTAAGGGGTGTAAGAGTATGGAGTGTGGGGTTTGGGAGTAAGGGGTGTGAGAGTATGGGGTGCGGAGTGTGGGAGTATGGGGTGTGGGAGTAAGGGGTGTGGAAGTATGGAGTGTGGGGTATGGGGTTTGGGAGTAAGGGGTGTGAGAGTATGGGATGTGGAGTGTGGGATGTGGGATGTGTGGTGTGAGAGTATGTGGTGTGAGAGTATGGGATGTGTGGTGTGGATTGTGGGAAATGGAAAAACTTTGCCATTGCTGTGTGGGATTATGACTAGCAGAAAACTTTGTTGCCACTGTGTGGTATGAAACTTTATCAATGCTCTGTGTATGTACATGCTGGGCAATGTAATAGACGTTGTATGGAATGTGGAGTATAATAAACACACAATGGTGACATACATAAACATTGCGGCCATCAAGTGGATTTGGGCTTCGATAAACATATCCACTACTGTTTGGAATGTGGCTAATATGAAACACATGATTAACTTAGGATAAACAAGATAAAATATGATCAAAAATAAATTATTTGTGTTTGTTGTCAATATACATTAGTAGAAACAAGACATGAGAGAGATAAAGAGCAAACGCTGCATTTCAAAAGATCAAAAGGTCAGCATGGCCGAATGGATAAGAACACTCGTTCTTCAACTTCCTGTGTGCTGATGTTGAGGTAGCGGGTTCAATCCTATACTGATTATTTGGACTAAAATGTTGACTTCTCGTCCTTGACTTGAGGATGTAAAGTACAAGTACCTCTGAAGTTGGAGTGGGGGGTTCGCCTGATGGCGAGGGACACTAGTAATAGGGAAAGCTAATCCACAGGCAAAAATCAGTTCAATGCGCTAGAAGTAGTAGCATGTGTATGGAGTACAGTTCAAAGCGAGTGAACGCCAAAAAAAAAAAAATGAAAAATATCTTATGAAATAAGTCACTTTCGTGGAAAAGTATCTAATGAAGTAAGTCACTTTTGTTGAATGTCAGAAAGAGAGTACTGAAATGTTATAATGAACCAGTTCTGCTGAGCGGCAGTAAATCTGAGATGAATGCTACGAATACTTTGGACTGCCAAAATAACTAACGAGTGGATGGAAAAGGATAATGAAAGCAAAAACATTTTACACAACTATAAGATAGAGACAAAACGTGTTCTTTGGTCATGTGAAGAGAAAAGAGGCATTGGAGAGCAGTGATAATTGAAAACATCACTAACAAAAGAGACAGACCAAGTGAAATGATGCTGAATGGTCTTAGGTGGCGGCACAAAGGAATATCATCAATGGAGTTGATCCAGAACACCTAGGACCTAGGACATGAATGCTTAAGCCACTTAGAACAGCACACGAGGATGATGATGATGATGATAAACAAGGCATTATTTGTTCAGCTACAAATTTAAAAGACATATTTCAGTTAAATAATGGAAACACGACAAATTTAAGACATATTTCAGTTAAATAAAGGAAACACTACAAATTTAAGACATATTTCAGTTAATAACGGAAACACTACAAATTTAAGACATATTTCAGTTAAACAACGGAAACACTACAAATTTAAGACACATTTCAGTTAAATAATGGAAAAACTACAATATAAACATATCACAATTGACATGCAGTGTACAAAGTAAGATCTGTATGTCATCTTTGAAACAAATCATTTTGCCCTTACATTGGATTAGAACTCAGGCCTCCTGACTGAGACCAGGATCATAACTACTCAGCCACCTCCACATAGAATCATTACAATATAAACTTAACAGAAACACAACAGCCTACAACTTACACAGAAAAAAGAGAATAAAAATAACCTAGAAAAGCATCACTATAAATGTAAAAATAACACAGAAACACTGCAGACGTATAACACACACACACAAAAAAAAAAAAATAGAATAACACATGCCTACAAATACAATAGTTTAAAAACAACACAGAAACAACAGACAAAAGTGCCAAATTTACTGACAATTGAACATGACTAGCATACAACTCTCCTCAATAAATTACATTTGTAAATAAATGCTGGGCCATGAGAGGGAGACCAATTGAAAAGGAAATGGACACAGACAAAAAGAGAGAGGAGACAAAAAGAGAGAAAAGAATTACCATGCATGACTACAAATCTCATCCTTGCCAAGTTATCCTTTGTAGACCTTCAGATGTTATCATCATCATCCAGCACTTTGCCGGCTGGCATGGGCAATCATGCCTCTCCACAAATTGTGATCTCCGACGGCATGGATCATTTCGTGCGTTGACTCCCTTGCGAGACATGACACAAGAATGTAAATAATTTTCTCTCGCTGTTTTCTTCTATCTCTCTTTTCACACATCTTTCTGGTTGTCACATGTTCCAGTCTTTGTCTTCTTATTATGTGGCCAAAATAAGATGACTGCTTTTTCTGATGTTTGTGATAAGTAGTCTTAGCAACTTAACTTCCCTCAAAATGTCCAAATTGCACATTTTGGCAGACCAATTAATTTTAAGCTATGTCAATATGAGTAAATCCAAAGAAAGCAGCATGTCAAAGTGAGCTTGTTCAATCATTGTTTAAAAAAAACAACCACCCCAAAACAATTTCAAAAACGGGGTTTGCGGCTGATGAGCTGTTACTGGAGACCAAATAAAAACACAAAATATGACTAATAAGCCAACAAAAAACATAAATAAACTAACAAATGGAAAAACATATATCCTGCACACCTCAATTGATGTTAAAGGAACCTTTCAATTAATCACGAGCAGTCTCCACAATGAAGGTTGGCTGGAATTGATCTCCAACAGTGTCATTCTCTTGCTTTGATTCTACATTCTGTCAGATTGCTGTTCATCAAATCTGTTATCTTCCCACTTGTATCGTTGTCAACTTTTTGCTCACTTTGCCTTCAACCTTACCCGCCAGTAGGGTTTTTATAAGAATGTTATGTCTCTTTAATGTGGCCAAAATATTTTAAGTGCTTCTTTTTATTTCTTTTATCAACCATATTTTCATTTCCAATTTTTCTATAACCTCTGTATTTGATTGTTTTTGTTTCCATGAAATATGGCATATTCTTCTGTATATTCTATCTCCAGGGTCTCTATTTGATTTTCTAATTGCTTGTTCATTGTTCAGGCTTTTGTGTAGTGTTGAATATCCCTAACATTTGAAAATTCTTATCTTTAATGCGTTGTTAATTTCTCTAGATGTTTATACTGATTTCATGATGTTGAAAACATTTTTGGCATTCCTATTCTCTTTTTTATTTCTGAATCACTTCTGCCATCATCTATTATTACATGTCCAAGATAGGAGAAACTTGTTACATGTTCTAGTATCTCCCCATTTACTGCGATGTTTATTGCTGGCTTTTCCTTTCCACTACTATCGGTACCTTTACATTTTGATTTTTTAAAGCTTAAGGGTCTCTTGTTAAAATAAGTTTTTCTTCAATTCATACAAGACACAACATTACAGTTATAGACAAATTTCAAGTGAATGAAACAAGAAGAAGCAAATAAGTTTGATTAAACAAATGTCAACACATTGCTAGAGTTATCACTGGTTACCCCACAGGAGTGTCAAGAGAGGACATAGATTGATCATCAGAGACAGACTCCAGAATGATTGTCGAGCTACCCATGTTTTTGGTAATTAAATGTCTTTCCATATTATGTAGTTATGCCAGCATGGGAAAAAGACATGCAATACATGCCTTTAGTAGCATATAAACAACAATAAATAGTCTGTTGGCAATACTTTTCCTAGTATTTCTTCTTTTTCTGCTGCCCGCAATGCCTTAGTGATGTACAGGCCCTCAATAAACTCAGGCCAGGTTACCCTATCTTTTGCTATCTTCCGTGTCCTCCCCCTTGAAGAACCTCCACTCCCCTTGGTTGGCTGAGTAATACTTTTCTCATATCATTAGATTTATTCAGGGCTGGTTAGATTTTGCAGCTGAAGTTTTCTATGGGGTGGGGCAGCCAACCCCAAGACCAAGCCTGCCTAGTCACCTTTTACAACATGCATTATAGATTACAGTGCCACCACCATTCTTTGCTTCCCTTAAGGGCTCAGGTAACAGATGGATGTCGATGCAAGTACTGCAAGGTGGCATTATGCACAGTGTATCTGTGCGGGCTGTTGGATTGCAGAGACTCCTTTCTGTTCCACTTTTCACATTAGACAGTGGGGAGCATTTTGTGTGATATTCACTGGCACAGGAACGGAGCATAATGGGGATGACCCGTTGCCGTGAAGTTGGAACCTCGACTAACTAATTAACTAACTAACTAATTAACTGCAAGAGGCCAATTTACAAACACACATGATTATGCCATATCAAGACAAGACAATCATCATGTTTGGTCACATATTGGAATGACAGAGTTTGAAGGAAATTATGGCAAACTGGGAAGATTAAGAGATTGACAGTGGAAGAGAGAGAGAGAGAGAGAGAAAGTGTGTGAGAGGGAGTATGTGTGTGTGTGTGTGAGGAGTGTGTGCGTGAGGGAGAGTGTGTGTGTGTGTGTGTGTGAAAGAGGGACAGAGAAAGTGTGTATGTGTGTGTGAGAGGGACAGAGAAAGTGTTTGTGTTTGTGAGACAGACAGAGAGAGTGTGTGACAGGGACTAGAGAGAGTGTGTGTGACAGGGACTAGAGAAAGTGTGTGTGACAGGGAGGAGAGAAAGACAGGGAGACAAATTGTGCTGTGTGGGCTGTCACATTGGCAGGGAAGACAACCAGCGATCAAACTTTTCAAGAACACATGACAGACATTTGTGCAGGAATATGAACCCTTGCGCCCCTCAGCATGACATATGACGATGGCAATGCATTCAGTTGCATAAAACAAAAGAAGTACATATCATAATGGTACTTCATTACCATATGTACAATTATCATTTTAACATACAGGTTCTATGATAATAAGTTGTGGGCCAACAACAGAATATGCAACAAAGCTTAGGCTGTGTATAGTGTGACAGGAAAATATGTTGCCACACTTAATTTTTAATTGTTAAAAAAAAAAAAAACAGAAACAAAAGCAAACAGACATATGTTCCTATATATAATTTTATTTCTGGTTATAAAAGAAAATATTTCTAAAGAGAATTTTTAAAATTATAATAAAAAAGCAACAAGAAATATTTTCTTATATAGAATTTGTTTATCATTAGAATGCAACAAAAGGCACATTCTCACATAGAATTTTTGTGCAACAAGAAATATATTCTCGTGTAGAACTGTTGATCTTTAAAATACAACAAGCAATATATTCTGATATACAATTTTTGATCATAAAAATGTAAGAAGAAATATGTTCTCATATACAATTTTTGAACATAAAAATGTAAGAAGAAATATAAGAATTTTTGATCATTAAAATGCAAACAAGAAATATATTCTTATATATAATTTTTGATCAATAAAATGCAACCAATATGCATGTTTCCATATACATGCTGTGATTATAAATTAAATCAATATGACTTTTGACTAAAAGGAGCCACATGAACGAAATCATCCAATAGTGAATTTTTCATTGCAAAATACTTTTTCTGAGTGAGTTACCATACATAATTTGTGATTGTATATTAGAGGATCAAGTAATATGTTCAAGACAAAACGCTTCATGATAAGACAGAGAAAATAAAACTATATTTGTACATAGATTTTTGTTATAATAAAATAAAGCATCAATAAATATATTCCCATACAGAAATTTTGATTATAAAATGTAAGAGCAAGAAAAATGCTTCATATTTCATTTTGATTATTACACAGGGGAACAAAATTTCCTCCCACATAACATTTTTGATTAAAATATAAAACAAATGAACAAGATTCTGACATAGAATGTTTTGACTGTAATATACAGCAAGAAGAATGACATTCACACCCAGAATCAGTACAGCAAGTAAAGGACTCTATCACACAGCCTATATGCCCTGGACATGTGGCACTGCACTCAACATGTGTGATATTGAACACATGGTGGCAGATAAGGTCAGTATCATTCCAGCTGCTTTTACTTCTCTAGGCAGTTCTAGGCACCCATTTTAGGCAGGAAGACCAGGTCAGTTTTAAACATTTGAATCCACTTAATAGGTTACACAAGTACAGCCTGGAAGGCACACTTTATACATTCAAGATACATTAAAACAATTAAGACTTTTTGTCTCATGCCGATAATTCTTTTAACTCTATTTTTTTGGGTTTGTCAATTGCATATCCTTTGCAGGACGTTGCAGGCAACCCCAGCATTTGTTGGATGTCAGTGATTCCTGGGCATGTTTATGTTCAGTAGTTTGCCATTGCCTTCTGAACGACCGGCACCCTTACCATTTTATAAAAAAACTAACACAAGGTGGTCTGCTGCCAAACTGCCCGCAGCTGTGTTTTGAACGTGGTATGTGGGATTAGATTAGTATTATTAGTAGATGCGGTTGTTGTACACAGTGAGCAACTAGGGTTAGAATTAAATATTACGAAGACACAGATTATGGTCGCCACTGGGAAGAATGAAATACCACAATGTGATATAAGAGTAAATGGGCATATTCTTAATATTTAGAGTTATTAGACGTAGACAGTCAAATTTTTGGAGAATGTTAAGAGAAGAAATGACTTGGAGAACTTGGTGACAACTGGCAAGATCAAAGGGAACAGACCAAGGGGAAGACTGGGAAGTAAATACCTGGATGGCTTGGCCATGTGGCATGGTCGAGACAAGAACACAAAACTGATCCACGACACTGGTGATCGAGTGAGATGGCAAAACATGACGTCCCATACTTATCGGCATGGCACATGATGGATGGATGGATGTGGGATTACAAACTGCATCCGTAACCCCTTCGCCACAGTCAGTGATAACAGACAGGGAAAAGTAACGCTGAGATAACATACAGAATAACCCAAGCCAAGGCAGAGTTCCATCAGGGATAGAACATTCTGATAACAGTTCCATATCTGTGTGAGTTATTAAACATGCTTTAGAATACTATATACTGTCCCTACTACTGTGATAATGAATGAATCACCCAAAATTGAGAAAGCAGGCAAGTAAGCTTTACTAGAAAATGATCACAAGTAACAGAGGGGACCCCAGTTTTTACTTAAACTCTTCTGTGACAATAACATTAATCAGATTACACAAAATCATGACATTATCTACAGAACAATATGATGTAACCTAACAATTTCTAATAATTAGGAAATCATAAAAAAATGTATAAGATCAAGAATAAATCAATACCTAAACTGAGAAGAAAATAAAAATGTGACACACAATATCTTCAGATAACCTCAATTTCATATGAAATGTGACAAGATTAACAACAAAACAATATACAACCTTACAAAATATATATTGTTGACATAAAACGTTCTGGTAATCAAGAATTCACATGAACAGTTTCAAGGTAAAAAAAATATGCATAGACCATAACAACATACTCAATAAAACAACATGCCAGTAACATAAATCCAGAAAGTCAAGAAATAAAAAAACAGATGTGGAATGGCATAGAACAAAAGAACATATGCAGTTTTGGAGGATAATTATCACACACATGTTTTCATCATTGCAGACATAATGCAAACATTTTCCCATAACTTGAAAGATGAAATCAACGAACACTGTTTGAAAATGTAGCAAACATTATTCCTGAATACTTAATCTCATAAAATTAACCCATGACCATGCAGATCTCATAAAATAAACTCATAAAAAATATACCAGATCTCATAAGTTACCTCACAAATAATCTTCCGGATCTCATGAAATAAACTGAAAAATACTTTACCAGATCTCATAAAATTAACTCAGGAATACTTTACTATATCTCATAAAGTTGACTCATAAACAATCTTCCAGATCTCATAAAATTAAATGTTGTACACATATCCAGCTCTCATAAAATTATCTGACAAACACTTATCCAGATCTCATAACATTAACCCTGGAATACTTTACTAAACCTCATACAATTAGCCATGAATGATCTTCCAGATCTCATAAAATTAACTCACAAACACTAATCCAGCTCTCATAAAATCAATCCTGGAACTCATTACCAAACCTTATAAAACGGACTCATAAACAACCTTCCAGATCTCATAAAATTAAATGTTGTACACTTATCCAGCTCTCATAAAAATTATCTGACAAGCACTTATCCAGATCTCATAACATTAACCCTGGAATACTTTACTAAACATCATACAATTAGCCATGAATGATTCTCATAAAATTAACTCACAAACACTAATCCATTACTCATAAAATCAACCCTGGAACTCATTACCAAACCTCATAAAACGGACTCACGAACCATCTTCTAATCTCATAAAATTAGCTCTCAAATTCCCTTCCAAACCTTGTGTAAAACCAACAGCACAGCAAACTGGTGAAATAAATGTGGCATAATAAAACAGCTGACATAAACCGCAGTGACAGATGAACCAGCAGCACAATACTGTAATCATATGCTGTGTAACATAGAAATGAAAAGATACAACCAGTAAGTTACATTCTGTGAACTAGGTTGGTGTTTGCACCAATTTCAACTCTTTCTGCCACAGAGAACTGGTGTTTAGGATAATACTCTAGGTCAGGTGTTCAGGCAAAACTGTCGAGGACAGGTTTTTGGGTAATGCTGTTAAGGACAGGTATTTGAGTAATACTATCAAGAACAGAAGGTGTTTGGGTAATGCTGTGTTTCGGTAATGCTGTATGTTAAGGACAGTTGTTTGGGTAATACTATCAAGAACAGAAGGTGTTTGGGTAATGCTGTATGTTAAGGACAGTTGTTTGGGTAATACTATCAAGGACTTAAGGTGTTTGGGAAATGCTGTGTGTTTGGGTAATGCTGTTTGTTAAGGATAGGTGTTAGGGTAATACTATCAAGGACAGGTGATTTCTAGGACAGAAAGTGTTTGGGTAATGCTGTCTAGAACAGAAAGTGTTTGGGTAATGCTGTCTAGGACAGAAAGTGTTTGGGTAATGCTGTCTAGAACAGAAAGTGTTTGGGTAATGCTGTCTAGGACAGAAAGTTTTTGGGTTTTGCTGTCAAGGGTAGAAGGTGTTTATGTAATGCTGTTTAAAGAACCTCAAGAAATAAAGGTTCTGAAGGAATAAAAGGACTGAAAGAGCATAGTAAACTGACAGCCGAATATAACATAAGTTGCTTTAAAACAGAAAGAGCTAAAACAAGTATCTTTACATTCTTAGCCATGAGCATCTTTACATTTTAAGCTAGGGGTATCCTAGAGAAAATTACCCTTCAAGTCTAAGCCAGTCTTAAAGATCCTTACACTCTGAGCTACAAAACCCCTTAATTCTAAGTTAGATTTGAGTATCTTTACATTCTCTGCTATCAGTATCCTTGCTGAAAGTGCCCTTTAATTCTAAGCTAATTTCAAAGACCTTACTAGTCTGCACACCAATAAGTCAGATATGGGACAACGGATACTCACGCAAACCTTAGGTCCTGTATAACATCACACCGACGTTGGACAACAGGATGTCTTCATCCAACATACAGGACTTCACGCTGGAGTTCATAGCCAACGAACACAAACAAGCAAGCAAAGACCTTACATTCAAACTATAAGAATCCTTATATTCTAAGCCAGTCTTGAGTATCCTTACATTTTAAACTAATCTTAAGAATCATTACATTCTAAGCCAGTCTTGAGAATCCTTACATTCTAAGCTAGTCTTGACTATCCTTACATTCAAAGCTAACAATTTCTTTTAATTGTAACCTTACATTGAAAGTTAAGAGGATCCCATCTAATTACTATCCTTACACTCACCCCAAAAATATCCTTAAATAGCAACCTAACCGTGAGTATCTTACACTGTAGGCTAATCATATCTTTACATTCTAAGCTAAAATTATTACATCTCCAGCTAGAAGCATCCTTACAATCTAAGCCAAGGGTATCATTACATTCCAAGCTATAATTTACCTTACATTCCAAGCTATGGGCTTTCTTACATACTAAGCTAGGCTTGAGTGTCCTTCTCTTTGTTTTCAGCACCTATGTGGAGCCTATACTGTGGTGAATGTGGTTCTTCCACAACTTCCAGCTGGGAATCATCAATGGGGGCAGTTTCCTCATCCTGTGCAGCTCTCTCCTCTTCAGCCAGTTTGGGGTCTGTTACTATCTTCTTCCCATTTCCCTGGTGCTCAATCTCTCCTTGAATTGCAATCCGCAACTGTTATAAAATATAATAATAACAAATTTAATAACATGCCCCAAAGCAGTTTCCCCGCTATGGATCTGTCATGTAGGCCTGAATGCATGGAGGAATAGGTGGCCAGTCTTTTCTTCACTTAGCGTGCGATGAGCCCAGGCATCAAACACTCAATCGCTCATACTCATGACATTATCAGTGCAGTCACCCATCAAGTTCACTCATGTCTTAATGTAGTATTGACCATTATGTCTTATTAGTAAAGTATTGACCATTATGTCTTATTAGTAAAGTATTGACCATTATGTCTTATTGGTAAAGTATTGACCATTATGTCTTATTGGTAAAGTATTGACCATTATGTCTTATTAGTAAAGTATTGACCATTATGTCTTATTAGTAAAGTATTGACCATTATGTCTTATTGGTAAAGTATTGACCATTATGTCTTATTGGTAAAGTATTGACCATTATGTCTTATTGGTAAAGTATTGACCATTATGTCTTATTGGTAAAGTATTGACCATTATGTCTTAGTAAAGTATTGACCATTATGTCTTATTGGTAAAGTATTGACCATTCATCATCATCAAATGCCTTGAGGGCTGGCATGGGCTATCGTGCTTCCCCACAAACTGATCTCCAACGTCATGGATCAGTTCATGTGTTGACTCCCTTTTGTGACATGAAACAAGACTGTCAAGAATTTTCTCTCACTGTCTTCCTCTCTTTCTCTTTCCACAAATCTTTCCAGTTGTCACAACATATTCCAGCTTTTGTCTTCTCATAATGTGACCAAAAAAATTATGACTGCCTCTTTATGATGTTTGTGACTGAGCCTCCCTCAGAATGTCCAGATTGTTAATTTTATTGATCATTATGTCTTCTTAATGAACTATGGGCCATTATATTTGTTTGTTTTGTTGCATTTGCTGGCTTTGAACTCAAGCGTAGTCCATGCAAGTGCTACTACTTCTAGTGCACTGTTCTGATTATTGCGTGTGGATTAGTGTTCCCTATTACCAGTGTTCCTCGCCATCGAGCAAACCCACTCTGACTTTAGAGGTACTTGTAATTTATGTCCCCAAGTCCAGAATGAGAAGTCTATATTTTAGTCCAACTGACCGGTGTAAGGGTTGAACCCGCTACCTCAGCATCAGCACACCGGATGTTTCAGAACAAACGCTCTTATCCATTTGGCCATGTTGACCTGCCGGTCATGATATCGTCTTAATAAAATACTGATCTTTTAGTCTTAATAATAAAGTATTTGCCAATATGTATTTCAAATGAACTAAGGACCATTCCTTACTAATGAACTAATGATTTGGCAGCAGACTGCCTTACGTTGGTTTTTTATGAAATGGTATGGGTGTCGGTCATTCAGAAAATGGTGGCAAACTAGTGAACGTAAACTTGCCCAGGAATCAAGAACAGCCAAAAAATGCTAGGGTTAACTGCTACGTCCTGTAAAGGATATGCAACTAATTTCCTTGCTAATGAACTACGGACCATTATGTCTTCTTAATGAATCATACACCATTATGTCTTATTAATGAACCATACATCATTATGTCTGGGTAATCCAAGATATCTAAAGTAGAAGGACTGCTACAACACATACCTCCTTGAGACCAACCACTCCAACAAGACATCCTGTGTTGGTGACAAAGGCATGACTCAATCCCAGCAGTGAGAACAGTGAATGAACCTGGAACATGATGGTTTCAACACATGTGAAATTAATAAAACACATTTTTGACATATGAGAAATGGACAAAACACGTTATTCAATATATGAGAAATGGATAAAAACTCACGTTTTTTTTTTCAACATATGAGAAATATATAAAACATATGTTGTTTTTTTTAAGTTTAGTTTAGTTGATGGATCAACATCACGGCACACGGGTGTAACCCATAAGTACTCCGTTCTCCTCCTAACTCAAACCTGAGTTTGGAGAAACTCAGCTCAGTGCACGAACTCCTTAGCACCGGCCAGGATCCTGAAATACTCTAGGTAGATTTTTAACTCGAAATTTTGCCCGGGCAGCGCTGTTAGGCTACTCTTTTTCGATTTCCAACTGCCAAGGGATTTTTTATGTGCGCAACAATACACACGGGCGTCTGATCTCACTACCCAGAGACCAGGGGAAATTTTATTACTAGACGTCCACGTGAAAAAATCCTGACCCTCACCGGGGCTTGAACCCGGGACCTCCAGCACTCGAGGCGGACACCATACCTCAAGACCACGCAGCCCACTATGTTTTTTTAACATGAGAAATGGATGAAACATATTTTTCAACAAGTGAGAAATGGATACAGCACATTTTATCTTATGTTATCTTTATATATGAGAAATCGATTTAAAAAAAACATGTTTTTTCGAGATATAATGAGTAGATAAAGCACGTTTTCCTACATATGAAACATGGATAAAATACATGTTTTTTCAACAAATGAGAAATGGATAAAACATGTTTTTCATTATATTAAAAAAAATATAAAATATATGTTGTGTTTCAGCAAGTGAGAAATGGATAAAATACATCTTTCAACATATGAGAAATGGATAAAAGACATACTGAACATATAAAATATATCCTGAATGTATACAATACACAATGGACATAACACTTAAATTTATGAATGTATAAAATATATTCTCAGAGCATAAAACATATAAATGTATAGAACATATACTGAATATATAAATCAATCACATACACCATATCATGACACATATGTTGAATATATACAATAATGATACAATACAAAGAAACAGAAACATGACTGACTTTGTGTAGTGATGTCCTCTCCACAAGCTGAAATGGGGCAGGATCAATCTGCACTCCCTCCCAGGCTATTGGCAGTTGAAGTCTTTCATGTTCCCAAGCTTCTTGCTAGTATATACAACATGGGAAGTATAACATTACTTAGCAGATAAAACATGAGAAATACAAGAACAGCTAGCACATAAAACGTGGACAGTATAACAATAAGTAGCACAGAAACATGGAAAACATAAGAACAGCTAGCACATAAAATATCAGAAGTATAACAATAACTAGCATACAAGAAAAAAAATGGAAACATATGAACAGCTAGCACATAAAACATGGAAAGTGTAACATTAACTGGCAGATAAAACAAGATATCACATAAAACATGGGAAGTATAACATTAACTGGCAGATAAAACATGAGAAGTATAACATTAACTAGCAGATAAGACATGAGAAGTATAACATTAACTAGTAGACAATACATGAGAAGTACAAGAATAGCTAGCATATAAAACAAAAGCAGTATAATACTAACAACAAGCATAAAAACAAATGGAAGAAATATACAAACAGCTAGCACATAAAACATGGGAAGTATAAGAATAACTAGCAAACAAATGTGAAAACATAAAGAAGCTAGCACATGTACTATAGAAGTACGAAGCATATATGGAAATGTCTAGATTGCTGTGATGTCGGTTCTTGACTCAAACTCAAGTCTATAGAAAGTGTGTCATAGTATATGGACCATTTTTTTTACAAGATTAGTTGCGTATCCTTTACAGGACGTTGTAATCAACCCCAGAATTTGTGCGGCCATTTGTGACTTACTAGGAACATTTTTACATTCAGTAATTATATTAAACACGGGAAGCATAAAATATCTAGCATGTAATACATGAAAAATACAAGAACAACTAACACTCAATACATGGAAAACATAAAAACAGCTAACATACAAACCATAAAAACAGCTAGCATACAAAACATAACAGCTAACACATAAAACATGATATATATAAAACAGCTAGAGCATAAAACAAAAGGAGAAATAGAAGATAAAACAAGGAAAGTAAAACCAGATAGGATATAAAATATGTGAAGTGTAACCAGCTACATTAAAAAAAACACCTAGAAATAACATCATTTTGCACATAAAATGTGGGAAGTATACAACATAATACAAATAAAAAATTTTAAGCAAGAACAGTAATAAAGGAAAATAAAACCAAGTTTGGCGGGTCCTTCTCAGGATCAGTCCTTTTAAGATTACAGCAACAGAAAATAAGCCAACAAAATAACAGAATACTAAATAACAACCAATTCGATAAGACATATACCAACAAAAATTATAAAACCAAAAGTAAATAGAAAAACAAAAGGAAAAATAGCAACTAGAGACATTAAAACAGCAAGAAACACAGCACAGTAGGTATTAGGAATAGAGGTAACTAAGAAAGAACAATAAGTAAAAAGGAAAAAATATATAAATATAACTAAAATAATAAAAATAATAAATCGGTCTACGTGGCCAAAGGCTTGCGAACACGGTTTGTGAGCTGCTTACCAGGTGTTCGAAACACAGCCGCAACCGATTTGTGCAGCAGACAGTGTTGCGTTGCGTTATAACGTGTTGGTATGGAAGCTGTTCAGAAAGCAATGGCAAACTACTGAACGTAAAAACTTGCATAGTACATCAACAGCAGCTGAAAAATGCTGGTATTGACTGCAACATCCTGTAAGGGATATGCAAAAAAAAAAATATCCTGTAGGGATATGCAACATTTAAAAAAAATTAATAAAATAAAATAAAGCTGTTGTAGTAAAAGGTATATCCAGTAGCAACGAAATATGCATCAAGGATATCTGTTGTTGGTGAAGGAACGAATGAGGGACAAAGGCAAAGAGGAACCCTGCCAGGCATGCATCAGTGGATGTCATCTACACCACAAAGGACAAGGACAATTTAAACTGCACTATGAACCACTACAATTATAACCAAGGCTGAAAAAGCTGGTTGAACGAGGCAGAAAATTTTGTTTTTTTTCTACATCTGGAATCCCAGGTCAACTGAAACAAATTCATGTCTCAAAGGGGATTTAAACACATAACCACCAGGTTGGCAGGCAAGTATGCTAACCACTGCACTACAGCAGCTCAAGCAATGGCGTAATGATACAGAGAAGATTGCAGATAACGCGTCAGTCTCACATCTACTTACATCTTCAATAGGCAGGTTCTTTATCTTAGTTGGTTTAGGGTCACCTGACTGTATGCAACAAAAGAAAGCATATTAGTCTGATAACAACAATAGTTAGATGACAAACTAATGAACGAACAAACTTTATTTTCAAAGGGTTAAGAATTGGGCACGCAGACCCGTCTGACATTCTGCCCTTCTGATCCCTTTCGTCTCATGTGTTATTTCATTCATACATCACTTATGAAGCTAATCTTAGACAACAACAAAACAATATGCATTAAAACCTAACACCAATATATTTAACAGTGAAGAAAGTTGGCTATTAAAGACGATAAAACAAAGAAACTGGAAATATTTTTGTCACTTGAAATGTCACGAAAGTTTGGAGAGAAAAATTATGGAGGGGTATATGCCCAGGAAGAGAGGAAGAGGAAGGCCAAAGAGACGATGGGTGCAGGATGTAGCAGATGATCTCCAGATGGGTGTATCGGATGTGGGACATCTTGCTTATGATCTAGAAGTTTTCCGTTAGGTTGTTATGGGAGCGAGGTTCTGCAAAAGGACATGCTACTGAATGAATGAATGAATGAATGAATGAATGAATGTATTCAATGCACCTGAAGGTATGTAAATGGATCTGTTTTAAAAAAAAGGAACCAGAGGATGTTAAATTTCCTTCCTCCCATCCTGGAGCCGTGTCCAAGGCAAAGGGGTTATGGACGCAGTTCTTAATCCCACATACCCGTGTTTGAAACACAGCTGCGGGCGACTTGGCAGCAGACCACCTTGCGTTACGAAATGGTAAGGGTACTGGTCATTCAGAAAGCAATGGCAAATTACTAAACATAAACTTGCCAAAAACCACAACAGAAAAAAAATTGCTGGTGTAGACTGCGATGTCCTGTAAAGGATATGCAACTACATCCTGGGGTAGTGGACAGGACACCCAACCTTCTCTGACAAAGGCAAACAAAGTTGCCCATGTCAGAAAAAATTGCTCGTCAGTTGTAAATACAAAAAGGTAGTTGTGATTTCTTGGCAAGTTTACGTTTAGTAGTTTGCCACTGCGTTCTGAATGACCAGCACTCATACCTTTGTATGGTAACCAACTTCTAAATCACCTGCAGCTGTGTTTGCGCGGTATGCGGGATTACGAATTGCCTTTGTAACCCCTTTGCCACGGAGCCGGTTTTCAATGGTAGTAACTGAAATTGGCACTTGTGAAGTCAATAGTGAATTGCATTGTTAATGTCATGAGCACTGTAGGACTCATCACTTGACAAAGTGAGGGAAAGATTGGCCACCTATTCCTCCTTGCTCTCAGGTATTACAGACCTATGAAAGGAAACTGCTTTGAGACAATTTATTATTATAATTGAAACTGATTTACTACTAATGTTTTAATATGGGACAGAGGAAACCAATGGAGGCACTAGCTATGTAGACATGTTTCTAAAACTTAAATACCATATAACACAAAATAATGAACATTGTATGTCTGCAAAAGTGATTCCAACACACAAATACCATGACAAATGCTTAAATATCATATATATTATGACTGACAGGGATTTTGCCATCTTGACAGCCGATAGTTTGTAAAATATAGTTATACCTATCCATCGCACACAACCTGGGCTGATTTTACAGGCCACGCGCTGCCCATGCAGCATGATCCCTCTTTAAGCCGGCCTAGTTTACTCCAGAGAAAAGGTAACACCAATATGTCTGAAACAAGATAAGCTGCAGAAGTTGCAGGATCAGCAAAGCAATGCTCTAACTGTCCGCCTGTCGGAACTTCCATCCTGGACCTGTTGCCGATAAAGACTTAGGGTCTGGTCTGCCATGCCATGACATTTAGACTTTAGGTTGTAATTCCCCGCACTAGTGTAAGGTTTGTATCCTCGCAGTTGCGCTCCTCCACCGAAGCTGTTGGCACAATATGGGGTGTCGGGTTGGTGAACGCCGCCCAACATTCGGCGCTAACAGAAAGTAGGTACTACCGTCTACTGTCATACGGTAACTCAGTCATATCTGACTAAGACACAACATTCTGCGCTAAAAGAAAGCAAGTGGTATCGTCTACTGTCATACAGATGCTCAGTCATATATGACTAAGACTTGACATCCCAACATTCGGCACTAACAGAAAGCAGGTAGTACCGTCTACTCAACTGTAGCTCAGTCATATCTTAACTAAGACCTGACATCCCAACATTTGGCGGTAATAGAAAGTAGATAGTACTGTCTACTGTTATACAGCAGCTCAGTCATATCTGACTTAGACCTGAAGTTGATATCATAAAAAACTGTCATTTACTGCCAATATAGTACCTTTCGGTGTACAGTAGAGGGGTCTTTGAGCCTGAGGAATAAAGGCCGCCTGGCTAGTGCAGTCGCCGCGAACTGTGCAGGTTAGGATTTTCTTTTTGCCCCAGACAGAAAAAAATCCCACACCTTACCGAGGGATCGAACCCGGGTCTCCTGAACGAGAGTCCGGCGTTCTAGCCACTCGGCCAGCCGCTCCTCATAATATACGCAAAATAATTAATTTAATATGCATAATATTTTTAAAAAATGAAGATATGTCTACAGACTGAAAAAACTTTACTTACCATTTTAACTCTCTTGTACAAGCTTGTTAAACTACCTTTCTGTAGATATAAAAACACATACATTGAACATAACAAATTGTAACATATTTATAAATGATACATCAAAAAGACAGTACCATACGTGAGGATAAGTCACAAAATGATATAAGGCCATTGAGAAAATTGTTTGTAATTTATAAAGGTGTCATTATGTGGCAAATGCATCTAATGTGAAGTCAATGTGTGGCCTGATGTGTATGTACATACAAGGTGTCACACGTATGTGGTTTTGCTAATGTCAGCCATACTGAAAAATTACATCACCAAAAAAGCAATGTACGGTTATGAGGTTTTATTTTTCTGAACCAGAGAATTTACTGCCAAGAATATTCATAAGAAAATATTGATTGCCTATGGTGGCAAGTGTTTGTCGTGAATAGCAGTACACATATCTTCATACAATCAAAACATGAGGATAAACAAACTTACATCCAGAGTGAAAGGCCTGTCCTCTAGAATACTCTCCTTCCTCTGCTTTGATAGTTTGCGGTAAAAATTGTTCATCTCCTCTGTGATATAAGAAGCAAGGTAAGTAAACATATATACTTTTGTGAAGCTGATAGTAATAGTGACTTGCTATAAACAGGCAATGAAAAACCAACATTATAACATGCTGGGAAAACTTATAGATGCCCCCTTCCTATCAGCATTTGTCCCCTGAAATGATACTGTTGCTGGAACCACACTGAAATCCCATAACAAGAATTTTTAAATATGTTGTTTCATCTGTTGTTGTATCCTCTACTAGCAGCTGTTCATAGTCTTCAAAATATCTTCCTTGACCATCGAGCATTCTTCTTACTAGTCATCAAGTTGGTTAATCCTTTTATCATTGCTCTTTAACCCCCCCCCCCCCCCCCCCCCCCCCCCCCTCCCCATTAGAGCTTAGGACCTCAGCGAACTAATTCCTTGTTCTGCCTTTGCTATCTCCATCTCTGCCAGTTATGCCCTTCTCTCTGTGGTTTTAGGTTTTCCCCTCTATTTTGTCTGCCATGTGGGTTCCAGACAAACAACCTTTTAGTTTTACAATTCTCAGCTTTTCTCAACATGTTCCCTGTCCAGCACCTGCATCTTTTCCTGACCTGGTATTTGTTTAGTTGTCTCTATGAGCTACACATTTACCATCGCTATTAAACTGTTATCGAAAACAAATGGGGATTGTGTTGTAGAGGTACCAAAGTACTATACTGAGAGGGATTGTGTTGTAGAGGTACCTAAATACCATGTTCATGGGGATTGTGGTGTAGAGGTACCAAAGTACTATATTGATAGGGATTATGTTGTAGAGGTACCAAAGTACTATACTGATAGGGATTGTGTTGTAGAGGTACCAAAGTACTATACTGATAGGAATTGTGGTGTAGAGGTACCAGAGTACTATATTGATAGGGATTGTGTTGTAGAGGTACCAAAGTACCATATTGATGGGGATTGTGGTGTAGAGGTACCTAAGTACTATATTGATAGGGATTGTGTTGTAGAGGTATCAAAGTACCATATTGATGGGGATTGTGTTGTAGAGGTACCAAAGTACTATACTGATAGGGATTGTGTTGTAGACGTACCAAAGTACTATATTGATGGGGATTGTGTTGTAGAGGTACAAAGTACTATACTGATAGGGATTGTGTTGTAGAGGTATCAAAGTACCATATTGATGGGGATTGTGTTGTAGAGGTATCAAAGTACCATATTGATGGGGATTTTGTTGTAGAGGTCCCAAAGTACTATACTGATAGGGATTGTGTTGTAGAGGTACCAAAGTACTATACTGATATGGATTTTGTTGTAGAGGTCCCAAAGTACTATACTGATAGGGATTGTGTTGTAGAGGTACCAAAGTACTATACTGATATGGATTTTGTTGTAGAGGTCCCAAAGTACTATACTGATAGGGATTGTGTTGTAGAGGTACCAAAGTACTATACTGATAGGGATTGTTGTGTTGAGATACCAAAGTACCATGTTCATGGGCATTGTGTTGTAGAGGTACCAAAGTAATATGCTGATAGGGATTGTGTTGTAGAGGTACCAAAGTACTATACTGATAGGGATTGTGTTATAGAGGTACCAAAGTACTATATTGATAGGGATTGTGTTGTAGAGGTACCAAAGTACTATACTGATAGGGATTTTGTTGTAGAGGTACCAAAGTACTATATTGATGGGGATTGTGTTGTAGGGGTACCAAAGTACCATGTTCATGGGGATTGTGTTGTAGAGGTACCAAAGTACTATACTGATAGGGATTGTGTTGTAGAGGTACCAAAGTACTATACTGATAGGGATTGTGTTGTAGAGGTACCAAAGTACTATACTGATAGGGATTGTGGTGTAGAGGTACCAAAGTACTATACTGATATGGATTTTGTTGTAGAGGTCCCAAAGTACTATACTGATAGGGATTGTGTTGTAGAGGTACCAAAGTACTATACTGATAGGGATTGTGGTGTAGAGGTACCAGAGTACTATATTGATAGGGATTGTGTTGTAGAGGTACCAAAGTACCATATTGATGGGGATTGTGGTGTAGAGGTACCTAAGTACTATATTGATAGGGATTGTGTTGTAGAGGTATCAAAGTACCATATTGATGGGGATTGTGTTGTAGAGGTACCAAAGTACTATACTGATAGGGATTGTGTTGTAGACGTACCAAAGTACTATATTGATGGGGATTGTGTTGTAGAGGTACAAAGTACTATACTGATAGGGATTGTGTTGTAGAGGTATCAAAGTACCATATTGATGGGGATTGTGTTGTAGAGGTACCAAAGTACTATACTGATAGGGATTGTGGTGTAGAGGTACCAAAGTACTATACTGATATGGATTTTGTTGTAGAGGTCCCAAAGTACTATACTGATAGGGAATGTGTTGTAGAGGTACCAAAGTACTATACTGATGTGGATTTTGTTGTAGAGGTACCAAAGTACTATATTGATGGGGATTGTGTTGTAGGGGTACCAAAGTACCATGTTCATGGGGATTGTGTTGTAGAGGTACCAAAGTACTATACTGATATGGATTTTGTTGTAGAGGTCCCAAAGTACTATACTGATAGGGATTGTGTTGTAGAGGTACCAAAGTACTATACTGATAGGGATTGTTGTGTTGAGATACCAAAGTACCATGTTCATGGGCATTGTGTTGTAGAGGTACCAAAGTAATATGCTGATAGGGATTGTGTTGTAGAGGTACCAAAGTACTATACTGATAGGGATTGTGTTATAGAGGTACCAAAGTACTATATTGATAGGGATTGTGTTGTAGAGGTACCAAAGTACTATACTGATAGGGATTTTGTTGTAGAGGTACCAAAGTACTATACTGATAGGGATTGTGTTATAGAGGTACCAAAGTACTATATTGATAGGGATTGTGTTGTAGAGGTACCAAAGTACTATACTGATAGGGATTTTGTTGTAGAGGTACCAAAGTACTATATTGATGGGGATTGTGTTGTAGGGGTACCAAAGTACCATGTTCATGGGGATTGTGTTGTAGAGGTACCAAAGTACTATACTGATAGGGATTGTGTTGTAGAGGTACCAAAGTACTATACTGATAGGGATTGTGTTGTAGAGGTACCAAAGTACTATACTGATAGGGATTGTGGTGTAGAGGTACCAAAGTACTATACTGATATGGATTTTGTTGTAGAGGTCCCAAAGTACTATACTGATAGGGATTGTGTTGTAGAGGTACCAAAGTACTATACTGATAGGGATTGTGGTGTAGAGGTACCAGAGTACTATATTGATAGGGATTGTGTTGTAGAGGTACCAAAGTACCATATTGATGGGGATTGTGGTGTAGAGGTACCTAAGTACTATATTGATAGGGATTGTGTTGTAGAGGTATCAAAGTACCATATTGATGGGGATTGTGTTGTAGAGGTACCAAAGTACTATACTGATAGGGATTGTGTTGTAGACGTACCAAAGTACTATATTGATGGGGATTGTGTTGTAGAGGTACAAAGTACTATACTGATAGGGATTGTGTTGTAGAGGTATCAAAGTACCATATTGATGGGGATTGTGTTGTAGAGGTATCAAAGTACCATATTGATGGGGATTGTGTTGTAGAGGTACCAAAGTACTATACTGATAGGGATTGTGGTGTAGAGGTACCAAAGTACTATACTGATATGGATTTTGTTGTAGAGGTCCCAAAGTACTATACTGATAGGGAATGTGTTGTAGAGGTACCAAAGTACTATACTGATATGGATTTTGTTGTAGAGGTCCCAAAGTACTATACTGATAGGGATTGTGTTGTAGAGGTACCAAAGTACTATACTGATAAGGATTGTTGTGTAGAGATACCAAAGTACCATGTTCATGGGCATTGTGTTGTAGAGGTACCAAAGTAATATGCTGATAGGGATTGTGTTGTAGAGGTACCAAAGTACTATACTGATAGGGATTGTGTTATAGAGGTACCAAAGTACTATATTGATAGGGATTGTGTTGTAGAGGTACCAAAGTACTATACTGATAGGGATTGTGTTGTAGAGGTACCAAAGTACTATATTGATAGGGATTGTGTTGTAGAGGTACCAAAGTACTATACTGATAGGGATTTTGTTGTAGAGGTACCAAAGTACTATATTGATGGGGATTGTGTTATAGGGGTACCAAAGTACCATGTTCATGGGGATTGTGTTGTAGAGGTACCAAAGTACTATATTGATAGGGATTGTGTTGTAGAGGTACCAAAGTACTATACTGATAGGGATTGTGTTGTAGAGGTACCAAAGTACTATGCACAAACATTAAATCTTCAAGATGTCAACAACAGTACAGAATAGAAACACAGAATGATAACAATAGTACAAAATAGAAACAGTAAATCTCCAAGATGAAAACAATAGTACAGAACATAAACATAGAATGATAACAATAGTACAGAACAGAAACAATAAATCTTCAAGATGATAACAATACTAAAGAATAGAAACATAGAATGATAACAACAGTACAGAATAGAAACACAGAAAGATAACAATAGTACAGAACAGAATAAGTAAATCTTCAAGATAACAACAGTTCAGAATAGAAACATAGAATGATAACTATAGTACAGAACAGAAACAGTACATCTTCAAGATTATAACAATAGTACAGTCAAAGCAATACTTAACCTCCAGTATCTCAACAATAGTACACAAAAGAAACACTGATATCCCAGGATGCATTTGTCCCAGAGAGATTCCCAACACAAGCATACAGACAGTGCAGTCTTCTCACCTCGGAGATCACCTGTACTACGAGCTCGCTGGAGATTTGATGCCGATGAAGACTTCTTGAGTATAGATCTAAGAGGGGCATGAATTGTGTAATAATTGCTCTGACTGTCCTTTGTTCCGTGGTAGTTTATTTTCTGTCCTGGCTGCAAAAAACAGATAAATATTCAGTAAAAATTATGTGGTCGCAAGTGCTAAATGTAAAACCATATTTAAAGAATTTTCATACTTTAAATTTAACTGAAAGCTAGACTTAACTCATAAATTTAACCAAACACTTAAAACTATTAACTCTAACCAAAAGCTATCTAAACTTTTCAAGCGAACCAAAAGTTTGACAGAACATATACTAACATTTCAAAGGCATTCATTCTTACTTTCAACTGTTATTGTATGACCTTCAATTGCTTCAACATTAAAATATTTACGAATCTCACATCATCATGTTCACGTAGTAATGTTATGTCAAGAATCTACAGTTTTGACTGTTATACATCACCACCATCACAACACCACAATCATCATTACTAACAACACAACTATTATCACCATCACTTTCATCATCACCACCACAAACAATTATTACACCATCACCACCATTATCATTAACATCACCACCATCACCATCATCATTATCATCACTGTCACGAAATAGAAGCCAAAGATTCGACCTTGTGGTATAAGGCAGACAACCCTACTATTGCCCGACCCGGTTCTCTGGAAAATTACCGCCCTTTGGCTGGCGTTCTAGATGATTCTAAAAACCCAGACCAGGTGAATTTGATTCACCGGCTGACAGCGCAGGGTTTTGGCGCATGCTCAGTGGATTAGGCCGGGCGGACAAAGAACAGTTGCTGGCTGTCAGGTCTTGTGGACAGACGCTTTTGTGCACAGTGTGTTTTCATTAGAGAGAGCTGGGGCGACAGCTGTCTCAAGATGGTTAAAGAAATCCGACGTTTAGTCCTGACGAGTTACAGCTACTCCAGTATGAAACTGTGTTCAGCAATCTGAAGGTATGTGTACCCTTTAGTTTATTTAACTTTGGTACTCGGTGACCCGATAGTGATAGGCGGTGTGTACTAACCGTGGCGCTGGAAAGTGGGGCATGTGTGAACAGACTACTGGCGTTGCCTGAAGGCAAAACCTGTTGAAGCGTTTATTTGCTAGCAGTGTAATACAGGGATATTTATTGTGTTAGCGGCGCTGGGGTTATTCACAGCTACTGTAGGTTGGGTTAAGTTGGTTCAGGACAACGAGAGCTTTAATTTGAGTTCACACATGAACCAGCTTCCTGAAATCGAACGTCGTCGATGCGGAATGACGTCACGAGGAGGAAAGCGGAAGTTAGTGTAGGACGTCGCCTATACTAGGGCATGTGCGGGCTCAATCGACGCAGCTCGGCGAGGCGATTGTAGTGCGAAGATATATAGAACTATCGGAGGTCGTTTCAAGGTCGTGACTTGAGTCGAAAGTCTTTGTCACTTGGTGGGCGACCACTGGCTTCTCTTGTTGGCTTTCCTCTCATCTGTCTTATAGATAGTGTCCCTCAATGGACTGCCAGCTTAATATATAGTGGATTCCGGAGAGGTGGACAATGTGTGAGAATTGACCGACGGGACAGGGCTGTCCTATAAGGGCAGTGACACCGTTCTAAATGCTCCGGCCCTTGAGGAGGTAGGGAGAGAACGGGGTGTGGATCTCTGCTACATGGAGAATTATTAAGACCATGTATATACTATTGGATTTGGATTTTGTACCTGAGGCACGGTACTATATCTGCGCTGGCTGGTAATAGGGACGTGAACCAGGGAGATTGGCGTGACCCAGGAAGGGGTCCAGATGCTCATCACCGGCCCTACTTCAGGGCCATTCAGCCTACCATTACTAATGATTCACTAACCCTATATGTCATGTAGAAGTTTTGCAGAGTAGGCCGACACCTCAGTGACGAGTGACCAGCCACCTTGGCCCGAGCTATACTCCAGTCCGGGGAAGATGAAGCGGGACATTTAGCAGCCTGTCAGGTCCTAGACCCAGTTCTTCTCTGGCACATGTGAGTGGCATATGAAGGGACCAGGACTCGCCTGGAAAGAGTCCATATGGCTGAGGAAGGTGGTGAGAGTGAACTCGCTCAGGGTAAGCTTGGTTCTAGATACTTTCACTGAGTGTTGTCTTCCACAGGTTCTATCTTCTTGAGTGAAGTCTTATCAGTTGGTGACGGGTCCAGTGATTGGGACCAGGCAAGTGGGATTAGCGGACCTAGAACCCTACTAGGAATCCTACCATGTATGTGTCACCAGAGTTTACTACACTGGAGGTTGAGTCCGACTAACCCTTGGCCGTCGTCCTCACCAAGTATGTTTACTATGTCTATGATATCTGCTGACCGACTACACTCACAGCAAGTACCTTTATGGAGTGATTGTGCCTTGTATCAGAGCTGACAGATCCACTACCAGCTAGAACCAGATTACATTGACTTTGTGTGCCAGGCCATTTGGCCTATGAATCCGCTGGAGTCTAGAGACTGTATCTCCAGCTTCAACATTCCCCATCATCTGAGAAGTTGCTCTCATATTTATGACTCTTTTGAACTTTATCAGAGAGGGCAACTCCGTGTTCATATTGTGGCCTCCTGCCAGATCTTGAACATTTCATCATCTGTGTGGAACACTCATTTGGAGCATCACGGAGTAGGTTTTCCGGAAATAGTCCAGGTCGACCAACCATTATCCTTTCATCTGGGCGAAGACGAGAGCTGGATGGAAGACTATCCACATCTGGTGAGATCTAGTAACAGGATGACCTGTGGCGTCTACTCGAAGCCTTTCCAGTGATGACTGCTCCACCCTTAAGCTACTCCCACGCTTGCTGTCTGGACTGTTCTATCGGTTAATAGGTCTATCTCATCATCATCATCCCCACCATCATCACCCTCATTTGTACAATACACAATTTTTTTTCCATATAGATGCCAGAGTTGAGTGTTGAGTCATGCAGTCAGGACGATGTGTGGGTGGGGTAGTATCCCTTGGTTAACTGCAGTGAGATAGGTATTCAGAGACCGGTGGGGTAACGTAGACTGAGGTTCCCTAGTCCCAGGCAGATCACTTCCCGTTAGTAAGGTGTGACACCAGTTTCCCCTCACCCCAAGGAATGGTGTGACATTATTTGGGGGCTCATCTGGGATGGTGTGACGATTCAGCTCTGGTAATTACGAGGTCATTGACACCTTATCTTGTTTTCTATATAGCAAGTCTAGTCTACATAGGTCTTTGGTCCTATTTTCTCTTGACTTTGACATAGTGACTTGTGGTGTGCAGTGTTGTGGTCCAAAGATTAGCGTTGTGTATTGAGATATATACATTGCCTTATTGGTTATACCACTCACACTACTAACACATTCTCTTCAATCATGGCATCTACCAAATTAAATATGGCAGAGGTGCGAGCTACAGGCGTAGACATGGGCCTGGAAGGTGACGCACTCCAGAAGTACATACAGGAGGTGGAGAGAGACTTCCGTCAGGAAGAACGAGAGAGAAGACAACGCGAAGCCGAACAAGAGAATAGAAGGATAGCCTTAGAGGAACGCAAGATGGCTCACGAGGGACTGCACTGAAAAGGTGAAGAGCTCCCACTTCGAGGCCTGCCTAGAGGAACCAAAGGGGGTATCCACCGAAAAGGTAAAGGTCGCCGAAGAGACTCTGGACCCGGAAAGGCCATCGGTGGTAGAGTTGATTGAAGTGAACGGTCAACACGCTGAATGCTTATATGACACAGGACTGGATTGTGAGGCAGTCATAGCTGCCTATCTAGTCAAGCCAGAACAACTCACCGGGGATAAAATCGAGATACAACCGGCGATGAAGAGTGCTGTGGCTATGACTTTGCCGATCGCCCAGGTGGAGATCAGGTCAAGGTACGTCACGAGCACGATTCAAGCGGCCGTGTTATCCGATCCCCTCTTTCCTGTAATCCTGGGGAGCCAATATGTATTCCTAGGGAAGCCTAAGGAGCCCATCTGCATAGGTGACATATATACGCTGTCCCAATGGGAAAATGAAGAGGCGGACGCAATAATCTCTAAACCCCTGCCGGGGGAATTGTGCACTGCCCAGGGCGAGGATGCGACCTTACGACCTTGCTATAAGAAGCTACCAAGAAGTGCTGACCCACCGAAACGGGGTCAGTACTATATGGAGAATCTGCTGCTCTACCGGAGAGCAGGAGGGGGAGAGAAACTGCACAGGCAGTTGGTGGTCCCGAAGGACTCCCGACCCCAAATTCTTCATATGGGGCACACCATGTCCGAAAGGGGACATATGGGTGTTGGTGCGACGCTTCAACGGATATCCTGCCATTATTACTGGCCAGGAATGACCGGCGACATACGCCGGTGGGTTAAGTCTTGCCCAGTGTGCCAAAAGACAACACCCAAGAACTGGACTAAGGATATATTATCTCTGAAGGTGGGAGACGGAATATTAGTGTGGGGTCCAACGGACACCAATATACTCGAGGTAGGATGGCAAGGACCTTTTCCCGTGGTAAGGGTAGTGTCTAAGACCAACTATGAGATCTGGATCCGTGGAAAAGGGAAAATTTTCCATGTGAATCTCCTCCAGGAATGGGAGAAGAGATCCGGTAAGGAGTCTCCGCACCTGATGGCGATGGCTGTAGCTGTTAAAACGGTTACGGGTCCAGACGGGAACCGAGAGAGCCCAGTACTACATAGCGAGGTCTATGGGAACGTACGGGGTAGATCGGATTTTCTACCCGAGGATAGGGGGAAAACCACCCATCGGAGAGAAGCCCAGAGTGACAGGGTCACTGGTAACTTAGGTCCGAAGGGATGGAGAGCATCGGGTAGGGCGCAAGAGACCCTGGACTCCGTCCGACGATCAGCTGACCAGCCTCGCTCTCGAAAGAAATGGCTAGGGAAGCCCCAGTCCAGGGGGTTATGGACGAAGAGACAGTCTGTCGATGACGAAACCGTTGATCCATGTGCGAATCGCGTATGGAGACCTAGCGGTAGGGACGACATGGTTACAGGGGGAATAGGAAGGTCCGCCTGTATTGCGACCCATCGCGTACGCTAGTCGGAGACCACTACCAACCGAACTTAACTACACGAGGGTCGAGTGTCTGTCGATGTTCTAGGCTGTCCAAGAGTTCCAGCCATACTTGTATGGTGTACCATTCCCGGAACAGTCAGACCATCAACCGTTGATGTTCCTGGCAACCTCCCAAAAGCTCAATGCTCGTTTGATGCGTTGGTCTTTGTGGCTTCAGCCCTACAACTTTAATGTTGAATACATTCCCGGAAAGGAGAATGTGGGGGCTGATTTCCTGTCCAGACATCCCGTCCCGGAGGAAGAGGCTGAGTCCACTCGGACCGAACCTCCGGCGGATAAGAGTCGACTCGGTCAACTCTCTTAAGAGAGGGCCTATGTCACGAGATAGAAGCCAAAGATTCGACCTAGTGGTATAAGGCAGACAACCCTACTATTGCCCGACCCGGTTCTCTGGAAAATTACCGCCCTTTGGCTGGCATTCTAGATGATTCTAAAAACCCAGACCAGGTGAATTTGATTCACCGGCTGACAGCGCAGGGTTTTGGCGCATGCTCAGTGGATTAGGCCGGGCGGACAAAGAACAGTTGCTGGCTGTCAGGTCTTGTGGACAGACGCTTTTGTGCACAGTGTGTTTTCATTAGAGAGAGCTGGGGCGACAGATATCTCAAGATGGTTAAAGAAATCCGACGTTTAGTCCTGCCGAGTTACAGCTACTCCAGTATGAAACTGTGTTCAGCAATCTGAAGGTAAATCTACCCTTTAGTTTATTTAACTTTGGTACTCGGTGACCCGATAGTGATAGGCGGTGTGTACTAACCGTGGCGCTGGAAAGTGGGGCATGTGTGAACAGACTACTGGCGTTGCCTGAAGGCAAAACCTGTTGAAGCGTTTATTTGCTAGCAGTGTAATACAGGGATATTTATTGTGTTAGCGGCGCTGGGGTTATTCACAGCTACTGTAGGTTGGGTTAAGTTGGTTCAGGACAACGAGAGCTTTAATTTGAGTTCACACATGAACCAGCTTCCTGAAATCGAACGTCGTCGATGCGGAATGACGTCACGAGGAGGAAAGCGGAAGTTGTGTAGGACGTCGCCTATACTAGGGCATGTGCGGGCTCAATCGACGCAGCTCGGCGAGGCGATTGTAGTGCGAAGATATATAGAACTATCGGAGGTCGTTTCAAGGTCGTGACTTGAGTCGAAAGTCTTTGTCACTTGGTGGGTGACCACTGGCTTCTTTTCTTGGCTTTCCTCTCATCTGTCTTATAGATAGTGTCCCTCAATGGACTGCCAGCTTAATATATAGTGGATTCCGGAGAGGTGGACAATGTGTGAGAATTGACCGACGGGACAGGGCTGTCCTATAAAGGCAGTGACACCGTTCTAAATGCTCCGGCCCTTGAGGAGGTTGGGAGAGAACGGGGTGTGGATCTCTGCTACATGGAGAATTATTAAGACCATGTATATACTATTGGATTTAGATTTTGTACCTGAGGCACGGTACTATATCTGCGCTGGCTGGTAATAGGGACGTGAACCAGGGAGATTGGCGTGACCCAGGAAGGGGTCCAGATGCTCATCACCGGCCCTACTTCAGGGCCATTCAGCCTACCATTACTAATGATTCACTAACCCTATATGTCATGTAGAAGTTTTGCAGAGTAGGCCGACACCTCAGTGACGAGTGACCAGCCACCTTGGCCCGAGCTATACTCCAGTCCGGGGAAGATGAAGCGGGACATTTAACAGCCTGTCAGGTCCTAGACCCAGTTCTTCTCTGGCACATGTGAGTGGCATATGAAGGGACCAGGACTCGCCTGGAAAGAGTCCATATGGCTGAGGAAGGTGGTGAGAGTGAACTCGCTCAGGGTAAGCTTGGTTCTAGATACTTTCACTGAGTGTTGTCTTCCACAGGTTCTATCTTCTTGAGTGAAGTCTTATCAGTTGGTGACGGGTCCAGTGATTGGGACCAGGCAAGTGGGATTAGCGGACCTAGAACCCTACTAGGAATCCTACCATGTATGTGTCACCAGAGTTTACTACACTGGAGGTTGAGTCCGACTAACCCTTGGCCGTCGTCCTTACCAAGTATGTTTACTATGTCTATGATATCTGCTGACTGACTACACTCACAGCAAGTACCTTTATGGAGTGATTGTGCCTTGTATCAGAGCTGACAGATCCACTACCAGCTAGAACCAGATTACATTGACTTTGTGTGCCAGGCCATTTGGCCTATATATCCGCTGGAGTCTAGAGACTGTATCTCCAGCATCAACATTCCCCATCATCTGAGAAGTTGCTCTCATATTTATGACACTCTTTTGAACTTTATCAGAGAGGGCAACTCCGTGTTCATATTGTGGCCTCCTGCCAGATCTTGAACATTTCATCATCTGTGTGGAACACTCATTTGGAGCATCACGGAGGTTTTCCGGAAATAGTCCAGGTCGACCAACCATTATCCTTTCATCTGGGCGAAGACGAGAGCTGGATGGAAGACTATCCACATCTGGTGAGATCTAGTAACAGGATGACCTGTGGCGTCTACTCAAAGCCTTTCCAGTGATGACTGCTCCACCCTTAAGCTACTCCCACACTTGCTGTCTGGACTGTTCTATCGGTTAATAGGTCTATCTCATCATCATCATCCCCACCATCATCACCCTCATTTGTACAATACACATTTTTGTTTCCATATAGATGCCAGAGTTGAGTGTTGAGTCATGCAGTCAGGACGATGTGTGGGTGGGGTAGTATCCCTTGGTTAACTGCAGTGAGATAGGTATTCAGAGACCGGTGGGGTAACGTAGACTGAGGTTCCCTAGTCCCAGGCAGATCACTTCCCGTTAGTAAGGTGTGACACCAGTTTCCCCTCACCCCAAGGTATGGTGTGACAATCACCACCATTATCATTAACATCACCACCATCACAATTTAATTATCACCCCGCCATCATTAACACTATTATCATCACCACCATTATTATTATCATCATCACCACCACCACAACAATGATTACACAATCACCACTAGATTAATCACTTTGAAAACTGATGTTTAATCTTGTCTCTCCACTGTCCCTGGTAGTCATCAATTGTCTTCAGCTTAGCATAAATCTAGTCAACCCCCACCTCACACACATTCACTTACTGATAAAGCAACACAGAACAGTTCAGACAGCCACACAGATGATTATGGCATGGGATTTCAAAAACCCATCTTGACCTGACTATCAGATACTCACACGAGTAACAGCTGGTTTTGCTTTAAGCAGTATTGTGCACTTATTTTGTGGCATGTGCAGACATTCGGATATCTAGGCACATGGATAACATCAGATAGAAGATGCATCAAGAGATGAAGAACAGAATACGACAAGCAAAAACTGCATTCTATCAAATGAACATTTTATGCAATAGGTCCTCGGAAGTTAACACCCAAAAAAAAAAAAAAAAAGAGTTCTTGCATGGTATACAGATCCAGCTGTAACCTCATCATCATCATGTGCCACGCCGATAAGCATAGGCGGTCATGTTTCACCATCTCACACAATCACCAGTCGTGGATCAGCTCAGTATTCTTGTCTCAACCATACCACATGGCCAAGCCATCCCAGTATTTACTTTTCTGCCTTCCCTTTGTTCTCTTTATTTCTTCTCATAACGTGTCCAAATAACTGACTGTCTACATCTAATTTCTCCAATCAGTTTATGATTTTCATTTGTTTCTTGTAGGACTTGGTCATTGGTTTTTCTGTCTGTCCATGGTTTTAACCTACAGGTGCAAATCCTGGACAATTAGTAAACAGATGAACAATTCCCTATAAGCCTTGAAGATGTGGTTTTATGGACTGACAAGGCACTGAATGCACCTAATACTCACCACAGACAACAGCTGCATCGGAATGTTTGTTCCAGATGGCTGCAAAGGGTCACCACCTTTGACCTCTCTCATATGTGCTTCCTCATTTGCATCCACGCGGGTCACCTGGAACCTCTGCTTCTCCTGTGCTCCTCTATCCCCATCCCTACCTTGAGCAGTTTCAGATAAAACTGTGACAGACTGCGCTGTAGCATTCGGACTGGCCTTGGCTTTCAGAGAGCCTATCCTGTGGTCAAAGCTCCACATAATTTTCTGGTCAAGACTCATGTGGATGAGCAGGATCCGCTCCAGTTCAAACCGTTGTATGGAGCCAAGGAGGATCATTGAACCTGGACCGTGGGAGTTTACACAGCAGAATTAAATCATAAACAATGGCAAAAGGGAAAACAACACAAGGCGGTCTGCTTCCAAATCGCCCTCAGCTGTGTTTCGAACGTGGTATGCAAGAGTATGAATTGCGTTCGCAACCCCTTCGCCACAGAGCCTGCATAGCTGAGCAATGTGTAATATATAATAAACTGCGCTGTAGCAGTTTCCTAAGGGCTTATGGATGTGGTTCTTGATCCTGCACACCCGCATAAGAAACACAGCTGCGCGCGATTTGGCAGCAGACCGCATTGCGCTGTTTTTTAACGAAATGGTAAGGATGCTGGTCATTCAGAAAGCAATGGCAAACTACTGAACGTAAACTTGCCAAGACGTCAACAACAGCAAAAAATGCTGTATTGACTGCAAGCGTACTGTAAAGGATATACAACTAACTAACAAAGCAGTTTCCTGCTATAAGTCTGTAATGTGATAGTGCCATCACATTTTTAGGCCTGAGAGCAAGAGAGAATAGGTGTTTAATTTTATCCTCACTTTGTCAAGCGACGAGCCCAGGGTTTGAACCTGGTCTGACCGTGTTCATGACCAGCACAGTTCACTAGCACACCCTCTGTTAAACAATGTATGTGCACAAGCATTTAAATAATGAGCCGCTGCATAATGAAATAATGAACAAAAATAATGAAACATAACAAATAAATAATAGCACAATTAACAAACAATAACATAATGAAATAATAGACACAACATTTAATTAATAAATAAAAACATCAAATAATGAACAATAAATAATTAAATAAAAAAACAAGTACATAATTTCGAGGGCTATTCCAAAATCAACCTCCTATTAGCTGGTAAAAGTAAACTGGTTGCCATAGAAACACCGTTCATTGCTTGCATCATTTACTAGTCCTTCAGCTCACTACACATCAACCTACAGTTGCAATTGTTCAGTGGTTCACAAATCATGAACGAGTAAACACGGACACTGTTATTGCCTTTCCTGTCATCTGTGAAATTTGTGGTGTGATTTGTTTTCCTTAAGCAGTAGGTCAAAATGCGGCCAAGATTCATCAGTCGATTGTGTTGTGTGTACGGTGATAACGTTATAAGTGACAGTTCTGTGAGGGATTGGTGCAGGAAATTCAGAGTTGGGTGTATAGATGTGCATGATAAGGGTGGACAAGGACGACATTCATGTGTGACAGATGAGCTCATTCAAAAAGTCGACCAAGTCGAGGTGGAAAAGCGCTGTTTCACAATTTCAGATCTTTCTACAGAATTTCCACAAATTTCTAGGACTAATCTGTTTTGAACTGTCATAGAGAGGTTAGGTTATCACAAATTCTGTTCATGGTGGGTACCAAAGCAACTGACTGATGTTCACAAAGCTCAAAGAATGGGCTCAGCTTTGACGTTCTTTCTGCGCTACCGGGAAGAGGGGGATGCTTGCCTCGACAGAACAGTGACTGCAATGAGATATAGGTTCACTTCGTGAATGTACAGATGAAGGAACAGTCAAAACAGTGGATGCACACTCATTCTCCAAACAAGACCAAAAAATTCAAGTAAACATTTTTGCAATGAAAACTGATGGTTACAGTGTTCTGAGACTGTAAGGGCTTTTTGTTGATGGAATTCATGACACTAGGGACCACAATAATGTCAGAAGTTTATTGTGAAACACTAAAGAAGCTTCGTCCGTCGATCCAAAACAAAAGGTGTGGTATGCTCAGTAATGGCATCATTATCCTGCACGACAATGTGCGGCCCCACACTGCCACTCGCACAAAGGCTTTACTTGAGCAGTTTAAGAGGGAAATTTTCAACATTCAATATCATGGCACTCCGGGAAAACCATTGTTCATGCAGATTCAATATCATGGCACTCCTGGCAAACCATTGTTTATGAAGATTCAATATCATGGTACTCCAGGCAAACTATTGTTCATGAAGATTCAATATCATGGCACTCTGGGCAAACCGTTGTTCATGAACATTCAATATCGTGGCACTCCAGGCAAACCATTGTTTGTGAAGATTCAATATTATGGCACTCTGGACAAACCATTGTTCATTAAGATTCAATATCATGGCAATCCGGGCAAACCATTGTTTATGAAGATTCAATATCATGGCACTCCGGGCAAACTCACAGGTGCTCAATCTTCTTCAGAACATGGATGCTGTTCATTACAGTAACCCACTGTTTGTCATCATCATGTGCCCTGCCAGCTGGCACAATGTCTCTTCACTGATGTCAGTCCTTGGTGTTCTGGATCAACTCTGCTGACGATATTCCTCCATGCCACTGATTAGAGACCAGCTAAACCTGTCCTCTCAAACATCCTTGCTTGCTGAAAGCACACTTAGATCCCAACTCAAGCCCCCTTCAGCATGTGTATCCTCAGGTAATGATACACCATCACTGTCTGGATAGAATGGTGCAACAAGGAGAGACCAGGCCAAATGAACCTACAATTAGATTAAAACCGGTACCATTAGTATTGGGACTCTTCGCTCACTGTTGAAGATGAAGACAGAACACATATGAGGAGTACTGTGACGTCATTTCTTCACTCCGCTCCTCAGGTAATGACTTCGACTAAGAGTCATAGAGTCTTCAAAGATAATAAGAAGAAGATCTGCCTGTTTTAGAAAAGTCAACAGTGTTTATAAATTAAAGTGACGTAAATAAAAACTTACTTTTGGAGTCTACTAGAGGATATGATCTATGTTTAGTACCCATAATCAGGTCCTGTAGATCACTGTATGTGGCATCAAACGAGACGAACTTGACATCTTTCACCATGAAGTCCTCCACGTACAATAGCCATGCACTGTAAAGGTACAGAATAATGCGATCCTATAACTGACAGAAGCCATATTAGTTAAGTAGTAAGTGCCTTTTGCATACAATGCTCGAGGTAGAGTCTAGATGATATATTAGTTATAGATAGATTTCATGGGCGTTGTTCACTAGAAATACATATAATATGTTTACGAGAAACAAACACCAAATCCCAAAGCAGAAACCTATTACAGGTCTCTCATCTCATCTCATCATGTTCCTCTTATACCTTGCGGTGTCGAGGTGAAGTATAAACATCGTGAGAGTGCCCGATTATTACAGGTCTGTTAAGAATAAAAATAAGTTAGTTGCATATCCTTTACAAACAGGACTCGGCAGTCAACCCCAGTATTTTTTGGCTGTTTGTGATTTCTTGGCAAGTTTACATTCAGTAGTTTGCCATTGATTTCTGAATGACCGGCACTCATACCATTTTATAAAAACCAAATGCAAGGTGATCTGCTGCCAAATCGCCTGCAGCTGTGTTTCAAACTTTATATGCGGGATTACGCCCTGCGTCCGTAACCCCTTCGCCGCAGTGAATAAAGCCACCACATTTTGTTGGCCTGAATGTGCGCAAGAATAGGTGGCCAGTCTTTTCTGCACTTTAGCAGACAACAAACGCAGGTATGCAGGTCAGCATGGTCAAATGGGTAAGAACACATGTTCTTAAACATCCATTGTGCTGATGCCGAGGTAAGCGGTTCAACCCCTACACCAGACAGTTGGACTAAAATGTTGACCTGTCGTCCTTGACTTGGGGATGTAAATTATAAGTACCTCTGAAGTCGGAGTGGGTTCGCCTGATGGCGAGGGACACTGTTAATAGGGAAAGCTAATCCACACACAAAGTTCAGTTTATCACTACTATAAATAGTGTGTATGGACCACGCTTGAGTTCAAAGCGAGCGAGCGCAAACAACGGAACAACAACAAATGCAGGTACTGAACCCTTGTCCAACCACGCTCATGATATTATCAGTGCAAAACCCTATAGATGAGACTAATGTTCCCGCCAATATATTGATAAGTTAGTTAGTTAGTTAGTCGCGGTTCCAACTTCACAGCAACGGGTCGTCCCCATTATGCTCCGTTCATGTGCCAGTGAATATCACACAAAATGCCTCCCACTGCCCAATGTGAAAAGTGGACAAGACAGGAGTCTCGACAAACAACAGCCCGCACAGATACACTGTGCATAATGCCGCCGCCAGAATGTCAACTCAATAGTCTCCCACGAAACATCCAGTTCATCTCTGATGGAATTGGCAGTAATTTTTCCATCTGGATGTTTCCTAGATGTTCACCCACACAGTACACGAAAATACAGTTCATCGTCGATGGCAGTGGCAGTCAACCAGAAGCCCAGCAGCCACGCATTTCTGCATAAGGCAAAAACCGGTCAACTCTGGGACATAGCCAGCTGCCATCGCTCCGAACATGCAGTCATGTTCCAAAAAACCTCGGGCAGATTCAGAAGCATTTCACACGAAACTCACAGCTCAGTGTCGCACCACGCACTCACTCAGTAGCAGGGTGACGGAACCATCAAGCCTCCTTAGTCGCCTCTTATGACATGCGTGATAGGCTACAGTGTTGCTATTCTTTGCTTCCCTGATGGGATGATTGTGTGACATGGGCAGAGATGAATGTGTGTTTGGCTCACTGCACATTTAATTGTGAGTTTAACTTGAGGAGCCACTGTCAGAAAGTGAGCATTACAGTGGACACAGGGTTCTGGGATCGTGATGGAGGTGGATGTTTGTTTATTCATCAGGAAATAGACTTCTGGTTCAATATGGTGGATAGGCTGTTGAGCTATTAAGGTCTCTGGAGTGTTTTTACTTCTGGCTACGTTCTGCTTAACCATTTTCCTTGTGTTGGACCTGGTAGTACATGGTTTCATGGCCAACTACTGAGTTAAGTGTGTGGAGTGACACTGTGAGCTGTGACTTTCATGTGGAATGCTTTCACATCTGCCTGTGGTTGTTTGTATTGTGAACTGCATGTTCAGAAAAATAGTGTACCTATTGTAATGTCATCTCAAACAATAACTCAGCCACAGGAGTGACCTACTTGGACTTGGTTGAAATGATGTCCGGCAGATAGGGCAGCTTCTTCAGCTTGATAATACTGTCATAAAATGAAGGCTGGAACAGGTTGGCCACAGCGTTGGCTATCAGAACAGAAATCTGGAGACAGATTTCAAGTAAGCAACTAACAATGAAATTAAAATATACTGACAGAATCAGCGGAAAATGACTGAAATACTAAAATTGCTTGAAATAATAAAATCTATTGAGCTAATCAGCTAAAATTGTTTGAAATACTAAACTCTATTGAGATAAAGCTATATTTGCTTAAAACACAACAATCCATCAAGATAATCAGCTAAAATTATTTGAAATACCAAAATCTATTGAGATAATCAGCTAAAATTGCTTGAAATACTAAACTCTATTAAGATAAAGCTAAAATTGCTTGAAAGATTGCAATCTATTGAGATAAGCACTGTGCCAAGACCCTCCTTGTGTAATGTATGGCAGGAAACTGAAGCACTCATGGAGGTATCTGTGTGCCATGAAAGAGATCCTTGACAAAGCAAACCAAACCCATTTGTCCTGATGTTCTTTTCAGTACCAGATTAGGAAGGGCCTTTTTGGACAGAGATTTGGAAGCAGACCGCCTTGCGCAGGTTTTAATACAATGTTGTGAATGCCGGTCATTCAGAAAGCAATGCCAAACTACTTGAACGTAAACTTGTGAAGAAATCACAAAGGCTAAAAAAAAATGCTGAGGTTGACAATGACATCCTGTAAAGGACATGCTTTTGGATAGAAGCTAGTTGCTAGCGATGTTGACAGCAAACTGCGTTGAAAATGCCATAAGCACAGTCGGGTGTGGGTTTGACACCTGGGCTAATCACCTGTGAAAGTATGGGTAAGTTTGGCCATCTATTCCTCTGTGCATTCAGGCCTACAAAATGTGATTACGCTATTACAGCACAAACCCAGAGCAGGGAAAAACTGCTCTGGGACAAATTTTTAAAATAATTTTCAGAGAAAGGTCTTGTATGGGTTACATACAGGAGGGGCTGCTGGCCTGAGTGGCTAGAATGCCAGGCTCTACTTTGGGAGACCTGGGTTTGAATCCACAGTAAGGTGTGGGTTGTTTTCTGTCAGGGACAAAAAGAAAACTCTAACCTGCACAGTTCATGGCAAATACACTAACCAGGCGGCCTTAGGTTCCTCAGGCTCAGGACAACCCCCCCCCCCCCCCTCCCAAACATGCCTACACTGCAAGGTACTATAGGCATTAGATGACAAAAATACAATGAAGTGAGTTCTATCTAATGTTGTATAAACTCGACTACGAGCAACCACCACAGCAAGCTTTTGATCGCCAAAAAGCTCTCCTTCCTTTTCATGAATGTTTTGGCCTCGTGAACTTCTTAATAGGAACCATGGTGGTACAGTGGTTAATACACTTGTCTGTCAAGATATTGGTTAGGGTTCAGTCACAACCAAAAGTAGGATTATTTTGCCCAACCAGTACAGCCCTGTGATTTGTCCAGTCGCACAAACATGGGAACCAGGCACATTTTCAGAATGGTCAGGGAAACTTCTTCTTCTTCTTTGTTCGTCCGGAATGTTGTTTTAAACACAACAGCAATTTTGCCTGTATACAACAGAGCTGCGATATTTGCACCTTAGGCTGACACATTCAACTCCTTCAGGTATTTGTTGACCGGGTTACCGTCCCGGGTATTTCATAGGACGGTCGACTCTCACTGTTGTGGTGCTATCTCCATCCTAGCTGGCCCATTTAGAGCAGCCGAAGACATCCCAGTCAGCCCTCAAAGGGAAGGCATGGGTAGACCATGGGCATTCTCTGCCATCCAAGGAGGCTTACATAATTGCAGAGTCGACACAAAACGCTCTGGTACTGGGCTCACCCAAGGAATTGACACTTCCTGCACATGGCTGCTTAGTCTCACTTCAGTATATAAGGTCTTCCATTCACCACAGGCTGTTCCTCCAGAAACCAGGTTCGGGAAATTATCCAGGAAGGAAATGTGACAAGGAAAAGAACTGGTCACCCAACCTCATGTCATGGCCTAAAGTATGTGAAAGTCTAACTCTTTACACACCAACAACAGTATCTGGTATGGGATCACCTTTACCTTATATCATGACTCCAAAGTATCTTTCTCCTGTTCATTCTTACTCTATTATGTAGCTTCACGACATTCTATTCCATCTGTAGAAACAAGAACACAAAATCTTGAGGAACCCTTACCACTGCAGGCAGTATGTGACTGATCTGTCCTGTGACTTCAAAGACGATGACAGCTGTAGAAATGGTACGAGTGACACTTCCGGACAGACTTGCAGCTCCTGGGTTGAGTAAGTAGACAGACTCAATGAAGTGATTATGTGAATACATTAACTATTTTTTAACTATTTACTAACTCAATTTAATGATCTAATTATAACAGAGCCGGAGGTAATGGAGATGATGTGTAGATAAATCAATGCCAATTCACTATTTTCGAAGGTCCCACTTTATTTGTCCATTACAATTGACGTTACCAAATAAAACAGCGGTCTAACTTTCATTCCAGATGTTAACATAGGAAGAATAATCTTCCTATTGCACACCAGCCAAACTCCCCTACAAACCTACTCTGTTATATTCCTTCTTTCCCACAACCAAGACTTTTCCCCGAAAAGTCTTAAACCCAAAACCTATTTAACATCCTCAACCCACAACTTTTATGTTCTATTCTAAACATCTGATTAATCTTCTTTATAGGAACTTCTGTAAATCGTGATAGCTATCCGCTATTCCGCCGTTCCCCAGCACCTTACCCCAAACAGTCATGTAACTTATAGCCAACTGCTATTCTCCCAGACACTATAAAACTCCCCCATATGTGAGCACAATTACTTCTTCTTCGTTGTCACCATCATTTCCACAGGGTCACAGCGATCCGCTTAATGTTATTTAATTCCCATACTCTCTACCATCATCGTCAACACGTCTACACCAATAACTGTTTCCTCAGCATGGCTAATTCTCCAAATTCAACAATCTTAAAGCCACTCATACTAACACACGATAGAAAGAAGACAAAGAATTGGTGGCCACCGGAGAGCAAAGAACAAGATCTCTTCCTCACAAAACCATACTCACATTTACCCCACCATGTCGCCATGAGACATTATGCAATAAAGTCTACAAAACAAACACCACTCCCACTTGATAGCGAACGACTGTGTACAACAAGGATTCACCCCTGGGCGGGCAATTGATAGCAAACGACTGTATACAGCAAGGATTCACCCCTGGGCGGGCACTTGATAGCGAACGACTGTGTACAGCAAGGATTCACCCCTGGGCAGGCACTTGATAGCAAATGACGCCTGTATACAGCAAAGAGACACCTATGGACGGCGACTCTTGATAGTAACTATGCCAAAATTCTTGCAGGCGTTGTAGGGGCAGCCATATATCAGTTTCATCTGGCCGTTCAATAGAAGTGTAGAACCGTGCCGAAATCTTGTCTCTGGGCAATCATTACAGATTTTTCAAAACGGCCAGAGTTGTGCCCTGTACAAGCATCGCAGAGGTTCCAATATGTGCAGTTTGTGGAGGTACTCTGCGTATTCCGCGACAATCCAGGACTTAAAAATCCTGGTCACTGGCACCAAATTATCTCCTATAACAGAGTCGGAGGTAATGGAGATGATGTTCGAAGGTCCCACTTTATTTGTCCATTACAATTGACATTATCAAATAAAACAGCGGCCTAACTAACTTTCATTCCAGATGTTAACATCACGTCTTGCCGCTAGGATGGATTGGTCGTAACTAAACGTTCCCTACCCCGTCGTCACAGCATGACAAAATCCCTAGCTACACCCCCCCCCCCCCCCCCCCCTCCCCCCCCCAGCAGAGTTCAGCCGTGCAATACTGAATAATCTTCCTATTGCACACCAGCCAACACTCCCCTACAAACCTACTCTGTTATATAATTTATGATTGATGATGAAGAATTGAAATCACAGCACCAAGTCATCTAAGATGTATAACTCTAAAATGTCAAAGATGCCTGTCTTTAAGATGTCAAAATCTAACTCTAAAATGTCAAATAGTCTCTGTCCAACTCTAAAATGTCTACACCTAAGATGTATATGTCCAACTCTAAAATGTCACAACACATCTACACCAAAGTTGTCTATGTCCAACTCTAAAATGTCAAACATGCCTACACCAAAGTTGTCTATGCCCAACTCTAAAATGTAAAACATGCCTACACCTAAGTTGTCTATGCCCAACTCTAAAATGTCAAACATGCCTACACCAAAGTTGTCTATGCCCAACTCTAAAATGTCAAACATGCCTACATCTAAGATGTCTATGTCCAACTCTAAAATTTCAAACATGCCTACACCTAAGATGTCTATGTCCAACTCTAAAATATCAAACATGCCTACACCAAAGTTGTCTATGCCCAACTCTAAAATGTCAAACATGCCTACACCTAAGATGTCTATGTCCAACTCTAAAATGTCAAACATGCCTACACCTAAGATGTCTATGTCCAACTCTAAAATGTCAAACATGCCTACACCTAAAATGTCAAACATGCCTACACCTAAGATGTCTATGTCCAACTCTAAAATGTCAAACATGCCTACACCTAAGATGTCTATGTCCAACTCTAAAATGTCAAACATGCCTACACCTAAGACGTCTATGTCCAACTCTGAAATGTCAAACATGTCCACACCTAAGATGTCCATGTCTCAATCTCAGATCGTGTCACATGAACATTGTATCCCCTTACCTACAACAGCGTAACCACCTGGCATAATCTTCTTCATGGAGTCCCCAGACAGAATTCCATCAGGGAACCAGGCGGCCATGCTCTCACCAACCAGACGTCCAAACGCAGCACCTTCAAAGACAAATACTACAGGTAAACGTACTGGCACCTTGCCGTCTTGACAGACGATAATTTGTTACATTGTAATTTTTAAAAAAAAAGCATAATAATCTCTCTATAGCACAAAGCATGGGCTGAATTGTAGAGACCATGTGTTCCCCATGCATCATGATCCCTCTTGCGGCCTGCCTAGTTTACTCCAGAGGAAAGGTTAACACCAATGTTTCTGGAAAAAGGTAAACTGCAGAAGGTGCCTGATCAGCAAAGCAATGCTCTAACTATCCATTGTTGGAGCTCTAATCCTAGACCATTTGCTGACCAAGGCTTGGGGCCTGGTCTGCCCTGCCATGACATTTAGTCTTTAGGTTGCATTTCCTCGCAACAGGATAAGACTTGTACCCTTCCAATTGCACTCCTCCACCTGAAGCCATCCGCACAATGTGGGGTGTTGGATTTGGTGAGTAGCCGCCCAACATTCAGCGCTAAAAGAAAGCAGGTAGAACCATCTACTGTCATACAGTAGCTCAGTCATATCTGACTAAAACTTGACCAACAGGTAAACATACCTTTAGAATATCTTAATACAAGCTGTTGTACTTTCAGAAAAATAAACTATCATTAAATGTACCTTTAGATCACACCACAAGAAAGTATTATTGGCTGTTTGTGATTAATTTCTAGACAATTTTATGTTCAGTATTTTGTCATTGCTTGCTGAACGGCAGACACTCATCATCATCATGTGCCATGCTGGTAAGCATAGGCGGTCATGTTTCACTATCTCACACGATCACCAGAGTCATGGATCAGCTTTTGTGTTCTTGCCTCGAGCATACCATGTGGCCAAGCCATCTAGGTATTTACTTCTCTGCCTTCCTTTTATCTTGCCAAGTTCTCCAATTTATTTTTTCTCATAACATGTCCAAACAATTGTGACTGTCTACGTCTAATTTCTCTAATCAGATGCTCATAGCATTGTGAATAACAACACAAAGCAGTCTGTTTCCACATGGCCCAAGGCTGACTTCCAACCTGGTACATCAGGATTGTGAAAGTGTTCACTACCCCCAGACCACAGATGCAGTCACATGCAAATACACAAATACAGTTAACACGGATACAGTTAACACGGATACAGTTTACGCAAATGCAGTTTACACAAATAAACTACAGTTGAACATATCTTTTGAAAAGCATGTTACAAGTAATTGTATCTTTCCAAAAATATCATCCAGTGACTTGTTGGCTGGCTTGGGCGTTCATGCCAATCCACAAATTGTGATCTCTGACGGCATGGATGAATTTGTGTATTGACTCCCTTCCATGCCATGACACCAGACTGTTAAGAACTTTCTAACACTGTCTTCCTCTATCTCTCTTTCCACAAATCTTTCTGGTTGTTACATGTTCCAGTTTTTGTATTCTCATAATGTGGCCAAAAGATGATGACTGCCTCTTTCCGATTTTTGTGATAAGTTGTCTTTGTGACTTAGTTTCCTTCAAAATGTCCAGATTGCTCATTTTGGCTGTCCAATTATTTTCTGTATTCCTGCATTCTTCTATGCATTCCAAAAATATACTACTGCTAAAAGCAGTTAGAAAACCACACCATTGGTATAGCCTCCTTTAGAAATAAACATAATACAGGTTAAGTCCTGTTTGTGAAATGCTAAGTGTAAATATACTTCTTGCAGGTAAATCTTCTATGTACCACCTGCTCGTGTTGTAAAAGAGAACAAACTTACCCATGGTAAACACAGGCACAAACACTCCAGCAGGTATTGGCAAAGTATTGGAAAACACTGCTGTGATAAACTGGAAAACAAACAGGAACAAAAAAACCTATTACAACTGCTAACATTTATTTGGTGTGCATTTGCTAGCTTTGAACTCAAGCCTAGTATATACATGTGCTACCACTTCTAGTGCACTAGACTGATTTTTGCATATGGATTAGCTTTCCCTATTACCAGTGTCACTGTCATCAGGCAAACCCACTCCAACTACTGAGGTACTTGTAGTTTACATCCCCAAATCAAGGACAAGAAGTCAACATTTTAGTACAACTGATTGGTGTAGGGGTTGAACCCGTAACCTCGGAATCAGCACACTGGAAGTTTAAGAGTGCGTGCTTTTATTCATTCAGCCATGCTGACCTCTAACTACTTATACAACACAAAGAACTGACGATACAAGGATATACCCTGATCCACCAGCCTCAACCCAATTCTTCATTGTCCAGCTTCATATACAAATATGCAAGACTTGTTATTGTTAGCACAATCTATTTCCACCTGCCTGTCTACCTACACACCTATCTACCTAACTTACCAACTGTCTGCTACATATCCTCTACCTTACTAAATATCTATCAACCATATAACCTAACAATACCAACCTATGTATCTACATACCAACCTACATATCCATCTACCAACCTATTTATCTACATACCAACTTATGTATCCATTTATTTCTTATTCATGCCAAATACCAGATGTTACTCCCATTACAATGTAACATGTTAGCAGTGTTACCATTACTACAATATACAATTCCAGAGATGTTACTCTCACCACAATGTAAAATATTAGAGGTGGTATTCTCACCACAATGTAAAATATTAGAGGTGGTATTCTCATTACAATGTAAAATAATAGAGATGTGTACTCACAGTCATCACAATGCAAAAAACTAAAAACGGTACTCACAGTCATCAGAATATAAAGTTCTATAAATGGTACTCAAGTCATCACAATGTAAAGTTCTAGAGATGTGTACTCACAGTCATCAGAATATAAAGTTCTAGAGATGTGTACTCACAGACATCACAATGTAAAGTACTGAAGATGTGCACTCATGGTCACCAAAAGGTAAAGTTCTATAGATGCGTACTCAGCCATAAAAATGTAAAGAACCAGAGATGTGTACTCACAGTCACCACAATGTAAAGTACTAGAGTCACGTAGATGTTGGTGAGTGGATGCTGCCAATGTCTCAGTACTGTTTCATCATCCAAGTTTTCTGCCTGCGCATCAGCCCATGTAAAGTTACTGAACAGATCATTGATGGCCTTCTTTCCAGTCAGCTGGAACAGACATAAAAGAGAATAATACGAGGTTGCTTCATTGCTATAGTCACCTAGAATACACAGAGAAATAAAATCAACAAGTTACTTCATTGCTGTAATCAGCTAGAATACGCATAGAAATAAAAAACATCAAGTTACTTCATTGCTATAGTCACCTAGAATACACAGAGAAATAAAATCAACAAGTTACTTCATTGCTGTAATCAGCTAGAATACGCATAGAAATAAAAAGCATCAAGTTACTTCATTGCTATAGTCACCTAGAATACACAGAGAAATAAAATCAACAAGTTACTTCATTGCTGTAATCAGCTAGAATACGCATAGAAATAAAAAAACATCAAGTTACTTCATTGCTATAGTCACCTAGAATACACATAGAAATAAAAAAAACATCAAGTTACTTCATTGCTATAGTCACCTAGAGTACACATAAAACTAAAAAACATCAAATTACTTCATTGCTATAGTCACATAGAATACACATAGAAATAAAAAACATAAGTTACTTCATTGCTATAGTCAACTGGAATATACATTGAAATAAAAAACATCAAGTTACTTCATTGCTATAGTCACCTAGAGTACACATAAAAATAGAAAACATCAAGTTACTTCATTGCTATAGTCAGCTAGAATACACATAGAAGTAAATAACATGAGGTTACTTCATTGCTATAGTCAGCTAGAATACACATAGAAAAAATAACACGAGGTTACTTCATTGCTATAGTCAGCTAGAATACACATAGGAGTAAATATCAAGTTACTTCATTGCTATAGTCAGCTAGAATACACATAGGAGTAAATATCAAGTTACTTCATTGCTATAGTCAGCTAGAATACACATAGGAGAAAATATCAAGTTACTTCATTACTATAGTCGGCTAGAATATACATGAGTAAATATCAAGCCAACCCTCCTTAGACATCTCTTATGACAGGCTTGACAGGCTACAGTGTTGCTATTCTTTGCTTTCCTTATGGGCACAGGTATAGCATAGGCAAGGATAGCTTAGTTTGAATAGTTAGTCATATTGTCTGACCTGTCAAAAAATAAGGCAATTTGAATTTGGAAGAGCATGATTTATAAGGGGCATGTATTTGAAATCCATTCGTGCCACACCGCACGTAATTGCGTATGTTAACATGATCATGTCATAGTCATGTGATAAGTACTGACCAATAAATAAAAGAGCAAGCGCTTATCGTCCCATGATGCATAGGTTCTGTTTCTGATCGTTGAGAAAATGGCCGGGTTGATCCAAAATCCATCCAAAGAAGCTCAAAGAGCGGTGATTCAGTTTCTTTCATTTGAAGGATGTCGACCAGTGGACATTCATCGAAGAATGCAGGCAAAGTACGGTAACAAATGTGTGTCGAAGACAACAGTGACAGACTGGGCACAAATGTTTCGGAAAGGACGTCAGTTCACGACAGATCTTTGACGGCCGGGTCAAGCGCATATTGTTGCAACAGAAAAATACCATCGCCAAAATTGATGCAGCAGTACAGATAAACCGTTGTCTAAGCATACATTCGCTAGCGAAAGAACTTGATGTATCAATTGGGACAATTCAAAAGGTCGTTCGTAAGAAACTGCAATATCAGAAGTTGTGTTCACAGTGGGTACCACGGATGCTGACCGACCACCAAAAAGAGGAACGCATGGGATGGTGTTTGAACCACTTGCTGCATTACAAAGTGGAGGGCGAAGCACTTCTCTTCTGCATAGTGGCAGGTGATGAATCATGGTGTCCCCATTTTGAGCCGAGCAGCAAAAGAGAGAGCATGCAATGGAAGCATGCTGGATCACCAAAAGCCAAAAAATTCAAATGACAGGATTCCGCTGGTAAGGTTATGCTGAGCACATTTGTTGACCATGAAGGCTATTGTTGGGCACTTTAAAGAACCTGATGTCAACATCAACTCTACCCACTACTTGCAAACATTAGACAAGCTGCAAAAAGCCATCAAGAATAAACTACCCGGCATGCTTTCTCGCGGTGTGATTTTGTTGCATGATAATGCTCATCAGCATGTCACAGATTGTGCAGGAAGCATTAGCAAGGAAGAAGTGGGAAATTCTGCAACATCCAGCCTATAGTCCTGATTTGTCACCATGTGATTTTCATTTGTTAAGACCTCAAAAAAAAAAATCTCTCAAAGGGCAATGATTTCACACAGATGCAGACGTAATGAACGCGGTAAACACTTGATTCAGTGAGCAACCATAATCCTTTTTGGCGGACGGCATTCGCCACCTACCTAAGCAATGGGATGCTTGCCTGAATGCCTACGGCAACTTCTTCTGACCAATCCATGGTGCATAATTCATTCAAAATGAATGCTTTGTTTAATTCTACCACACCTGTTAATGTTTCTTTCATGCTTTTGTAATAAAGCCATTGGAACAAGTTTCAAACGAACGTCCCTAATATATGTAAAAAAAAGATAAAAAAGAAAAATCACAACATCGGAATGAGTTTCCTGAGAAGAATACTCAACGTATCAAGAATGGAGACAATCAGAAATTAAGAAATCAGGACTAAAGTAAGGGTTATAGCAGCTAGATTTTATTAGTAGGCAGCAAGTCAAATGGTTTGGCCATGTAACTAGATTACCAACTAACAATATACCACAACAAGCAATGATGTATAATCCAAATGGAAGCAGAAGAGGCTGACCATGTAAATGATGGATAGAGGGAATAACAGTCCATGGGAATATCAATGCATGAAGCTCATGGACGTGCACTCTACTGCTGTTTATACTTCACCTCGACACTGCAAGGTACAAGATGAGATGATATGCTAACCACAATCTCCCTCTTCCAATGGAAGAACACTTGAAAAGTGACAGATGTGAAACACTAACCCTATTCTAACCCATACATCAAAAATCAACAAACAAACTTGAAATTTGCTGGTGGTGTGTGAGTTGACTACAGATTTTGTTCTTACCTCGCCACCAAAAAACTGCCCCAGCCCAGGTGGAAATGTCAAAGAGGCAATGACAAATGTGATAACACTTGGATAGATGAACCGACTGAAAATATAGATACAATAAATGTAAAGATAATTTATGCACCATAAGTGTACTAATAATGTACTCACACTAAGTTTACTAATAATATTCTTACAATATGTGTACTAATAATTTACTTGCAATAAGTGTACTAATAATATTCTCAAATAAGTGTTCTAATATTTTTACAACAAATTCAGTAACATTCTCACAATAAATATACTAATAATATTTTCACAAGTGTACTAATAATATTCTCGCAATAAGTGTAATAATAATATTCTCACAATAAATGTACTAATGCTATTCTCACAATAAATGTACCAATTCTCACAGTAAGTATACTAATAATATTCTCACAATAAGTGTGCTAAAAATAGTCTCTAAATAATGTATGCTAATAATATTCTCACAATAAGTGAACTAATAATTTTCTCACAATAAGTTTAGGTTTTCATTTGTTTCTTGAAGGACTTGTTCATTGGTTTTTCTGTCCATGGTATTCTTAGCATTTTTCTCAGAAACCAAATTTCCACAGCCATCAGATGTTTTTCAGCTTGTCTGCTCATTATCAACGCTTCACATCCATATAAAAGTACAGGTTCTATTTAGCACCTCAACACACTTTTTCTCGTTGCAAATGATATAAGTTTATTGGCCAGTATGTTTTCCATCTTGCAAAAGGCTACTTTTGCCATGGCAATTCTTGTTCTAATCTCTTCAAGGCATCTCCCATCAGATGTTATGACTGTTCTGAAATAATTGTACCGATTCACTTGTCTTCTTACAGTAACAAACAAAGATGACATTTCTATGGGTTAAGATTAACAGCAGACCACCAAAAACCACACGCAATTCTAAAAAACAGAATAGTGGGAGACCTAAAAACACATGGACAAGAGAATTAGAGACAATAATGAAAAATATGGAGAGGACATAGAGATAAGTGCTAGTAGTTGAAACACTCAATGAAAGACAAGGGAGATATTTTGAACCCTATCTATGAATAGCTACTAGTTGAAGAAACAATAACAGATGAAACAACATATTTAAGAATGCTTGAGAATGGATTACTAGTTCAAGCAAGGAGAGATGTAAGCAGGGACAAATGTATCATGGCTTGGTATGAATTGGTAGAGGATCTATGGTCCAATGGCTGATAAAGGAAAGCAGATGAAGAAGGAGCAAGAATAATAAAGGAAACAAAACAAACACTGGCTCATATAGAAAGAAAATGTAACTGCTAGTGAGGGTTTCACCACAATCTCATTACATTAAGAAAGCATTCATGAAATGACATACATTTCATACACACAACATAGAAAAATGCATATGCATTCAAACAGCTGATAATCTTCCCTGGTGGAGACAACACGCTAACAGGTGCATAGAAAAAAATGATAGAAGAGAAGCTCACTTTTTCTGCAGGAATCGCGATAGTTTTTTGTGTCTCCTGGTAAACAAGATGACATTTCTATGGGTTAAGATGAACAATGGACCACCAAATCCACAAGCAATTCTGAAAAACAAAATTGTATATATATATACACACACACATCTTCTATTATTCTATTCTGCCTAGAATGTCTGTGACTAATCTACTTTTCTATTTTACCAACAATGTCTGTCCTAATTTACTTTTCTATTCTACCTAGAATGTCTGTGGCTAATCTACTTTTCTAGTGTACCTAGGATGCCTGCTACAACTCTACTTGTCTGTCTAGAGATACTTGTAGCTTACAAGCCTAGAATGTCTATGATTAATCTACTTTTCTATTCTACCTAGGGTGTCTGCCATAAATCTAATATTTTATTCTATCTAGAATGTCTGTGACTAATCTACATTTCTAGTGTACCTAGAAAGTCTGCCACAAATCTACTTTTCTATTCTACCTAGAATGTTTGCCGTAAATCTACTTTTCTATTGTAACTAGGTTGTCTGTCACAAATCAAGCTGGAGCTCTGATGTTCATGCGTTGTGTGATGCTGTTGGCAGGTGGCTTGCTGTTATGCGGAGGGAGACCAAGCCATCCTGGGTAAAACAATGCAAAGAAGTTGATCCCCTTAACTATTTTTTCTTTTTGCATATCCTATTTACAGGACATCGCTGTCAACACAGTATTTTACAGCTGTTGATGTCTTGGCAAGTTTATGTTCAGTAGTTTGCCATTGCTGTCTGAATGTCTGGCTCCCTAACCAATACGTTAAAACTCAGGGCAACGTGGTCTGCTGCCAAATCAGTTGCAGCTGTGTTTCGAATTATGGTAAACAGGCTTATGAATCGCGCCTGCAAGCCCTTAGCCACGGAGACCGGCACTTAACTTAAGCTGAGAAAAAATATGAGTCATGAGCGCCTGAATATGATATATATCAGGAGTGAGTTACAATGTCATTGACTGTCAGGAGTGAACTCAGTTGACAATGTGTTTAGTTGTCAGGATTTGGATAGCAAGGTTTTTACTGGTTGGAACCGGTTTGACTGTTACCGATTGCCTTGATTGTTGTCTAGGTATTCGATCCATGCTTGCCTCCTGAGGTTGATTCTGTTATATATTATAGTTATATTCACCATTCAAATGTCACTTGCACCCTTTCATTTCTTCGTCCCAGTTTAGAATCTCGAACAACACCTAATTTTAAAAGTACTTCACAGGACACTTTAACGTTTCGTATAATATATTGTCGCATTAAATTGACAATATTCTCAATAAATATGCTTCACATTCATACAGGGAATAACTACTTAAAATAATTCTATATTTACAATTATAATCACATGGCAGAAATCTAATGTTTGCCATTGCCTACTCTGAGTCTGAGCTATCTGTTTCCTACGACGGTCACAGCTCAAGTGTCTCATTTTCAAGGGCCCTTTCTCTCACGGGCTCAGTCAAAGCATGCTTCTCGCACAAAGCAATCCGTATGCTTAAACATGACAAGCACTGATATTTTTGGTTCATGACATTATACACCCACAATAATAAAGACAACCTTATCCTGGTGCGAGGAAATGCAACCAGGCTGTAAGCCTTGGTCAACAACTGGTCTAGGATGGAAGCTCCAACAGGTGGACAGTTAGAGCTTTGCTTTGTTGATCCGGCAGCTTCTGCAGCTGGTCTTGTTCCAAATGTATTGGTGATAACTTGCCTCTGGAGTAAACAATGCAGGCCAAGAAAGGAATCATGCTGCATGGACAATACATGGTCTCTACAATTCAGCTAAGGCTTTGTGCTATGGAGAGATGCCTTTTTTTTTAGAAGCACAATAACCATCATCTGTCAAGATGGCAAGGTGCCAGTAATAAACACAAACCAGCGATGTTGAAGTGCCAGCCTCTATTCAAGAAACAAACAAAACATTAAAAATCAGTAACACCAACCCTATGGCAGCAAAGGCAAACAACTCAAGGGCATCAAATGGAATATCCGTTCTAAGATTTGTGCGAAACATGACAGTAAGGGTCTCTGAAAACAGACAAAACAAAAAAAAAACTAATAAAATTATTTTTCAACAACTACCGAAGACAATACTGAATACTAAACTACACTTCCTTAACAGAGAGGTGGGTCTTATAATTTTCCTAGTTTTGTTTCTTTATCATGGCTTTATGCTATCTTTTACATCAATAATCACAATTCACTTCACAGGGCAAACAGTTCAAATTTTTTTTTTTAAATACCAGAAGCCATGTCAGGAGGATTAGCCTTTTTTTTTTTTTTTTAACAAAAACAAAACACTGCCATTGGCTTATAAATCAAACTATAGTTAAAATAGCAATACATTAGTTTGAGTTGAGTTGAGTTGAGTTAAGAACCGACATCACTGCACTAAGGACATTCTCATAAGTGCTACGACCCTCGTTCAACAGCCAGTGAAGAGTCATACTACTAATCGTTCCCACCACTATCTGATTTAAAAGTTCTCCTGATCTTCCCTCTCAGTTTTGAGATTCTTCCAGTACCCCAGCCGACCCCCCGCAATCTCATTCTTTCCACATACGGGTTCTCAATCTGTTCCCCGCATGCTCCACCTGGTCCCACAAGTGCACAACCACCTCCCCCTTGTCCACAGGCAATCTACCACCACCAAGAGGTGGCATTCCCCGGCAGCCTATCAGCCTGTTCATTCCCCCACATGGCCAGGGCAAAATATCCATACAATTCTCACAATCTGTGACCTCTGAAGCGACGATAGTCATTCCACACGGAACATTCCTTTCTCCACCATACTAAGCATACTCTTTGAATCCGTAATAAATACAATGTGTGTTGCAGTAGTCTCATCTAACAAACGGAATGCCGCTCTTACTGCTTCCACCTCTATTCTCATGCTTGAGGTCGTAGTCTCATATGCCAGACTCTCCTTTTTCAAGATTCGTCCATTAGCCTTGGCAATAAAACCCCTTTAATTTTATATTCAATATAACATGGCTGCTACTATATCACCAACTTTTAAGTCATAATTATGGCACATCCCTACTTCCTATTTTTCGCCATCCAGTTTTGTTTGGTTCAAACTGAATTTTTGTTTAGCACCGAATCTGCTAAATCCCTGCAGATGAAAGTGAGACTAAAAAAAACAAAAGAAGAAAATGAACACAATTAACCTTCTTCTTTATACCAGAAAGCCAACAATCTGAAGACCAGCGCTCCACAGACAGCTGAGAAAAACCCCCGCCAGTAGTTCCTGACCGCAAAATACGTGGCTGTGACCTCGATACTGAACAGAACACCTGCAAGTACAGAATTTATGGTAAACATTTCAGGTCAACAGAAAAATGTATGCAGTAAACATCAAAACAACAGTTCTGAAGTGGTTCACTTATTTCATCACCACTCTCATAACAGTCATTATCTTTTTCTTATGCATTCCTCTTTAGAGGGGACTCTGCCACACTTAATTAAGCCCCTAAACAGTGTGTCTGATTTTAGCATATATTTGTTTCAGGTTTTGCTTCCTCAGAGAGATTCCATCCAAGGCAACGGACTCAATATCTACCTGTGAGATTTCCACCTGCTATTGGATTTCTAATATGCATGACTTGCTAACGGGCCTCCTGTTTTACACCCTTATTGGAGAAGGCTAGGTATTTGATCTCACTACCCAAGAGATCAGGGAAGCGTATGATATCATAAAACACCGATGGTTCTTGGAAAAATTCCCAAACCTAGGCAGGGATTGAACATGGTACCTGTTGAGCCAGAGGCAGACACCATAACCTCTCCCTTCCTTTACACCATTTAACTTCAGCATTGCTACAGTCAGAGCATACTTGAGAAATGTGACTTCTTAGGGGCTACTCCCATGTATGTTTTACACAAGATTTAGCATCTCTGGTGGTCACTGCAAATATGAAAGCAATGGCAGACTACCCTTTTTTACAGATGCCTAGAACATCATGATTCGTCAACTCCTCACATGGCATCTTCAGGACAAGAACACAGAACCTGATCCAAGACTCTAGTGATCGTGTAAGATGGCAAACTATGGCTGCCCATTCTTGATGGCATAAAACATTTTTTTATTTTGCACTCGCTCACGTTGAACTCAAACACCCAGGAAGGCTAACCTGACTAAAAAAACGCCTGTCGAAGTCGGATGTGCCGGCCTAAGGGTGGCAAATAAAAACTGTCACAGCGCACAAATGTCAGAGTGAAATGTCCCTTGTGCCCTGACTATTGTGTCCTCCGGCCAGAACAGCTCTGACTATTTTTCTTCCAGCCGGAACTAGTCTTCCGGGCACAGCATCCGTACATGTCCGAACCGAAAGCTCGCTGAGTGGAAGTCGTCTGCAGACTGACCGTTCCCGGTTTGTGTGGAGAGTGGCCCATGGCGAACAAAATGCCCAATACATAGAAGTGAGGAATTAAAGCAGCCATGTGCAGAACGTGGCGATTCCTTGGGTGAGCCCAGCACCAGAGTGCTATGTGTCGGCCCTGCAATTATGGAAGCCTCCTTGGATGGCGGAAAATGCTCATGGACTGTCCCTGCCTTCCCTTGAGGGAGGATCAAAAAAGCTTCGACCATTTTAACTTGACCAGCTGGGCTGTGGACAGCATCACAAAAGTGAGAGTCCCCCAGGAATGCTAACCTGGTTTAAAAAACGCACGCAAATGTCGGATGTGTTGGCCTAAGGGTTTTAGCCCAAGGGTGCATAACAAAACACACCACAATTACAGCTGAAAAAACAATCCGGATGAACGCAGAAGAAGAACATAAGCAGTCCATACACACTATTTATAGTAGTGATGGACTTAATTTTGTGTGTGGATTAGCTTTCCCTATTAATAGTGTCCCTCGCCATCAGACAAATCCACTCTAACTTCAGAGGTACTTGTAATTTACGCCCCCATGTCAAGAACGACAGGTCAACATTTTAGTCCAGCTGTCTGTTATAGGGGCTGAACCGCTTACCTTGGCATCAGCACAATGGATGTTTAAGAACACATATTCTTACCTTTTCGGCATAACACATGATGGTGATGATGATGATGATTATTATCTGCCTCTTTCAAAGTTATGTATTCCTGATTTGTCATCCCTCTCCCCTCTTTTGTTCATCTGTTGTGAAACAATCTGGTATAGAAAGAGCTAAGGAAATTATGAAGTTCATTTTCTTACCTCCAATGGGGGCAGCAAAAGTGCATGCTACACCAACAGCACAAGCTGCAGCCAACATTTCTGTACGACGAGACTCATTCTGAAACACAAAGGATAGGTTAAAACCTGTTTCTTTAACTCTGTCCATGATCACCCTGAGCAATGGGTTACAGTCTATTGACCATGGATTACCTAAAATGTGTGGAGAAAATGTCATCAGTGAAGGCCTAACCCTTGCTAGCCGGCATGTGTAGTGCTGAATCATGACTTGGTTACATCCAAAACCCTCTCTGAGAATGTGAAGTTCCACTGCCATTCTTCCATTCTCGCACACCCATATATATATATATATATATATATATATATATATATATATATATATATATATATATATATATATATATATATATATAAGTATACAAGGATGCTTCAAATAAAAACCTTAAATGTTTTTTGGGTGAATATATTTTAGAAACAACAAAGAACACATGTATCATTTTCCCATGTAGTCACCACAGCGTTCAACACAGGTCCTCCAGCACCGATAAAGTGCTTGAATTCCTGTAGAAAAAAAAAACATTCTCTTGGTCACAAGTGTAACCACTCATGCCCCACCTGCTGTATCTCTTCATTGGACCAAAAAGTCTTTCCTCCTAATGACTCTTTCAGTTGTCCAAACAGGTGGAAATCACTTGGGGCTAGGTCTTGTGATACGGGTATGTGGTACACACTGAAAGTGGGGGTCTTTGATGGTTTCAACCATGCAGGGCAGTATGGGGTCGAGCACTGACATGTTGCAAAAGGACACCAGTACTCAGAAGTCCATGTTGTTTGGATTTGAAACTTCCTACTCCACTCACACACTTGCTGGACTGACAGGCATGCATCACCATTCTGGACCTTCATTTGACGATGAATTTATGTAGGTTTCATCCCTTCACTGAACAAAACATGGATAACAGAACGCTGCTCCTCTTTGGTGCATGTCAAATGTGGGGCGGCCATATTTAAACTCCTTATGATGTCATATGTTCATCTGCACCATGATGTCACATGCATAACACTCTTGACATCCTTAACAACAATAGTGACAGGTTACAAGACAATGACATGGTTATTGTAATTTCCGTTTCAACTAAACGAATACACATTAACAATTAGAAAAAAAGTTAGTTGCATATCCTTTACAGGATGTCGCCATCAACCCCAGCATTATTTTGCTATTTGTGATTTCCTTGCACTTAAAAGGGCTTGTGTCTGTCTGAATGAGCACAGACTGTTCTCTGACCCGATACCAAAGCACCAACTTAATTGGGACTTTTTCCTAGCTGTCCTTCTCCTCTCCAAGTTCAGATACCAGTCGGGGGTGCAAGAGTGGTACTGAAACTTCACATTCACAGAGAGGTTTTTGGATTAACCAGGTCATGATTCGGCACTGCACAGACCGGCTAGCTGGGATGAGGCTTCAGCTGGTAATAAATGTACCAACATACAGCAACTAATAAGGCCAGTTCTGAGTTGACTGAGTAGCCTTCATCTGTGGTTGGTGTGCTGCTCTTTTTTGACCACTGTAATCTTCAATTTGAATGTTTGCTTTCTAATTATGGCTCTGTGGATTGCGTAAGCAATTCGTATTCCCGCTTACCACATTTGAAACACGGCTGCAGATGATTTGGAAGCATGCTGCCTTGCGCTGGTTTTCATACAATGGTATGAGTGCTGATCGTTCAGAGAGCAATGGCAAACTACTGTATGTAAACTTGCCAAGAAATCACAAACAACCACTTCTTCAGGCTCAAATATGCATGCAAAATAATAATAAAATACTTCACTAACTGTGGTTGACTAACTGAAATCATGCAATAAGCTAACATACAGTCTTGAGTTGCCAGATACTTGCAGAAAAATGCTAGCCAGTTTGCATGAATAATCTGAAATGATGCCCACCTCGTAAATGCCCCTGAAAGATCCTATTGCTTTGCTTAAAACTGTGGCCATAATACTGGCTATGTGAACGAATGGACCCTGTGGAGGAGAGGTGAACATAAGTTACAATCCAAGAAACTGAAATAAAACAGTGCTTGATGTTTAGGCACAACAAATTAAACTGCAAAAGATAATACAGTTGTGTTCCTCATTCTGTACTGTTTTCCATACTTTCACTATCCCCCAAATCATAACATATAAAACATTTCTTCTCATATTTTACACAAAATGTCAAATCTTCTTCAGATGTCTGAAGAAGATGCCGGTTCTTTTTTCATTTACCACTTCCACTCACTTACCTGGTATCTTCACTGAACAGTTATTATCCCCTACCCCGGTCCCCACAACACCACAGACTCCCATGGCTGTCTATATAAAATATCCAGGTGAAATTCATGTTAGTATCATAGCCTGGGATTCTGAGATAAGTATCAACAGTTTTTTCAAATTTGTATTTTCTCTTCATTGTTCACATTTTTTCATCTTTTCATTCTTCTCACCCTGTTCTTATGCCTTAATGTAGCCACTGGAGGGTCTTCTCTGTGATTGTATGTTGTGCTTTGTGTATGTATTTGTTTACTGATGAAGGCTAATCATCGCAACATCCTGTGTTTTTTGTTATTCTATTATGTAAAGTTGCATTACTTTGTGTTATTTATATTGCCCTAATTATAATCTTGCACATTACATACATTATTTCATTCTTACATCTTTTATTAATTACTTTCTGTAGTAGGTACTTGAGGAGATACAGCGAAATGTCAGGCAATAAATCGTGCAATCTATTGTTTATGTCTTTATTATTCAAACAATATATGCATTATAAATGCATAGGATATGTGCAAATAATCATCACCACATGACAAATTAATAATAACCATTATTATGGTAATTGCATAAGGCTGAGGGGAATATGTCATGGAAAAGTTAGAAGAATGCTTAGTATTTTAAAAGGAATGTAGTGTCTTACAACTGAGAGAGAGAGAGAGAGAGAGAGAGAGAGAGAGAGAGAGAGAGAGAGAGAGAGAGAGAGAGAGAGAGGAGAGAGAGAGAGAGAGAGAGAGAGAGAGAGAGAGAGAGAGAGAGAGGAGAGAGAGAGAGAGAGAGAGAGAGAGAGAGAGAGAGAGAGAGAGAGATTGGTGGGCATCTTTGATTCACTGTTGAAGATTGAGTTTAAAGTAAGCCACTGTTTCGAATATGCCTATTGAGCTTACTATGAAAATAGCTTGAGGAATTAAGGTCACCTTACTGAGGATTTGAACATGGGTCTCCTGAAGGAGAACCTGGCGTTCTCTAGACAGCCAACTAATCTGCATAAATATCAATTGGGGAACCAACTAGACACCCCTACAAATGTGTCTTAACTAGCCAGGTAGACTATCAGCCACATGAACCCACAACTATGGAATATGGACAGAACTTGTATCTCACCATTGAAATATCACCATAGGTCTCAGAATTTTATATTAAACCAGCATGCGCTAAATAACAAACACACAAACATGAACTCACAACCTGGCTAATAAAGACACATTTTTTTAGGGGTGTCTAGTTGGTCATGCATCAAAGTACACTTGTTCTTGCAGCAAGGCGCTGTCGTCATTTGGAGGTGACAGGTTTGAATCCCGGTCAGTAACTATAGCTTTTAATTTGTATGTTGTTAAGTGCGTCCTCTGGTCTCTAAATCTTTCCCCTACTTCTATGAATGCCAAACAATACGTGTGTATTTATGTATGAACTAACTAAACTAAAGGAAAGTTGTTCAACATACATCATCTCTGGTTTCATGTACGCTCAAATAAAGAATCTGCAGGATCATCTGGAGTCAGTGTTGTACCTGGTCATCAACATCACACATATTCTGAAATTGTCCTGCATGGTTTCCCTGCTGTTGTGGAACTTTGCTGAGCCAACACATCTATCCCTAGCCTCGTGACAACTGTCTCATGACATTCACATTCCGCTGTGTGTTTTGGCTGTAGGAGTGTCTGATCAATGTATACTGACTGAGGTGCTTGGTAAAGAATGACAGAACCATACCTCTTTTCCAAACGGCAGCGTGCTTCCAAGGGAGCAACAAAGCCCAATGACTTTTGACACCAGTGTTCTGAAGGTCAAATATTCTTTCAAGACCACTCCCCTTAAAATTGTCTTCATCTCTGGGATACCTGAACCTGTAAAAGACAAACAATAACTTCAACTCTGGGATGCCTGAACCTGAAACAAACAATAACTTCAACTCTGAGAAGCCTGAACCTGTAACAGACAAACAATAACTTCATTTGTGAGATACCTGAACCTGTAACAGACAAACAATAACTTCATTTGTGAGATACCTGAACCTGTAACAGACAAACAATAACTTCATTTGTGAGATACCTGAACCTGTAACAGACAAACAAAAACTTCATCTCTGAGATACCTTAACCTATAACAGACAAACAAAATGTCCATATCTGAGATACCTGAACCTGTAACAGACAAACAAAAACTTCATATCTGAGATACCTGAACCTGTAACAGATAAACAAAAACTTCCTTTCTGAGACACCTAAACCTGTCACAGACAAACAATAACTTCATCTCTGAGATACTTGAACCTGTAAAAGATAAACAATAACATCAAAACTCGAGATACCTGAGCCTGTAACAAACAAACAATAATAACTTCATCTATGTGATACATAAACCTGTAACAGACAAACAATAACCTCATCTCTGGGATACCTGAACCTTTAACAGACAAACAACAACTTCATCTCTGAGATACCTAAATCTGTAACAGACAACCAATAACTTCATATCTGAGATACCTAAATCTGTAACAAACAATAACTTCATCTCTGAGATACCTAAATCTGTAATGGACAAACAATAACTTCATCTCTGAGATACCTGAACCTGTAACAGATAAACAATAACTTCATCTCTGAGATACCTAAACCTGTAACAGACATACAATAACTTCATCTCTGGGATACCCGAACCTGTAACAGACAAACAATAACTTCATCTCTGATATACCTGTGGATGTTGCGTGGAATGCTTTTACATCTGTCTGTGGTTTTTTGTACTGTGAACTGCATGTTCAGAAAAATGGTGGATGGCTGGTTGCTGAACTAGCTGGTTTTAAATTATATAGTAATGTCTGAAACTGCTGCTTTTCTAGGGACTGCGGCTTCCATCGACGGTGAACTGTAATTTTAGTGCGCGGACTGTTGTGTTGGCATTCTGGCAGCAGCCTTATGCATGTATGCCTGCGCATGCTGTTGGTTTGTCAAGACTCTTGTCTGTTCCACTTTTCACATTGCACACAAATGGAGCATTATGAGGCGACCCTAAGCTAGCTCTGTGGTGAAGGGGTTAAGGACGCAATTTCTAATCCAGCATTACGGCGTTTGGGTCACAGCTGTGGGCAATTTGGCAACAGACTGCCTTGCATTGGTTTTAATACCCTGTCATTCAGAAAGCAACTGAACTACTGAACGTAAACTTGCCAAGAAATCACAAACAGCCAAAAAATGCAGGGGTTGACTGCAACGTCCTGTAAAGGATATTCAACTAACCTTTTTTTTGCCATGAAGTTGGAACCACGAGTAACGACTAACCAGGCTCAATTTTAAAATGAGAGAACCTACCCATAAATGAATATTTATAGGACACGTTATTCTGGTACAACATACACATGTACCCTCATCAGTGCTGTTGAGTTTGTGCACGGTGCTGGGATTCTCCTTGGGTGATATATGGAAGGAAACTGGAGCACTTATGGAATCAATATAACATTTCGGGCAAAGTCATAAATGCTACTTCTTCCGCAGCAAATGTCACAAGCGACAGATGTTTTTAAAGTCACAGAGCAGAACATGCTATGGGGCTGTGATGTGATAGGGCCATCACAAGTTATTGTCCTCAAAACAAGTAAAGGGTTTCAAGTACTTAGGAAGTATATCATCATCAAATGGCAAATCAGAAGACGAGATTAAAAATAGATGTAATAAGGCAAACCAACTCATTGGACAAACGGCACAATACTAAAGAACAAACATGTATCAATGGGCATGAAGAAAGCATTTCACAACACAATCTTCCTACCAACTCTATGTTACCAATGCCAAACCTGGACCCTCATCTCATCTCATCATGTTCCTTTTGTACCTTGCGGTGTCGAGGTGAAGTATAAACGTCGTGAGAGTGCCAGATTATGGGCTTCATATATCGATATTCCCATGGACTCTGCTATTCCCTCCGTCCATCGATTACGTGGTCGGCCTCTTCCTGTTTCCATCTGGTCTGTACACCATTGCTTGTTGTGGTATGCTGTTGACTGGTAACCTGCTTGCATGGGCAAACCATTTGACTTGCTGCTTTCTAATAAAATCTAGTGCTGCTTTAACTCCCACTTTAGTCCTGATTTCCTCATTTCTGATCTTATCTCTTCTTGATACGTTGGGTATTCTTCTCAGGAACCTCATTTCTGTTGTTGTGATTTTTCTTTTCTCTTTGTCTGTCATTGTCCAGGTTTGGCATTGGTAGCATAGAGTTGGTAGGAAGATTGTGTTGTAAAGTGCTTTCTTAGTAGTTATTGATACATGTTTGTTCTTTAGTATTGGTGCCATTTGTCCAATGAGTTGATTTGCCTTATTGCACCTATTTTCAATCTCGTCTTCTGATCTGCCATTTGATATTATACTTCCTAGGTACTTGAAACTCTTTACTTGTTTCAAGGGATGTTCGTTTAGGTGAATTGTTGTTGTTTGTTCTTCTTTAGTTATAGTCATTACCCCTGTTTTGCTTGTGCTGATTTTCATGTTATGTTCCCTACACATTTCGTTTAGACTATTCATGTGGTCTTGTAATTCAGCTTCTGATTTTGCTATTAGTGCTTGGTCATCCGCAAACAGGAGTTCTCTAATGGTTAGATTTGCAGATGGTTCTTCTTCTGTGTTCTCGTCATGCGGTATTCTTGCTGTCTCTGCTTGGCTGGTTTCTTTACATATGTTGTCTATATATGTTTAAACAAGAGACAATGGCAGGAAAAGAGAAACCTGGACAACGGCAGGAAAAGAGAAAAGAAAGATCACAACAGAAATGAGATTCCTGAGATGAATACTCAATGTATCAAGAAGAGATAAGATCAGAAATGAAGAAATCAGGACTAAAGTAGGGGTTATAGCTGCGCTAGATTTTATTAGAAGGCAGCAAGTCAAATGGTTTGGCCATGCAAGTAGGCTACCAACTAACAGTATACCACAACAAGCAATGATGTACTGACCAGATGGAAGCAGAGGAAGAGGCCGACAACGTAAACGATGGACACAGGGAATAACAGTCCATGGGAATATCGATACATGAAGCCCATAAGCGGGCACTCTCCCGCTGTTTATATTTCACATCGACACCGCAAGGTACAAGAGGAACATGATGAGATGAGATACATTGAGAAATAGGTGGGCAGTTTGTTCCTTGTTTAGCTGACATTGAACTCAGGTGTTAAAACCTCAATGGAGCACGCTAATGACAGTCAAGTTGTAGATGCCAAACTTGAATATAAAAATTCACCATAACACAGTCCTCTTATGTCACACTTTCCACACTGCTCAAAGGCTATCTCTATTAACAGTTACAGAGGTGTGAAGTTAGAGAGATGTGAAGTTAGATGTGTGAAGTTAGAGAGGCGTGGAGTTATGCATCACAGAGTGGGAGGACGGTTCCTTTCACAATTCATGTTTATTATCTTCTTTTCTCTTATGGATGTTTTCCCCAGGGCATGTTGATGTGGTGGGAAATGAGCAGGCGGACAGATTTGCTGGGTCTGCACCACTTGGTGGAATATTGGTGCATAAGGCAGATGTGGCTGGAGCACTTTGAAATCGTGCATATTGTTAGCCAACAGATCATTCTCATTGTACATCAAACTATTCAGTCCATAAGTGCTCGGATCCTCGACTTAGTAAATCCCACAGGGTGTAGAGGCTCACTACATGAGTTCTGTGTTGGTTTATTAATCTTCTTTAGCTTACTGGATAGTGTTCCTGTCTGGCCACACCTCTTTTAACTGGCTGTTCTTGCAGTCTGACCATGGTTGTAGATTCACTGTCTGACCATGGCTGTAGATTCACAGTCTGACCATGGCTGTAGATTCACAGTCTGACCATGGCTGTAGATTCACAGTCTGACCATGGCTGTAGATTCACAGTCATCACTTGGTTCTGGCCAAAGTCTTACTTCTCATAGCGCATTCAGTATATCAGCCTGGTCCATGGCTCGTCTGCCCTCCACAGTAGCCTTACCCGCAAGCCAGTCAGGGGTAGTGCAGAAGAACAGATAGATCATCACGGCTTGGAGAGAATGGTGCTGCAGGGAGTGACCTCAAGATCTACTGACACTCAGGACAGACCTACACATAATCAGACTACTACTGGTACCATTAGTATTGGGACTCTTTGCTGGCTGTTGCAGATGAGAAGGGTACACATATGAAAATGTCCAGAATTCTGTGATTCCAATTCTTGACTCAACTCTACTCCTATATCAACAACCGCCACCTTATAACAATTTTTCTGACACAGATGAAGTATTTTAACCCTTTACAGGGCATAGCGGCCATTACCGGCCGATCGCTTAAACGAGCGTAGCGGCCGATTATGGCCGATACTATTATGCATTGTAAAAACGCGATCTCTCGGCTTTCTGACACTTCCGACGGCTACTTTCACTTTCGCCGATAGCTCGACAACGTGGCCGCCATTTGTAAAAGCGCTACAATGAATTTGAACGGACTTTTTTTTATAGTTTTCGGGATTTTTACACTGTTTTTCAAAATGGATTTCGGCGATTCTTCAAGTGATAGCCGAGATTTCGCTCTGTTAAATTTAAATGACATTAAAGGGCACGAAGTTGATTATTAATCGGAGCTAGATATCAGTGCAAAGCATTACTTTGCATTAGCAGTCGTGAGTCGGACTTTAAAGCGTCTGCCCTGTAAAGGGTTAATACATTTTTTCCCAAGATGTACAGAGGTGTAAAGTGTTACTCCTTCATAAATGCTAGGTCACTATCACAGGGCGCGGTGATGGTTCCCTTTGCAATTCATGCTTACTGTTTCCTTTCCATCCTATGTCAACTACAGTCACCTTTAAAGAAAATTTTTTCTGACACAGATAAAGTATTTCAATACATTTTTTCTTTCTTATGTTGTACAGAGGTGTAGAGTACTACTCTTTCATAAATACCAGGTCACTGCATCACAGGGTGGGGTGATCAGTTTGTTTTGAAATTCATGTTTATTGTATCCTTTCTTCTTATGTCAAGTACAGTCACATTTTCAAAACAAATTTTCTGATATAGATCAAATGCATCAATGTATTTTAAGTTGTAATTCAGTTCTTCAAAGCATGCCTACATGCTAATATGAATGCTTTTAACCACGACATGAAGCTTTTCAATTCTTATTCCTAAACGGGTAGAAGATGACTAAGTGCATTTGAAACCAAACATAAATGATCTCAAAACGTATCTTTCTTATGCTACGCCTAAGAACGCATGTGGTAATCAATCTCTCAGGCGGTATCATGTTACAAAATAACTCTGCTGAATATAAGTGAACACCTCGGGCCAAACATTTTGAACACTTAAGATTTATCGTTTTCAGGTGGCGGTTGTCTTCGGCCATAAATTCTATATGCAACTGAGGTAAAGAACACAACAATTCAGTGCTAATCTTAGCGGTGACATGGACACAAAGAGAAAAGCATGGCGGGCGATGCTTTTATCAGTAAACAAAGCTGGATCTGCCTAGAATGATCTGTACTCAGAATTGAAATTCAATGCTGGCTTATGAAAGAATGAGAACAAAGCTGTTTAACAATAGTGCAAAACCTACACTGAGATATGACTCAAAGGTTCTGGTGGTCTGAAAGGGCATCCCATTTTAACTGGCTTAGATGCGAGTCTACACAGAGTATGGCATGCTGTTGCTTTGGGTGGTGGACGTAAACACCCTCCCTTGTTCCATCCTAGAGCTGGTAATGTCATGACGGGAGTGTCCATTGTTAATTTTCCTTGTGTTTTCCAGCCTGCTGGCGTCTGTGGCGAAGGGCTAGCGAACACAATTCGTAATCCTGCATACCATGCTCAAAACACAGCTGTGAGCGATTTGGAAGCAGACTGTCTTGCGTTGGTTTTGATGCAATCGTATGAGTACCGATCTTTCAGAAAGCAATGGCAAACTACTGAATGTATTCTTACCAAGAAATCACAAACAGCCAAGAAATGCTGGGGTTGACTGTGATGTCCAGTAAATGATATGCAACTAACTTTTTCCAGTCAAGAAAACTGTGGTATATTTGTTCTGTATTTTTAGACATTTACACTGCCTTGGATGTGAGTCTCATCATCATCATGTGCCATGCTGATAAGTGTGGGCGGTCATGTTTCACCATCTCACTCGATCATCAGAGTCATGGATCAGCTGTGTTTTTGTCTCAACCATCCCACATGATCAAACCATCCAGGTATTTACTTCTTTGCCTTCCTCTCTTTTTGCTTTTTTCCCCATCAATCTTGCCAGTTGTCACAAAGTTCTCCAATTTATTTCTTCTCATAACGTTTCCAAAAAACGTTGACTGTCTACATGTAATTTCTCTAATCAGTTTATGATTTTCATGTGTTTCTTGTAGGACTGGTCATTGGTTTTTCTGTCTGTCCATGGTAATCTTTGCATTTTCCTCAGAAACCACATTTCCACAGCCATCAGATGTTCTTCAGCCTGTTTGCTCATTGTCCACACTTCACAGCTATACAAAAGTACAGGTTCTATGTAGCACCTCAATACTCTTTTTCTTGTTGCAAATTACATCTTTTTATTGCATGGTGTAGATTGTTTATTTTATAATCTCAGATTAGTGTCTCCGGCTTCTCTTTGATCTCTCTCATTATTACTTCGCTATAACGAAGAGAAGAGATCCAGTTACAAAACACATCCTTGTTGTACTCCTAGCTTTATTTGTTCATAATTGCCTTTTTTAATTGTAGCTACTTATTTCCAGTAAATATTCTTTATTATTCTTAGATCTTTCTCATCAGTGTAGATATCTTCCAACATTTTAATCAATTCATCATGTTTTACTTTATCTGAGGTTGAGCCTTGTAATAATCTATAAAGCACAAATATATGTCTTCCTGTGTCTTTATTTATCTTTCTATTAGTGTTCATAATGTAAGTCAAACCTTAGTCAGATATGACTCATCTACCATTTGACAGTAGACAGTACTACCTGTTTTGTTAGCGCAAAATATTGGGCGGCACTTTACCAATCCTGACACCCATATTCTGCCAACGGCTTCGGACCGAGAGCACAATTGGGAGGGTACAAGCCTTACCCTAGTGCAAGGAAATACAACCTAAAGACTAGATCAGACCTTAAACCTTGGTTGGCAACTGTCCTAGGATCGAAGCTCTGACAGACGTGCAGACAGAGCATTGCTTTGCTGATCTGGCAGCTTCTGCAGCTGGCCTTGTTCCAGATGTACTGGTGTTACCTTTCCTCTGGAGTAAACTAAGCAGGACGAGAGATAGATCATACTGCATGGACAACACATAGTCTCTAAATTCAGCCCAGGTTTTATGCTATGGAGAGGTATAACTACATTTTACCAACTATGATCTGTCAAGAAGGCAAAGTGCCAGATGTGTATATTGCATTGTTTGCACCTTTTCCTTTCACAATTCTGCACTGTTCTTCACTAATTTCCATCTCTATATTCTTTCTTGTTGTTCTCACTATCCAGAATTCTACTAAACACAAAAAATAACAACAATGATGATGATGAAGATAACAGCAATGTAAACTTACCAATAGCTTGTGGGGACACTAGATGTGTGAAGCCTACCGCAAACAGGATCAACAGCATGGAGTAGGTGACCCAGGCCAGGTACTGCAGCCCCACTGAGAACTGGAGCTCTTCATACAGCCAGAACTTTGCTACAATCACAACAGACAGACATTTGGTACATTTACTGGTTGGGGAGGATACGGTTGAGCTGGGATCAAGATAGAATATTTTATTATTTTTTTTTTGTGTGTTCGCTTGCTTTGAACTCAAGCATAGTCCATGCAAACTATTTATAGTACTGATGGACTGAATTTTGTGTGTGGATTAGCTTTCCCTATTAACAGTGTCCCTCGCCATCAGGCGAACCCACTCTGATTTCAGAGGTACTTGAAATTTACGTCCCTAGTCAAGGATGGCCGGCTTCCTGGCCTAGAGGTTAGCTACTTTTCTCCGTAATCTCGTATACTCTTGTAGGTAACGTGATGGCGGTGAGAATCAGCAGTGGTTCGAATCGCGTCAGTAACTTACAGGGTATGTGAGCCGGCCGCTCAGAAAGCAAAGGCAAACTACTGAGCGTAATCTTGTCAAGAAATCAACAATCAGCTGAAAGATGCTGATGTTGACAGCGATGTCCTGTAAAAAGGATATGCAAACATATTTTTTTTTAGTCAAGGATGACAGGTCAACATTTTAGTCCAGCTGTCCAGTGTAGGGGCTGAACCGCTTACCTCGGCATCAGCACAACGGATGTTTAAGAACATATGGCCACACGGACCTGCAAACAGAACATTATTATTAAGGATGTCAAGAGTGTTCAGCACATGACATCATGGTGTAGGCAAACACGGTGATGTCATAAGGACAGTTTAAAGGTGGCCGTCCCTCTTTTGACATGCACTTAAGAGGTGCAGCGTTCTGTTACCCGTTTTTTGATCAGTGACAGGTGAAACCTATAGAAATTTATCATGAAGGTCCAGTATGGTGATGCACGCCTGTCAGTCCAGCAAGTGTATGAGTGGAGTAGGAAGTTTCAAAACGGCGTAACGTTTGTGACAAACTGTACAGGAAAACTGCCGATTGACTGTGAGTGACATTGCCGCACGATTGACTGTGAGTGACATTGCCAGCACATCTTGACATCAGTCAAGGTTCAGAACACTACTTCATCCATGAAGTGCTACAGTACTGCAAAGTGTTTGCAAGGTGTGCCACAGCAGCTTACTCCAGAATTGAAACGACGTGTTGAGTAAACAACAGTTTTAAGGTTTTCATTTGAAGCCCCTTCGTAGTGTAGGTTATATAATCCTCCTTTCTCAGCTTGAATAATTACAGCTTTTCATTAAGTGGCTGTACATTATTAATATTTTACTCTACACAAGTGTAATACATCCTGCAAAGATTATCCCCCTTATAAAAGAATTATTGTTCCTGTTGTTTAACCTTTTCACAAAGGCTGTCTATCTTTAGCATGTTTTAGGTTCACTGGATTAGTTCAAATATGATTGTAGTAAACAAGAAAAAAGAAACCGGACTTTAAAAACACACAATTTAGTCTTTACTTACATTTATTCAGATTTGGCTCCTTCGAAGTTAATAAACACACATGTATTGTTTTTGCATATCCCTTACAGGACGTTGCAGTCAACATCAGCATTTTTCAGCTGACGTTGATGTACTAGGCAAGATTACGCTCAGAAGTTTGCCATTGCTTTTTGAGCGACCGGCTCACATACCCCAGTAAGTTATCCAACACGGCGAGAACCGCTACCGATTCTCATAGCAGAAGAAGAAAGAAATAGGGATTAGAGGATGCACAAGACAAAATAAAAATTGAAAGCTATAGATACAGACTGGGTTTCAAACCTGCCACCTCCAAATGATGACAGCGCCTCACTGCAGGAACAAGTGTACTTTGACGCATGACCAACTAGACACCCCTGTTATTTGGAGATGACAGGTTCGAATCCCAATCGGTAATATAGCTTTAAATTGTTATGTTGCCTAATGCGTCTTCTGATCCCTGCGTCTTTCATCTACTTCTATGAGTGCCAAACAATACATGTGTGTTTATTTATGAACTGTCTTAGTGGCTTCAATGGACTCCCCAGTTAATATTCCTTTGAAATAGCTGTCTCCAGTTGATACCCTGCTGACAATGTGATTTCCTGTGTTTTGAATTGTCCTAGAAATTGTGATTGTACAATGCCTTTGATGTTTTCAATCCAGTTTCTTCTTGGGCAGGTTTTTGAGCATGTACATTAAGAGTAGGCACTTGCCTGCCGACTAGGGGGTCATGCAATTGATCCGTAGCTGGGCAAAGTAGAATGTTTCAAAACTGACTTGGGCTAAGGTGGGGGGTTATAGCAGCGCTAGATTTTATTAGAAGGCAGCAAGTCAAATGACCAAGGTGTGAAGTCAAGTTTGACCATGTAACTAGGTTACCAACTAAAAGTATACCACAATAAGCAACGATGTACAAACCAAATGGAAGCAGAAGAAGAGGCTGGCCATGTAAACAATGGACAGAGGAAATAGCAGAGTCCATGGGAATCTCGATACAGGAGGCCCATAAATGGACACTCTCCAACTGTTTATACTTCACCTCGAGACAGCAGGGTACAAGAGGAACAAGATGAGATGAGTTGATGAGATGAGATGATGAGATGAGACAAGGAGATGAGATGAGACAAGGAGATGAGATGGGATGATTTAAGTCCTACCTACCTTTCACACTAAGAGTTAAATCTTACCTACCCTTCACACTAAGAGCTAAGTCATACCTACCTTTCACACTAATAGTTAAGTCACTGACATAGACTCATTCACAAACACAGACATGGAATTACCTTCCTGGCATTTTTCGATGACAAAATCCATGACAAAGCTTAAAACAGCCATTAAAATGCCAAGTAATGCCAAAAATATCCAGTCCTCGCCAACTTTGAGGAAAATAGCATCTCTAACTTCAGAACATCTTCCTGTCAACCAAGTGAAGCAATGTGGTTACACTATGATGGATACAGACTATCCATGACAAAGTGTGGCAACCAAGTGAAGCAATGTGGTTACACAATGTTGGAAACAGACTATACATGCCAAAGTGAGGTGAACTGGTTATAAAATTATGAGAACAAAATGTACAAGTCAAAGTGAGGCAAACTGGTTATAAAATGTTGAGAAGACATTATACGAGGGCTATTCCAAAATCAACCTACGATTGGCTAGTAAAAATTTAAACAAATTGACAATAACATTTAAATGCATACAAAGTTACATACATCACTGCATTACTTTTCTATATAGTCACCACCTAAATTCAGGCACTTGATGTACCATGGTATGAGTTTTTGTAACCCTTCGTCAAGCAATGGTGCCGCCAGATTACTTAGCCAGTTGTTGACTCCATCCATGAGCTCCTTGGTGGTGTCGAAACGCTGGATTGCCAGCCTGACCTTTATCTTGCTGAAGAAATGATAATCGCTTGGTGCCAAATCCAGGCTGTAAGTGGGTTGGTTGAAAATATCCCAAACTGCTCAAGTACAGCTTTTGTGCAAGCAACAGTGTTGGGCCGCGCATCGTCATACAGGATAATGATGCCGCTGGTAAGCAATCTGTGCCTTTTGTTTTAGATTGACCGACAAAGTTTCTTCAGTGTTTCACAATAAACTTCTGATGTTATTGTGGTCCCTAGTGTCATGAATTCCATCAACAAAATGCCCTTACAGTCCCAGAACACTGTAACCATCATTTTTCATTACAAAAATGTTTGCTTGAATTTTCTGGGATTGTTTGGAGAATGAGTATGCATCCACTGTATTGACTCTTCCTTCATCTCTGAATTCATGAAGTGAACCTGTGTCTCGCCCCCCAGTCACTATTCTGTCGAGAAATGCATCCCTCTCTTCCTGGTAGCGCAGAAGGAACGTCAAAGCTGAGCCCAATCTTTGAGCTTTGTGAACGTCAGTCAGTTGCTTTGGTACCCACCGTCAACAGAATTTGTGGTAACCTAACCTCTCTGTCACAATTCGAAACATCCTAGACATTTGTGGAACTTCTGTAGAAAGTTCAAAACTGTGAAACAGCGCTTTTCCACTACAACTTGGTCAACTTTTTAAATGAGCTCATCTGTCACACATGAATGTCGTCCTTGTCCACCCTCACCAAGCACATCTTTAGGCCCATCTCTGAATTTCCTGCACCAATCCCTCACAGAACTGTCATTCTTAACGTTTTCACCGCACACAGGACCCAATCAGCAATGAATCTCAGCCGTATTTTGATCTTCTGCTTGAAGAAAACGAATCACACCACGAATTTCACAGCTGGCAGGAAAGGCAATAACAGTGTCCATGTTTATTCGTTGGCGATTCGTGAACCACTGAACAAATGTGACTGTAGGTTGATGTGTAGTGAGCTAAAAGATTACTGAATGATGCAAGCAATGAACGGTGTCACTATGGCAACCAGTTTATCTTTACCAACCAATTGGAGAATTTTGGGTTAGGTCTCGTACATGTCAAACTGAGGTGAACTGGTTATAAAATGTTGAGAACATACTATACCTGTCAAAGTTAGGTGAACTAGTTATAAAATGCTGAGAGTAAACTATACTAGTCAAAGTGAGGTGAACTGGTTGTAAAATACTGAGAGTAAACTATACATGTCAAAGTGAGGTGAACTGGTTATAATTGCTTAGAGTAAACAATACATGTCAAAGTGAGGTGAACTGGTTATAAAATGCTGAGAGCAGACAATACATTTCACAGTGAGGAGAATTGTGTAAAATGTTGAGAACAAACTATGCATATCAAAGTGAGGTGAACTGGTTATAAAATGTTGAGAGAAGATTGGAGACACCTACGAACCATTGTTGGAGCTACGTAGTTTGTTACTTGTGTCATGCTCTTAGCAGGAGGCTTGTCATTCTGCACAGACAGAGAGAGAGAGAAAGAGATAGATAGATAGAGAGAGAGAGAGAGAGAGAGAGAGAGAGAGAGAGAGAGAGAGAGAGAGAGAGGGGGGGGGGGGGGTACTTGTGCCATGCTCTTAGCAGGAGGCTTGTCATTCTGCAGAGAGAAAGAGAGAGAGAGAGAGAGAGAGAGAGAGAGAGAGAGAGAGAGAGAGAGAGAGAGAGAGAGAGAGAGAGAGAGAGAGAGAGAGAGAGAGAGAGAGAGAGAGAGAACCAGATGTGGTAAAACCAAGTGCAATGAAATAAATCCTCTTGTCTTTAACCCTTTAAGGCCCTCTCTGGGTAAGTTTTCCTTCCTAACAAATTTGTCGAACTCCTTACTCCTTACAATGACCATCTGCCATGGGATTGTTAATGTCTATACCTTACATGCCAGGATTATTGGTTATGATCTTTCTTTTGTTACTGATAATATTGGGAGGAGTTCATGAACAATCACTGTTCACATGCACCTTGCCATCTTGACAGATGATAGTGCTTCAAAAAAGGCATAATAATTGCAACCCATGGTGGGGACCATGGGTTGAGTTATACCTCTCTATAGAAGAAAGCCTGGGCTGAATTGTAGAGATCATGTGTTGCCCATGCAGTTTGATCTCTCTCTTGGCTTGCCTAGTTTACTCCAGAGGGAAGGCAACACCAAAACATCTGGAACAAGACAAGCTTCAGAAGCTGCCAGATCAGTAAAGCAATGCTTTTACTGTCTGCCTGTTGGAGCTTCGATCTTAGACCAGTTGCCAACCAAGGTCTAGGGCCTGATCTAGTCTTTAAGTTGCATTTCCTCGCACCAGAATAAGGCGTGTACCCTCCCAACTGCATTTCTCCTCTCTGCCAGAAGCCACTGGCACTATCTGGGGCATCGGGTTTAGTGAGCGCCACCCAACAATTGACACTAACAGAAAGCAGATATTACTGTCTACTATCATACGGTAGCTCAGTTATATTTGACTAAAACCTGACAAAATTATGAAAAATAATTAATGTAAAATACATAAAAATAACAGCACAAGGCATTATCTGATCAACTTACTAAAGAACCTCCACACGGAGTCAAATCTGTGCGCCTTTTTCTCTTCACATCCTTCCACCACAGCCTGTATTCTCCCGGCATTTTGTGTTGCTTGGAACTTGGCAAAGGAGCTTAACTCTTGTGTGTAATTTCCATACAGCTGAAATTAAGGGAACAATTGATTATCATCTGTATATGCCATCTACCCGGAAGCGGTGGTGGCTAGATATTACCTCCTGGCCCAGAAATCTGGATAAGGTGCATTTAAAAAAACTGACCTGGATTCCTAGGTAAAAGTTAGTTGTATATCTTTACAGGATGTTGCATTCGACCCCAGCATTTTTTGACTGTTTGTGATTTCTAGTCAAGTATGCGTTCAGTAGTTTGCTGTTTTCTGAACAACCGGTACTAATACCATTGTATGAAAATCAACGCAAGGCAGTCTGCTGCCAAATTGTCTGCAGCTTGTGTTTTGAATGCAGTATGTGAGATTAACAATTGCGCTTATAACCCCTTCACCACAGAGCCAGGCAAACCAAGCCTAAAATAGCACCAGGAAATGCCTTGGGAAGTAAGGGCAGCTGTATGACACTGATAACAACACCCTCAAAGTGCCAACTGGTCTATACAAATAAGGGTCTGCCTTAACCCTACCAGACCGCTGTACCAATTTTTCGGTAATTTCCTAATCTGCCGCTACACCGCTGAACCTAATTTTCGGTATTTTGCCTAGAACGTGAAAAAAAATGCGTCACGAACTAAAAATAACCAACCAATCGTGGTCAAACCTCATGGTTAGCCATTGCAAATGTCTGCTACCATATGTTTGAATTGACTTTGTGTGGTTTAACGCTAAAAAATTCTGAAAATTCACAATGAAACGAGTGGCTGATGAACCAAGCACTTCAACAAGAAAGCGAAGTAGGCCTAGGCTTTTCAGTCCAACTGGTGATCGATACTTTGGTTTATTCAGACTGGATTGGCACACAAATGTGGAATATTGGCGCTAGATGAAAGGCTGACCTATTTTCTACAATGTCTCCAAGTTACATCTTATTCTAAAAACTTGTTTGCATGTATCTAACATTTTTCTATATCATGTTGGTTTTTTTCTCTTTAATGCTCAGGAGCCCAGGTAATAGGGACAGTTAGGTTCAGGGCCTCAGGTCTGGTAGAGTTAAAGTGTGTAATGGGGTCCTTTCCTGAATGACTATGCCATCGACCAGATAGGATAACAACTAACATTTGAGAAAACTATTAGACAAATGGCAAAATGTGACGGGAAAATAACAAGGGGACAATGAAGAGATAACAATCTGAATGGATTGGCCATGTGGCAAAATTGGAACAAGAACACAGGCCTGATCCAAGACTGGTGATTGTGTGAGATGACAGAACCATGGCTGTCCAAGCTTATTGGTCTGACATATGATGATGATGATGATGATGATGATGATTATTAAATAGAAAACTAAAAATGACTGATGGAAATTAATTCTGTACTGGAGGTTGGATGTCTAGCTTTCTTGGATAAAAGATGCTTCCATGTTCCATCTCTGTGAGCGCTATTTAAAAAAAGCTGTTTCTATATTCCACCCAAGTGTATGCTATCGAAAGCTGTTTCCCAAATCTGTCCCTCTGTATGTAATGAAAAGTTCTTTCCACATTCCGTCCCTGTGTATGTTATCAAAATATGGTTCCACATTCCGTTCCTGTGTATGTTACAAAATATGGTTCCACATTCCGTCCCTGTGTATGTTATCAAAATATGGTTCCACATTCCGTCCCTGTGTATGTTACAAAATATGGTTCCACATTCCGTCCCTGTGTATGTTACAAAATATGGTTCCACATTCCGTCCCTGTGTATGTTATCAAAATATGGTTCCACATTCCGTCCCTGTGTATGTTATCAAAATATGGTTCCACATTCCGTCCCTGTGTATGTTATCAAAATATGGTTCCAAATTCTGTCACTGTGTATGTTATCAAAAGATGTTTCCACATTCCACCCAAGTGAATGATATAGAAAGCTGTTTCCACCACATTCTGTCCATCTGTATGTAATCAAAAGCTGTTTCCACATTATGTCCCTGTGCATGCTATCATCAAAGGCCATTTCCATAGTTCATTTCTGTGCATTATATCAAAAGCTGTTTCCACATTATGTCCCTCTGTATGTAATCAAAAGCTGTTTCCACATTCTATCCCTGTGTATGCTATTAAAATCTGTTTCCACAGTCCATCTCTCTGTATGCTATTAAAAGCTTGTTTTGGAAATCAAAAAACTCTTAATACAAACTTCTCTGTCATTTGAAGCACTGCTTCCCAATGCATGAGTGTGAAGACCTGATCTACATCTTCTTCAGCTGTCTGGTCAAGAGCAGATATATCAGTGCTAACAGATATATAATGGGGCCAGTCCTAACTAGGTAAGTACTGTATAAGCACCTTATAAGTACCAGCTTGATTGATCATTAATACTATCTTAACTAGTTGAGGTTTGTGATGTGGGTTGTTGTGGTTCTGAAGAGGTGGTTAGCCCCAAAACCCCATTATCCATCTACCAGGGTGTGCCTTCTTGGAGCATTGTATGGTTACTACACAACTTTTAAGCATTCTACAGGTCAGCGTAGACGAATGGATAAGAGCTCCCGCACTTACACTTCCGGTGTGCTGAAGGTCAGTTGGACTAGATTATCAACAACTTGTCCTTGACTTAGGTATGTAAATTACAAGTACCTGAGAAGTCGGAGTGGGTTGGCCTGATGGCGGGGTACACTGGTAATAGGGAAAGTTAATCCACATGCAAAAATCAGTCCAGTGCACTAGAAGTAGTATGGACTATGCTTGAGTTCAAAGTGAGGGAACGAAAAAAAATTAAACATCCTGTGGGGGAGGGGAAGAACCGTTATGCTCACTTATCAAAATTCTGTTGATGATCGTGAAAAGTAGGACTGAAAATAAAGTAGCTGCCTACAGACCGACACAAAATTACCGAAGATAATGACAAGAGGAAATCTAAGTGCATGCAGGAGAGAACCTTCCAGCCCTGCCTGACATTGAAGAAATATTGTTTATTTATCATTACATGTTTATCCTAAAAAGATTAACAGACTACCTCAAATGATCATAAAAACTATTAAACAAACAGCAAACTAATCATAGAATGTTTAGTCAGGAATTTAAATTACTGCACAGAAAAATTAATTAAAATAGTTGGTTAATTACACATGCAGTTTCATAATTCCCTGACATACAGAGTCGAGGGTTCAAAATAAGCCAAGTGTGATTTGACAGCAGTCTGCTTTGCATTGATTTCAATGGTATTAGACGCTGGCTGTTCAGAAAGCAATGGCAAACTACTGAAGAATAAATTGCTCAGTAAATCACAAACAGCCAATAAATGCTGGGGTTGAGTGCAACATTGTGTAAAAGATCATGCAACTAGCTTCACTGATTAAATGCCATGGGATGATAAATCGTCTTAAGTGACTTCCCGTATCTGCCATGGACTTTTATATATTAGTTTTTCCTATGCAACTCGCTCTTATTTGATATATAACACAACATGTCTGCTAAAATATTTTAACTTTTAAATCATAACTGTGACACACTGACTTCTTAATTTCCACCATCTATTTTTGTTTGGTCCAAACCTACTTTTTGTTTGGCACTGAATCTGTAAACTTTAATTACACATGATCAATGGTTTTATGAAAATAAATAAACTTGAGGACTTGGTAACAACTGGCAAGATTGAGAGGAAAAGAACAATGGGAAGGCAGAGAAGTAAATATCTGGATGGCTTTGCCATGTGGCATGGTGAAGACAAGAACAGTGAGCTGATCCACGACTCTGGTGATCGTGTAAGGTGGCGAACATGACAGCCCACACTTATCAGCATGGCATATGATGATGATGATTATCAATGGTTTCATTAAACAGGTATGACAATTGTCAAGCTGTGATTAAAAACATTAATTATCCTCAAATATGGTTAGGAAACTCAACAAACAAGAGACATACATAACATTTAATATTTTATGCTAAACCTACTGGTTATCAAGCAATAAAACAGACATGGATGAGTGACGTAGTAACTAACAGAAACAGAAATGCTATACACAACAATGGGAACAATGGTGCAACCATATAAGTTAATCTTTATTAACAGCTCTTAGTGGTCACAGAGAATTAATTATTTCCAGGGCCTGGCTGCCCCAATTCAAGCCACATTTATCGAAAGACAGAAGATCAAGTGGTTTGGCCATGTTGTTAGAATGCAACATCAGCAACTACCATCACTGGCCTTACATCAAAGATCATCTGCGACGAGACCACGAGGACGTCCAAGAAGAAAATGGATTGACGACATCAGAGACATTGTACAACCACACGGAATGACACTATCCAGTGCCGTCCACCGGGCGCTGGAACGCAAATTATTCCTCCCCACGACGCTTGACGGCAGAAGTGGAAAATGATGATGATGATTGATTGATTGATTTAGGAACCGACATCACATCATTCGGGACATTCCCATAAGCGCTCCGCCCCCATCCTCAGCAGCCAGCGAAGAGTTCCAACACTAATAGTTCCAGTAGCAATCTGATTATATGTCCGTCTCGCCTTTCCTCTGAGCGCCGATCATCGGCCAGATCCCCTCGTCACACCTCGCTGCCTCATTCTTACCAGACTATGGTGATCCATTTGCTCCTCCGAGATGTACACGTGCTCCCACAAGGCCGCAACCACGTCTGTTTTGTCATGCATCAATACTCCACCAAGTTTTGCCAAGCCAGCCAATCTGTCCGCCTGTTCATTCCCCATCACACCGGCATGCCCAGGAGAAAAGATCCAGGTGATGCTTGCTACCCGTGACCTCCGAAGCGAAGCAAGCCACTCTGCACGAAGCTTGCCTGTTTTCACCCTCCTCAGCATGCTTTCTGAGAATCACAATGTGTGTATGTATCGTGTTCTCTATCCAGCGGAAAGCTGCACTGACCGCCTCCACCTCCATTCTTAAGCTAGACGTTGTGTTATCATATGCCAGGCTCTCCTGCACCAAATGCCGACCATTAGCTTTTGCCAAGAACCCCCAGGCACTTCTCCTACCTCTCAACACCGACCCATCTGTGTAGATAATCACATCACCGAGGCGAGAATTATCCTGAATTAGTTGCTGAATTTCAAGCAATGTAAACATATAACCAAGGGAAATATCGCCTCCCAAGCCTAACCGACTCAAACCAGTGTCTCAGTGCAAATAGATATATGATCTTCCCATTGTCATCACTGCATGTTGCGCCTAATGCATCAAGTCAACAAGTATTCTTACAGATACATTTTTTTTTGCGTTCGCTTGCTTTGAATTCAAGCGTAGTCCATACACACTACTTCTAGTAGTGCTGGACTGAATTTTGCATGTGGATTAGCTTTCCCTATTATCAGTGTCCTTCGTTATCAGGCAAACCCACTCTGACTTCAGAGGTACTTGTAGTCCTGTCTTGTAATCCTGTCCTGTGTGTACATGTGTGTATGTGCTTGTGTGTGTGCTTGTGTGTGTATGTGTGTTTATGTGTGCGTACATGTGTGTTTATATGTGTGTATGTACATGTTAATGTACGTATGCATATATGTTTGTGTGTGTATGTGTACATGCATGCAGTGTATGCGAAGGGGTGTGGATGTGTATGAGGCATGTGTGTGTGTCTGGGGTGATGTGTGTGTGGAGGGGCTGTGTGTGGGTGGATGGGTGATGTGTGGGTGGGTGGAGGATGTGTGGTCAGTGAGAGGTGTGTTTGCGTGAGGGATGTTTGGGTGATGGTTGGAAGTGTGGGGTGCTGGTGGGCGGGGGGTTGTGTGGGTGGGGAATGTGTATGTGGGTGAGTGGCTGAGAGGTGTGTGGGTCAATGGGTGTGTGGGAGATGTGTATGGGTTGGGGATGGGTGTGTAATGGGTGTGGGGATGTGTGTATGGGTGGGGGCTTTGTCTGTGTGGGTGGGGGTGTGTGTGTGTGGGTGGAGGATGTATGTGTGGGTGCTGATGTGTGGGAGGGGAGATGTGTGTGGGTGAGGGATGTGTGTGTGGGTAGGTGTGACTGGGTGTGGAATGTACGTACGGGTAAAGGATTATGTAAGGTTGGGGGAGTGTGTTTGGCTGGGTGGATGGGTTGGTGTGAGTAGTTGAGGGATGAGTATGTGAGTGGGTGATGAATGTATGGGTGGTGGATATGTGTGTGGGTGGGGATGTGTTGGTGGTCGGGATGTGTGTGGGTGGTGGAGGGGGGGGGGTGTTTGGGTGGGAGGTGTGTGTTTGTGGATGGGGAATGTGTTGGTGGGTGGGGATGTGTGGGGGGTTTGTGTGTGTATGGGTGGGGAGATGTGTGGGTGGGGGATGTGTGGTTAAGGGATGTGTGATTGGGGGATGGGTGATTGGGGGTGGAGGATGTGTGGGTGGGTGAGGATGTGTGGGTGGGTGAGTGTGTGTAGATTAGGGGTGGGGATGTGTGTGTATGTATGGACATGGGATGTGTGGGTGGGTGGATATTGTGTGGGTGGGGGATGTGTGAAAGTGGCTGATGTGTGGGTTAGCAGGGATATGTGTATGTGTAGGTGGGGATGTGTGGTTGGGGGGATGTGTGTTTGACTGGGTGGTTGGAGGTCTGTGCGTGTGTGGTGGAGGATATGTAGGTGGGTGAGTGTTTATGGGTTATGTGATGAGTGGAGGATGTGTGTGTGGGTGGGAAGATGTGTGTAGGCGGGGGATGTGTAGGTGGGGGATGTGTGGGTGGGTGATTGGTGGGCGGGAGCATGTATGTGTGCCTGGGGGGGGGGGTGTGGGTGGGTGGGGGATGTGTGGTGGGTGGGATATGTGTGAGTGTTTGGGGAGATGTGTGTAGGTGGGGGATGTGTGTGTGTGTTATGTTTGGGTGGGGATGGTTGGATGGGTAGGGCATGTATGTATGCCTGGGGGTGTGTGTGTGTGGTTGGATGGGAGATGTGTGGGTGGATGGGAAATGGGTGGATGGTTGGGGTATGTGTCTCATAACATAATAATATGCATTGTTTATGTTTACAACATTCATGTGATGTTTTTTTCCCTATGTGAATGTACTATGCATTATTGATGAACGAAAGATGAGTGATTGGAAGGGTCGAATGTAAGACGGGCCTGCGTGCCCAATTTGTTACCCTTTGAAAATAAAGTCTGTTCGTTCGTTCGTCTTCACATGCTGTGCTGAACCCCTAACCAAAGACAGATATCGAGGCCACAGTCCCTATCCCAGCTGGAGCTAGAACACAATGTGACCCCACTTTGCCCATACTGCTAGTTTTGAGAGTCTTCGTGGTAAAGCGGTCAAACCAACTGTCTTGCACTCTGAAGGCCGTGGGTTTATTTATGGTTTGTGCGATGTGCATATTGAGCAGATTGGGTAAAATCTGGTGGAATGAAGCAAATCCTCTTGTCAGTCTTGCTCAATTCTTGACATGGGAAATGATGGTGAAGTCATCCAGATATGATAGAAATGAAGACTCTTTCTCCTACTCCTCTCTGTATGTAGGAGAGACATAGTGATTAGCAAGGTTCATCATCACTGCATACCAGACAGGCTCTATCAGTGCTCTGATCTTCTCCTTAACATCCCCACCAGCTTATATCAACTGACTTCACCAGTTCTGTTTTGGTTAATCAGAGATCTTGTGCCCTTGACAAAATGTTCATGTCTGGAGGTTTCCCGCATCAGTCTTGTCTCCCTCATTTTGAACAAGGAAATAGGCTGCCAAATGTCCTTAAAGCCATCTGTTCATCCTGCATCTCTTACAGCGTTAGTTAAGAGAGAATTATTAAAGGTATAGGATGCTTATGACACGGTCGGTCAGGATGAAAGAAAAAGAAATTAGGCCAGCAAACACCTATAATTGGAGGGGAATGCATCTTTATGAACCTCACCTGAACACTATGAAACCCACGTGTGCCCCTGTAATTAACTTTCTCCAGGCCCTTAAGTAGAATGATCAAACCAAATGCCCAGAAGTCATACAGAAAGATAATCTCACTGTGATCTTTGTGATGGAGAAGCCTGCAGCATCAACCAAATACCATGACTATAAAGACAGCAGGATACAAACATGAATGGGCCTTTGAAGAAGGAATGTTGGTTATTGAGCCTTACGGAAGGAGGAATCCCATTTTAAGAATTAGGCGATTCTCAAGATAAAGCAACACATACTATCTAGGTTTATGAGGCCATCAGGCCACTTCTACACTAAGGGGAAGAACATATGACTTAATGTTTACATACATGACATAAAAACATAACTTTGGAGGATCACAACTCATAACATAAGACCTATTGTTTTACATGCATGACATAAAAACATGTATGCTGTTTCAGATTTTTACATGCATGACATAAAAACAACTACACTGTTTCAGATTTGCAGGACCACAACTTATAACTTGCCTCATGATGTGATCACAATCCTAGTTACTGGTGACACCCAAGTGATGCCCTTACATTCAGGATATGCCCACAAGTTCTTAAGTCTCACTAAACAGATATCAGTAGTTTGCCATTGCTTTCTGAATGACCGGCACTTATACCATTGTATGAAAACCAACGCAAAGCGTCTGCTTCCAGTTGTGTTTTTCGAATGTGGCACATGGGATTGCAAATTACGTTCATAACCCCTAGGCAACAGACACCTTTAAACATTATAAGGTGTACTGGGTTTATGGTATTGAAGTAAAAAAGTAAAGGACATTTCTATATACCATAGGTATAAAGTGACAGACTCATATTTTGAGAGCAATTGGTGCTCAATGGACGATATCAATACCACACTGACCATCTTTATTTCCTGGAAACTTCCTGGTATCCATTTTAGGCTGGGTCTCATCATCATCATCATCATCATCATCATCATCATCATCAAGTGCTCTGCCTGCTGGCATAGATGCTCATGAATCTTTATAGATTTCAGTGTCTGGTGAGGCCAAACAGTGAAAAAACAACCCCCGCCTTGAGAAGGATTCTTCTTCTTCTTCTTCTTCTTCTTCTTCTTCTTCTTCTTCTTCTTCTTCTTCTGTGTTTGTCTGAAATGTTGTTTTAGGCGTAATTACTTTGTGCCTGTTTACAGCAGAGCTGCAATATTTGCACCTTTTGGTCAACACATCAGACTTCTTCAGGTTACCTTCCCGGGTGAGACGGCTTCAAACACACAATCACTGCGGTGGTGGGCAAGTGTGCTAGTCACTGTGCTAATGCAGCGTCCTTCTACCAACAAGGACGTCTCTGTGGCAATTTGGTTACGCCACCTGCCTCAGGTCCCGAAGGTTGTGGGTATGATTCCAGACTACGTAATTCGGTTCACAAATGCAATTTTCTCAGACATCGGGGGATCATTGCTGGAGCTACAGAGTTTGTGCTTTGTGCAACAATTTCAGCAGGCTGCCCTGAGAAAAGAGATTGACCCATATAGGATAAAACCCGGTGCAATGAAGTAGAGCTTCTTGCCTTTTAACCATAGCTACCAACATAATGTAGATCAGTGGTTTTCAACCTTTTTTGGACCATGTACATCTTTACAATATGTTCAGAATGCCACCCCCCCCCCCTTTTTCCTATTTCATCCCTATAAATACCCCCACCCACACACACATGCACCCCCTCACCCTCCCCCCACACAGAGAGAGAGAGAGAGAGAGAGAGAGAGAGAGAGAGAGAGAGAGAGAGAGAGAGAGAGAGAGAGAGAGAGAGAGAGAGAGAGAGAGAGAGAGAGTATACGTAAAAATGGAAGCTAAATTTAATAACACCTACTAGAACAAGTCTAGATTCTAAATAAAAAGTGATTTGTGGGCCTACTTACATTATAAAGCGAATTTCAGAAAGGCGAGAAGTATAGAACCATAAAGTATGGAGGGAAAAACAATATAAAGTAATCGGTTCTTGTATTAACGCGATCTTGAAATAATCTTAATTCCAACTTATCACAAACCAGATAAAACCAGGTGCAATGGAATAGATCCTCATGCCTTCTACCAACATAATGTAGATAATTTACCCTCGCTACAACAGACCACAGGATTGTAAAAACTTGCAACTGATACCAAATCAGATAAAACCCGGTGCAATGAAGTAGAGCTTGCCTTCTAACCCCTGCTACCAACATAATGTAGGTAATTTACCCATGCTACAACAGACCGCAGGATATTAATAACTTGGGACTGATCACAAACTAGGTAAAACAATAATTAACATTACAATAACTTTGAATACTGAAAATTTTGATGTATCTCGTTAGGGATAAGCTGAAATAGGTAAGGTAAGGTTAAGCTGAAAGATACACATGTTCGCACAGTCAATAAATTGTGCAATCTATTGTTTGTGTCTTCACTATTCAAATTCACTACAGGAAAATATTGTTTTGATGACAATAACTGTTCAAAGAAGAATCAAAGAGAACAAATATGTAAATTAGTACAAAAACAACTCATACAATCTGTTTACCATTCAAACATGATCTCTGGAGCATTTACAATTCTAACACATCTAACATATCCTTTACATATTAGCATTGACAATCACCATGTTGGCAACAACAAAACAACATGGTGAATGGTTTTACAGAATTTAACTATTACAAAGCGGTCGGCAGGGACCAAACAAAACACAGCACTTGCTCTTAAAATTCCTGTGCACTGATGATGGGGTTGAAAAAAAAGTCAGTTGCATTTCCTTACAGGATGTTGCAGTCAACCCCAGCATCTTTTGGCTGTTTTGTGATTTATTGGCAAGTTTACGTTAGTAGTTTGCCATTGCTTTCTGAACAGCCGGCACACAAAGCATTGTATGAAAACCAGTGCAAGGCAGTCTGCTTCCAAACTGTTCGCAGCTGTGTTTTGAAAGCGGTTTGAGGAATTGCAAATTGGGCTCATAATCCAGTGTTGGCTGATGGCGGGGTAGAGGGTTAATTTCCTACACTTGGACTTGAAAACTGACTTATTCAGAAAGCAATGACAAACTCATTCATTCAGTAGCATGTTCTTTGCAGAACCTCGCTCACATAACCTTCTGTAAAACTTCTCGGTCATAAGCAAGATGTTCCACGTCCGATACACCCATCTGCAGATCAAATGCCACATCCTGCACCCATCTTCTCTTTGGTGTTCCTCTTCCTCTCTTACCGGGCATATACCCCTCCATTATTGTTCTCTCCAAACTTTCATGATGTTTCAAATGACCAAAATATTTCAATTTTCATTATTTTATCGTCTTTCAATAGTCAGATCTTGTCATATGGATGTATTTGTTCTTTACTGTATCCAAGATATTCTTAGAATCTGTCTATAACATTTATATTCAAAAAGGCATTTATGTGCTGTTCAGTTTGTTTAGTAAAGTCTCCAGGTCTCAGAGGCGTATGTTGCAATGGGATAGATGCATACTCTTAAAAATCTAATTTTTGTAGTTCTATCTGTGCCCCTTCACAATTTAATGAGTTGTTTTACTTTTTGAAGTTCTTTTCTGTATACAAGATATTCTTAGAATGACAAACTACTTAATATAAAATCATCTAGAAAGTCAACCTGGGATTAATCGTAACGTGTTACAAAGAACATGCAACATTAAAACATCTGTCACAAATTAGCATGGGAAATCACCACTTTGGTCAACAGAAAATAAGGAAACTGATTTACAGAATAACTACACAGGTTAAAACTAAAATATGCCAGGAAAATATTCTTTTATATGTAGAACATATCTAGAACAAATGGCAGCATTCTTTCATGGCAAGGGCAGGTTATTTTTAATAGTTTCTACATTATCAATATATCCATTGACCCACCCCATGATCCATATAATCTTCTTTGTCTTCATAAACAGTCAGTGTTAAATTTGCAAGTAGTAGGGATAACTAATGCTCCACATTTGAACAATACCTGTGACTATGTGTTTTAACTATTTCCACTAAAGTATTATTCATTTATTCACTTCATATGGTATATAACTCCACAGTATGCACCTGACGAGATAAAGCAATATATGTCAGGCAATAAATCGTGCAACATATTGTTTGTGCCTACTATTTGTTGACTGGTTTAACTTTTCTGGGTATTTTCATAAGACATTCCACATCTGGTTATACTTCAATCTTTTTCTTCCAGCAGTAAGAAAATTTTCATGCCTGCTTGCTAGGCCAGTTGCAGGTTTAGGCAGACCAGATGAAGAAGTCGTCTATGTAAACAATGGACAGAGGGAATAACAGAGTCCACGGAAATCTTGATTTATGAAGCCCATAAATGGACACTCTCCCGCTGTTTATGCTTCAACTCGACACTGCAAGGTTCTATTCTTGATGCCTACCTACTTAAGATAGCTGTTCTGCGTTATGATGGCCATCTCTGCTGTAATTATTTTGGTACACTCTTGCTGATGAGGTTAGTGAAGCCTTGAAGTTTCTATTCTCGGTCATAATGTATTGCATTTATGGTATTTAGCCTTTCATTGTGTAATATTCTTGTGATGATATCCTCCTAGTGATCAAATTACATTCCCATGCCAAAACTATGTTTTATCTCTATGAATTCATCGCTGGGTGTGTATATATACTGTTTCATTCATCAGTTATTAACAACTTATTATGTAATTTGTGTTTATAATAAGAATTAAGTTAGAAAGGTTAGCAACAACTGTAATGAAACAAGAAGTTAAATTAGTGGCTAGCATAGAACATTACGCTTCGTTTCCGTAAAAGCAGTGTAGCCTGAGAAGCCATAATCTGTTTAATTATGTGGACTGAAATATATATAGAAATCAGAAAAATATTTATGCATATTTTATAGACTACAAGAAAGCTTTTAACAAAGTATAATAACATGAACAGCTAAACATATGCTCAGTGGATATAAGATTTCATCCATCCATCATATGACATGCCAATAAGCATGGGCTGTCATGATTCACCATTTGACTCGATCACCAGTCGTGGATCAGCTCAGTGTTCTTGACTCGACCATACCACGTGGCCAGGCCATCCAGGTATTTACTTCTGTCTTCCCCTTGTTCTCTCCCCCTCGATCTTGTCAGTTGTCACCAAGTTCTCCAATTTATTTCTTCTCATAACATGCCCAAAACATTTTAACTGTCTATGCATAATTTCTTTAATCAGTTTACGATTTTCATTTGTTTCTTGTAGGACGTAGTCATTGGTTTTTCTGTATGTCCATGGTATTCTTTGCATTTTCCTCAGAAACCACATTTCCACAGCCCTCAGATGTTTTGCAGCTTGTCTGCTCATTGTCCACGCTTCACATCATACAAAAGTACAGATTCTATGTAGTACCTCAACAGTCTTTTTCTCGTTGCAATTGACATCTTTTTGTTGGTCAGTATGTTTTTTATCTTGCAAATGGCTACCTTCGCCATGGCAATTCTTGTTCTAATCTCTTCAAGGCATCGCCAATCAGATGCTATGACTATTCCAGGATAATTTTAATGATTCATTTGTTTAAGAATTTTCTCATTTACTTGTATATTACATTGTGGCATTTCCTTCGTCCAATTGACGACCATAATCGGTGTCTTCTTTCAGTTCAATTCTAACCGTAGTTGTTCGCTGTATGCAACAACCACATCTACTAAATGTTGCAGATCCTGCTCATTGTCTGCAGTCAATAATGTATCACCTGCATATCTAATATTATTGATGTTTTGTCCCCCAATGATAATTCCTTTCATATCTTCTATATTTCTGAAAATATTTTCACTGTTTAAGATTAGATGTCAAAATATCAGACTTAACAGTAACCGATTCCAGAAACAAGTGGCAACAATTAGATACAAAAATAATTACTCACCACATATAGAGAAGTTGGAGAAATAACTGGACTGAACATCATTGACAGAAATTCCTAGATATGATCATGACACCATTGCTAGACGAAAGTAAGCAGGAGTTCAACACCTCATGCAGAAAGTAAATATTGCAGCGAAGAATGAAGATTGGGCTTACGGAAAGAATGAAACAGATTCCAGCAAACCAAGAGGTGAAGAGAAAATGCTGGTATTGGGTAGGAAACACTTTGAGAAAACAAGAGAACAATATAACTAGAAGGGCCTTTCACTGCAATCCACAGGACAACCAAAACAGTTTTAAAAAGTTAGTTGCATATCCTTGACAGGACGTTGCAGTCAACTCCAGCAGTTTTTGGCTGTTTGTGATTCCTAGGAAAGTTTATGTTCCATAGTTTTCCATTGCTTTCTGAACGACTGGCACTGATATCATTGTTTGGAAACCAATGCATGGCGGTCTGCTTCCAAATCTCCCACAGCTGTAAACAAAACAGAGAGAGCCCTAAAAACATGGAGAAGATAATTAGGACATAAATGGGGTTGCAGAAGGCAGCAAGAGATAGGATAACTTAGCATCAGCTGGTTGAGTGCCTATGTCACAGCAGGAGGATAAAGGGCAAAGTGATTAAGACGTTTGCCTTGCGCTCTAAAAGTTATGGTTCGTATCCAGACTCTGTAATTCAGTTAATGAGCGAAATTTTCTCGGGGACTCTTCCGGGAGTCGTTGCGAGAGCTATGGAGTCTGTGCTCTGTATGACGCTATCGGAGGTCTGTTCTATAAAGACAGTCCGAGCCATATGAAATAAAACCCTGTGCAGTGAAGTCAATCTTCTTGCCTTTAAACAATTTAAAACCTTTTAGAAGAAGACTATGGATTAAATATAAATATGATAAAAACAATTAAAACTATTGTAACTAGCAATGAAAAGGAGATGAACAGATGTTACATGTTGACATTATTTTCAAGTTAGTGAAAATACTGTTGGCAACTTGTATTCTCTTTTTGACTTTAGTTTACTTCTGCCATCATCTGTTATTACATGTCCACAGTAACTGACCTTGCATGTCATAAGTGGCTATCTAAGGATGGTTGGTAAGAATGACTACCTCATCCCACAGAAAACTTTAGCTGCAAATTCCAACGAATCATGAACACATCTAAAAGAGTCTGGCATGAGTTGGGAAGGGAATAGGCTCCACTGGGAAAGGAAAGACATTAGAAGAAGAAAACATGAAATAGAAAAATCAAAATACTACAGATCCTCAGGCCGAAGGTGAGGCACTTTGTTACTGCCACCTAGCTGTCTTTACAGACGATAGTTTGTTACATTGTGCTTAAAAAAGGAACAACTGCAACACACAGCGGGAACCGGGGATGGAGCTACACATCTCTATAGCACAAAGCTTAGGCTGAATTGTAGAGACCATGTCATGCCCATGCAGGATGATCCTTCTCTCTGCCTGTATAGTTTACTCCAGAGGAAAGGTAACACCAATACGTCTGAAACAAGACAAGCAGCAAAATCGCTGGATCGTCAAAGCAATGCTCAAACTGTTGGAGCTAGACCAGTTACTGACCAAAGCTTTGGACCTGGTCTGCCCTGCCGTGACATTTTGTCTTTAGGTTGCATTTCATTTCACTAGGATAAGACTTGTACTCTCCCAATTACAGTCCTCTGCCTGAAGCTGTTAGCAAAATGTGGGTTGTCGAGTTTGGTGAGCGCTGCCCAACTTTAGGCGAGGAGCAATATGAATAATATTAATTGTTCAAGAGACAGAAATAAAGATGTTTTAACAAATCCACTATCTGATATAACAACATACAACATATACAGTGACATACTGGGTCTAAAAATGTTTGTTGCCTGGGCTTAAAAGGTCATTAATATTTTTAACACAATGACTAATCAGCCTCTGGTCCCCAATATGGAGGATAAGCGGCTGAGGCCTCTGGAGTGTTTATGCTTGTGGCTATGATTTACTTACACATTTTCATCATACTGAACTGGTAGTGCATGACTCCGTCGCCCTGTTACTGAGCTGAGTGTGTGGAATAACACTGTGAGCTGTGAATTTTGTGTGGAGTGCTTAAACATCTGTCTATGATTGTTTGTTGCATGAACTACATGTTCAGAAAAATGGCGGCCAGCCTGTCGCTGAAATAACTGGATTCCCTTATGTAGTGATGTGTGGTTGCTTGGTTTTCTAGTGACTGCTGCTCCCATCGACGATGAACTGTATTTTTTGTGGCGGACTTTTGTGTTGGCATTCTGGCAGCGGCATTATCATAGTACAGTGGTACCTTGGGTTACAAACTTCATTCGTTCCAGAACTTGGTTCATAACCCGAAACATTTGTAACCCAAACCACTGAAATCAATTAAATAGAGAAAATCCGTTTTAAGACGAAAGAATCGTTCTTTTTCTATTAACATCCGGTCGTTTAAATGACAAAACGCAAAGAATACGTATACTTCACATATTAAATAAAGAGAAAGAAAACAACCAAATAAATTAAATGTAAAATAAAAAAGATTTAGTCTATCTTTCTTACCAAGAAAACTATCATGGGAAATTTGTCACTTCTTTGCTATTCTGAATCATTAGTTTCAGGAGTTCCTTGCTGTGTCTTGGCAGCCGACTGGGAATCTTTCTGCACCAAGAAACTATCAAGGGAAATTTGTCACTTCCTTTGCTGGAGAATCTTTCTGAAGTGGGTCATCGCATTATCATTCATCAGGTTTACGTTTCTGCTTCCTAGCAGCACCACTACCGTTCTATGAACTCATAATTGATGGGTTAACAAGGAAAATAATGAAAGAGATAAACTGAACACAGTGCCACTGCTAAGAAATCTTTTACAGCTGTGTAGTAAGGCCAATGAAAGTGAGGCTGCACACGCATGCAAAACTAAGTTACTAGACCAGAACTAATAAGCGATGTCAGTACTGCATGGCCTTCGTTTGTACTGTACGCGATCGTTTGTCTCCAACGTTAAACCTTGCTCTCTCTCTCTCGCCTTCATTCATAACCTGAGGCACTGTTCGTTACCCGAGACAAAAAATTTTCGAAGTTGTTCATAACCCAAATTTTTCGTGACCTGAGGCGTTCGTAACCCGAGGTACCACTGAATACCTGTGCGGGCTGTTGGTTTGTCGAGACTCCTGTCTGTTCCACTTTTCACATGGTGCAGTGATGATCATTTTGTGTCATATTCACTGGCACAGGAACGGAGCATAATGGGGCGACCCTTTGCTGTTAAGTTGGAACCGTGACTAACTAACTAAATATTGTCTAATGTTTAAGGTGGCCCACTGCATTAAGGTGCCCAAGTCCCACTTGCCAACAGATAATGATACCCTGTCCAGTCCATCGCTGATTATAAATTAGAATTATATCCATGAAGGGTTTAATTGGATATTTATTGTATAAATATAATCAAATACATTAATTTGTTTACAAAATGGTGTGTGTGTGTGTGTGTGCAATATATATATATATATATATATATATATATATATATATATATATATATATATATATATATATATATATATATATATATATATATATATTATATACAAAGGAGAAAATTATTGCAGAAAATTATTGCAGAAAAGTCACACACCAAGCGTTTGAGACGTAAGATGGTGCATGATGGTGGAAATGACCACGTGTTCACATGCACCCACTGTGAACGGACATTTACAGCGCAAATTGGCCTTATCAGTCACACTCACTACCGCCATAGTTAAAAGTTATTATGCCTTTTTAAAGCACAAACTATCGTCTGTCAAGACGGCAAGGTGCCAATGAAAAATGAATGAATATATATTATATATATATATATATATAGATATATTATAATATATATATATATATATATATATATATATATATATATATATATATATATATATTATATATATATATACTATTTGTTGACTGGTTTAACTTTTCTGGTATTTCATAGACATTCCACATCTGGTTATACTTCAATCTTTTCTTCCAGCAGTAAGAAAATTTTTCATGCCTGCTTGCTAGGCCAGTTGCAGGTTTAGGCAGACCAGATGAAAGAAGTCGTCTATGTAAACAATGGACAGAGGGAATAACAGAGTCCACGGAAATCTTGATTTATGAAGCCCATAAATGGACACTCTCCCGCTGTTTTATGCTTCAACTCGACACTGCAAGGTTCTATTCTTGATGCCTACCTACTTAAGATAGCTGTTCTGCGTTATGATGGCCATCTCTGCTGTAATTATTTTGGTACACTCTTGCTGATGAGGTTAGTGAAGCCTTGAAGTTTCTATTCTCGGTCATAATGTATTGCATTTATGGTATTTAGCCTTTCATTGTGTAATATTCTTGTGATGATATCCTCCTAGTGATCAAATTACATTCCCATGCCAAAACTATGTTTTATCTCTATGAATTCATCGCTGGGTGTGTATATATACTGTTTCATTCATCAGTTATTAACAACTTATTATGTAATTTGTGTTTATAATAAGAATTAAGTTAGAAAGGTTAGCAACAACTGTAATGAAACAAGAAGTTAAATTAGTGGCTAGCATAGAACATTACGCTTCGTTTCCGTAAAAGCAGTGTAGCCTGAGAAGCCATAATCTGTTTAATTATGTGGACTGAAATATATATAGAAATCAGAAAAATATTTATGCATATTTTATAGACTACAAGAAAGCTTTTAACAAAGTATAATAACATGAACAGCTAAACATATGCTCAGTGGATATAAGATTTCATCCATCCATCATATGACATGCCAATAAGCATGGGCTGTCATGATTCACCATTTGACTCGATCACCAGTCGTGGATCAGCTCAGTGTTCTTGACTCGACCATACCACGTGGCCAGGCCATCCAGGTATTTACTTCTGTCTTCCCTTGTTCTCTCCCCCTCGATCTTGTCAGTTGTCACCAAGTTCTCCAATTTATTTCTTCTCATAACATGCCCAAAACATTTTAACTGTCTATGCATAATTTCTTTAATCAGTTTACGATTTTCATTTGTTTCTTGTAGGACGTAGTCATTGGTTTTTCTGTATGTCCATGGTATTCTTTGCATTTTCCTCAGAAACCACATTTCCACAGCCCTCAGATGTTTTGCAGCTTGTCTGCTCATTGTCCACGCTTCACATCATACAAAAGTACAGATTCTATGTAGTACATCAACAGTCTTTTTTCTCGTTGCAATTGACATCTTTTTGTTGGTCAGTATGTTTTTTATCTTGCAAATGGCTACCTTCGCCATGGCAATTCTTGTTCTAATCTCTTCAAGGCATCGCCAATCAGATGCTATGACTATTCCAGGATAATTTTAATGATTCATTTGTTTAAGAATTTTCTCATTTACTTGTATATTACATTGTGGCATTTCCTTCGTCCAATTGACGACCATAATCGGTGTCTTCTTTCAGTTCAATTCTAACCGTAGTTGTTCGCTGTATGCAACAACCACATCTACTAAATGTTGCAGATCCTGCTCATTGTCTGCAGTCAATAATGTATCACCTGCATATCTAATATTATTGATGTTTTGTCCCCCAATGATAATTCCTTTCATATCTTCTATATTTCTGAAAATATTTTCACTGTTTAAGATTAGATGTCAAAAATATCAGACTTAACAGTAACCGATTCCAGAAACAAGTGGCAACAATTAGATACAAAAATAATTACTCACCCATATAGAGAAGTTGGAGAAATAACTGGACTGAACATCATTGACAGAAATTCCTAGATATGATCATGACACCATTGCTAGACGAAAGTAAGCAGGAGTTCAACACCTCATGTAGGAAGTAAATATTGCAGCGAAGAATGAAGATTGGGCTTACGGAAAGAATGAAACAGATTCCAGCAAACCAAGAGGTGAAGAGAAAATGCTGGTATTGGGTAGGAAACACTTTGAGAAAACAAGAGAACAATATAACTAGAAGGGCCTTTCACTGCAATCCACAGGACAACCAAAACAGTTTTAAAAAGTTAGTTGCATATCCTTGACAGGACGTTGCAGTCAACTCCAGCAGTTTTTGGCTGTTTGTGATTCCTAGGAAAGTTTATGTTCCATAGTTTTCCATTGCTTTCTGAACGACTGGCACTGATATCATTGTTTGGAAACCAATGCATGGCGGTCTGCTTCCAAATCTCCCACAGCTGTAAACAAAACAGAGAGAGCCCTAAAAACATGGAGAAGATAATTAGGACATAAATGGGGTTGCAGAAGGCAGCAAGAGATAGGATAACTTAGCATCAGCTGGTTGAGTGCCTATGTCACAGCAGGAGGATAAAGGGCAAAGTGATTAAGACGTTTGCTTGCGCTCTAAAAGTTATGGTTCGTATCCAGACTCTGTAATTCAGTTAATGAGCGAAATTTTTCTCGGGACTCTTCCGGGAGTCGTTGCGAGAGCTATGGAAGTCTGTGCTCTGTATGACGCTATCGGAGGTCTGTTCTATAAAGACAGTCCGAGCCATATGAAATAAAACCCTGTGCAGTGAAGTCAATCTTCTTGCCTTTAAACAATTTAAAACCTTTTAGAAGAAGACTATGGATTAAATATAAATATGATAAAAACAATTAAAACTATTGTAACTAGCAATGAAAAGGAGATGAACAGATGTTACATGTTGACATTATTTTCAAGTTAGTGAAAATACTGTTGGCAACTTGTATTCTCTTTTTGACTTTAGTTTACTTCTGCCATCATCTGTTATTACATGTCCACAGTAACTGACCTTGCATGTCATAAGTGGCTATCTAAGGATGGTTGGTAAGAATGACTACCTCATCCCACAGAAAACTTTAGCTGCAAATTCCAACGAATCATGAACACATCTAAAAGAGTCTGGCATGAGTTGGGAAGGGAATAGGCTCCACTGGGAAAGGAAAGACATTAGAAGAAGAAAACATGAAATAGAAAAATCAAAATACTACAGATCCTCAGGCCGAAGGTGAGGCACTTTGTTACTGCCACCTAGCTGTCTTTACAGACGATAGTTTGTTACATTGTGCTTAAAAAAAGGAACAACTGCAACACACAGCGGGAACCGGGGATGGAGCTACACATCTCTATAGCACAAAGCTTAGGCTGAATTGTAGAGACCATGTCATGCCCATGCAGGATGATCCTTCTCTCTGCCTGTATAGTTTACTCCAGAGGAAAGGTAACACCAATACGTCTGAAACAAGACAAGCAGCAAAATCGCTGGATCGTCAAAGCAATGCTCAAACTGTTGGAGCTAGACCAGTTACTGACCAAAGCTTTGGACCTGGTCTGCCCTGCCGTGACATTTTGTCTTTAGGTTGCATTTCATTTCACTAGGATAAGACTTGTACTCTCCCAATTACAGTCCTCTGCTGAAGCTGTTAGCAAATGTGGGTTGTCGAGTTTGGTGAGCGCTGCCCAACTTTAGGCGAGGAGCAATATGAATAATATTAATTGTTCAAGAGACAGAAATAAAGATGTTTTAACAAATCCACTATCTGATATAACAACATACAACATATACAGTGACATACTGGGTCTAAAAATGTTTGTTGCCTGGGCTTAAAAGGTCATTAATATTTTTAACACAATGACTAATCAGCCTCTGGTCCCAATATGGAGGATAAGCGGCTGAGGCCTCTGGAGTGTTTTATGCTTGTGGCTATGATTTACTTACACATTTTCATCATACTGAACTGGTAGTGCATGACTCCGTCGCCCTGTTACTGAGCTGAGTGTGTGGAATAACACTGTGAGCTGTGAATTTTGTGTGGAGTGCTTAAACATCTGTCTATGATTGTTTGTTGCATGAACTACATGTTCAGAAAAATGGCGGCCAGCCTGTCGCTGAAATAACTGGATTCCCTTATGTAGTGATGTGTGGTTGCTGGTTTTCTAGTGACTGCTGCTCCCATCGACGATGAACTGTATTTTTTGTGGCGGACTTTTGTGTTGGCATTCTGGCAGCGGCATTATCATAGTACAGTGGTACCTTGGGTTACAAACTTCATTCGTTCCAGAACTTGGTTCATAACCCGAAACATTTGTAACCCAAACCACTGAAATCAATTAAATAGAGAAAATCCGTTTTAAGACGAAAGAATCGTTCTTTTTCTATTAACATCCGGTCGTTTAAATGACAAAACGCAAAGAATACGTATACTTCACATATTAAATAAAGAGAAAGAAAACAACCAAATAAATTAAATGTAAAATAAAAAAGATTTAGTCTATCTTTCTTACCAAGAAAAACTATCATGGGAAATTTGTCACTTCTTTGCTATTCTGAATCATTAGTTTCAGGAGTTCCTTGCTGTGTCTTGGCAGCCGACTGGGAATCTTTCTGCACCAAGAAACTATCAAGGGAAATTTGTCACTTCCTTTGCTGGAGAATCTTTCTGAAGTGGGTCATCGCATTATCATTCATCAGGTTTACGTTTCTGCTTCCTAGCAGCACCACTACCGTTCTATGATCTCATAATTGATGGGTTAACAAGGAAAATAATGAAAGAGATAAACTGAACACAGTGCCACTGCTAAGAAATCTTTTACAGCTGTGTAGTAAGGCCAATGAAAGTGAGGCTGCACACGCATGCAAAACTAAGTTACTAGACCAGTAACTAATAAGCGATGTCAGTACTGCATGGCCTTCGTTTGTACTGTACGCGATCGTTTGTCTCCAACGTTAAACCTTGCTCTCTCTCTCTCGCCTTCATTCATAACCTGAGGCACTGTTCGTTACCCGAGACAAAAAATTTTCGAAGTTGTTCATACCCAAATTTTTCGTGACCTGAGGCGTTCGTAACCCGAGTACCACTGAATACCTGTGCGGGCTGTTTGGTTTGTCGAGACTCCTGTCTGTTCCACTTTTCACATGGTGCAGTGATGATCATTTTGTGTCATATTCACTGGCACAGGAACGGAGCATAATGGGGCGACCTTTGCTGTTAAGTTGGAACCGTGACTAACTAACTAAATATTGTCTAATGTTTAAGGTGGCCCACTGCATTAAGGTGCCCAAGTCCCAACTTGCCAACAGATAATGATACCCTGTCCAGTCCATCGCTGATTATAAATTAGAATTATATCCATGAAGGGTTTAATTGGATATTTATTGTATAAATATAATCAAATACATTAATTTGTTTACAAAATGGTGTGTGTGTGTGTGTGTGCAAATATATATATATATATATATATATATATATATATATATATATTATATCCAAAGGAGAAAATTATTGCAGAAAATTATTGCAGAAAAGTCACACACCAAGCGTTTGAGACGTAAGATGGTGCATGATGGTGGAAATGACCACGTGTTCACATGCACCCACTGTGAACGGACGTTTACAGCGCAAATTGGCCTTATCAGTCACACTCGCTACCGCCATAGTTAAAAGTTATTAGCCTTTTTAAAGCACAAACTATCGTCTGTCAAGACGGCAAGGGGCCAATGAAAAAATGAATGAATATATAGTATATATATATATATATGATATATATTATATATATATATATATATATATATATATTATATTATATATATATATATATATATATATATATATATATATATATATATATATATATATAGTCTATAGTTGAGCTAAAATATATAAAATACATTTAATTTTACTACAATTTTATATAATATATATACACTCTTAATAACATGAGAACTGAACATACATCTTCTTGAATAAATATTTGTAGCATCGTGCTATGAGTTAAAATAAACGGGCCGAGTATCGTTTAAAAGATACCACGGACCGAATGTTGAACCTGAATCAGGCATTCAGTAGATTTACTAATTTAGCCAGTGTAGCAGACGCCCAAAAAATCAATATTTATTTAATTATACTTTATAAAACTTAATACGGGTTACAATCATGACAACTAAATCATTAACTTGTAAAAATGTAGGGAAAAAACTACTAAATTAAATGAAAAAAAGATTATTATTTACTTTTACAAAATAAAATGTTGGCAGTTAACAAAAAATAAGATTACAAACAGATCAATCCTTCCGATTTTTAATAAAGTCATCAACTGCCCAACAACAACCCATCCTTTAAATTTTGTTTGTATTTAATTGGTTTCTTACATGTGCCGGAACTAAGCCCTATACGATATAAAGTGTCCTAAAACTCCTTTCTAACTTCCATCGATAAATAAACACATAAACTATAATGTACTGTCTCAAGAAGATAAAATACAAAAGAATAAGTGAAATAAAGTTCTCACCAAAGTTTGCTCGTATCCAAAACTACCATTCGCCATAACGTGACTGGAGATAACTGTGAAACTTCTTCAGCAGGCCAGGTCTCAATGATTGGTCACGTCTGCTGAAGATGGGTTTTGATTGGCCAAAGCTGTGAATATGAAAGTCGGTGTCCGTTGACAAAGATGTCATGGGTTCATTCTTATTCACAAATAGTATCTGTGATATGACATGAACTTATCTGTTTAGTGAATATAATGACAGTAGTCTCATAGTTCACACCGCTGAATACGGTTATGACAGGCCAGCGCTGCGAATATAAAGTCGGTGTCCGCGGACAAGATGTCATGGTTAATTCATTCTCATTGTCAGAAACAAATGTGTAGAATCTCTGATGTGACATTTACGGTAAATGATTTACCCGTTTGGTGTATATAATGAGAGTAGTCTCAGAGTTCCCCCAGTTTTTTTTTCCGCATATCCTTTACAGGATATCGCTGTCACCATCAGCATCTTTCAGCTGATTGTTGATTTCTTGGCAAGATTACGCTCAGTAGTTTGCCATTGTTTCTGAGAGACCGGCGCACGTACCCCGTAAGTTACCGACGCGGAGAGAACTGCTACCGCTTCTCGCGCAACGTCACGTTACTCACGAGAGTATACGGGATTACGGATAAATCGTGTAAACCTTAGACCAGGGAGACCAGTCCCCCCCCCCCCTTGTTTTACTTGGGCCATAAAGGGAAGTGAAGTAGTTTGAACAATGAAGACACAAACAATAGATTTTGAATAATGAAGACACGAACAATAGATTGCACGATTTATTGCCTGGCATGTTTCGCTGCGACCGTCAGGTACATACAAAAGCAACATAAAGTAAAGTAACTAGATAAATCATTCAAGCTGAAATATACACATATTCGCACAGTAATTTAAACTGTCTGCCACGGTAATTTTAAGCTGACTATCGTGTCTTTCTATTTGCACAAAACTGGCCTATGAAGATTAATCATGATGGCTTCTGCGATCTTTAATAAGCGACTATTTTGTGTGTTAAACAACACGCGAAACTCATTTTGAGAAACCGGCCACGTGATTGATAGAGACAATGTGTTTCAGGTATAGTTTTCTCCGTGAACATTAATGATTTTTGGTTGGGATGATTTTTTGGGGTGGAAGAGGGGTGGGTGGGGTTTCGCTCGCTTTGAAGTCAAGCGTAGTCCATACACGTGCTACTACTTCTTGTGCACTGGGACTGATTTTTATGTGTGTATTATTAGCTTTCCTATTACCAGCGTCCCTCGCCACCAGGCGAGCCTATTCCGACTTCAGCGGTACTTGTAATTTAAGTCCCTAAGTCAAAGACGAGAAGTCAAAATGTTAGTCCAACTGACCGGTGTAAGGGTTGAACCCGCAACCTCGGCATAAGCACACCGGATGTTTACGAATGTGGGCTCTTATCGATTCGGCCATGCTGATCTCTGGTTAGCATAGAGTTTTGTCCGTGGACATTATTTTTATTTCAGTTAAAAAAGAAATTTCAACTTTCTCTGTATCTCTTCCTTTCAATTCTAGAGTTTTATTAGTGTAAACTAACACCTACCTACAATAAACGCCACTAAAGGAGAGCAACACGGTATTGTCAACGTTTACAACAAGAGGAGACCTTTGAAGTAATAGTTAGCCAGCCATTCACTTGTCATATTAATAAATCAGTCCTTTTTAACGCCAGCTACACACTGGCTCCAAATGACAAACACAAAAATAGCCTTTAGCCATGTACTGTAGGCCCTACACAACCGGCATTTTGTTTTTTCTGATTTCCGCCGCCCAGTGTACCTTGCCATGAAATATATACTTTATTTGTCCAGTTATATCACGAGTTATTTCTAATTCGCTATATATATATTAGGGCTGCGACCGATTAATTAAAATTTAATAGTTAACTTTTCAAAAATTAACGATTAATTAATAGTTAATTTCGATTAAAGCAAAACATTTATAGTCACATAACTCACATTATAGTCGTATTTGTCAAAAGTCGAAATAACACTGGATTGTCTTGTTCATATGTCATCTAATAACCAACTATGCAAACAGACGAGTATGTTGACAGTATTTGGTTCAAGTGACGAGCGTGTCTTATAAACAATATAACCAGCAGAGCTGAATAATCGTTCACATGGAACTGAGGTAACCGGTATGTACAGAATGGTCTTGGCGAGGAATGCCAATTTTGGATATCGATCTTCATTAAGTTTCCACCACTGTAAAGGGTCAACCGATTCAGCAACTTTCTTCTCCATTTCAGACTCCATTAGCTTAATCTGCTTTTCATTTGGTTCACATATAATTTCATTGTCAATGTCAGTATGCTTGCTTGCTTGCTTGTGTTCGTTGGCTTGAGCTCCAACGCGAAGTCCTGTATGTCGGATGAAGGCATTCTGTTGTCCAACATCAGTGTGATGTCATACAGGACCTGAGATTTGCGTGAGTATCCTTTGTCCCATGTCTAGCTTATTGGTGTGCAGACTGGTGGTTCATCGCCGTACAGGCAGACACTCTCCGACTTCGGAGGAATCGGCGATCCTACTGATTTTGGCCAGGACCCCGAAGGGACCTGTTGCCCAGGACGCTCGACGAGGACGCGTCAATAGGTCTTGGCCAGTATATAACCCGGCCCTGGTGCCTTGGAAACACCTCTGCGTCCAAATGTCAGTATCATTCGTTGCAGGGCCGGATTAAGCCATCTTGGTGCCCTAGGCACAAACCCACATGGGTGCCCTCTTCTGCCCCGATCCTCCACTGACTGCTGGTATGTTCAATATTATGCAAAAAACTAACAAAGAAAAACAGTTGTGAAATGTAAACACATTTTGTACTACTATCACTCATATAAAACCTACAATAAGGTATTTCTGTATTACAATTAATAGTTAATTAATTTTGTAATAATAGTAGACAAAAATACTGTAACTTTTTTGATAGATAAGAAAGTCAGAGAGAGCACACATTTACATTTTAAAGTTCTTTTTTCTAGATTTACATCTGGCAAAGTTTTTGAGTACATCATCAAAGTTAATTTTGCGCAACAAGTCTGCCTCAATCATCAGCAAAGATAAGGAATCAAGCCTTTCTTGTTTCATTGTCGAACTACTTGGATTTTTTGTACGTTTCAACAGAGAAAAAGAGCGCTCAGTTGAACAGTTCGTAACCATTAATGTTAAAAATATGCGCAAGGCGATTTCTACATTTGGAAAAGCACACTCGATGTTGTCTCTAACTATTACTTTGTAGAGTTCTGCATGACTGAACGTGTTGTTGTCAGCTTTTGATGCACGAAACTTGTGGCGAATATATGAGTGGAACTGTTGTAGTTCAGTATATAAATTATTGTTCAGATCTTCAGGATAAGCATTTATTAGTCCTTCACAACACTGAGATGTTTGTGGTACATCGACCAAACAAGAAAATCGAACTGCTAGATCATTATATATCTGTCCTCGTCTACTCATCTCTGTCTCAAGGTTGTCAACAATGGTGTAGAAAGCAGATATACGAAATTTGTCTCTGGCATTCTGAGATACCTCAGGGGCATCGCCATCAATGACCACTGTCTTTCGTTTACGATTACGGGTCAAAGCTGACTTATAATCCACACCTGGTGTTATTTCTTTTGCAGCTTCTTCAAATCTTTCAAATTCATTCCTAGATTCATGCAAGTGATCTGCTAGTGAAGAATACAAATCAGAGTGAAGAATACAAATCAGCACACGTTTTCAAGTTCACGTGCTCATTTTGTAGAGCTTGACTGACCCTGTGAAAATGTTGTAACACTTCTTCCCAAAAGACAAGCATGAAAGCAAATTCTAATTCTTGCATCTTCTTTGCAATGTTTTCTGCTTCTCTTCTGGTGTCCCCCTTCTGTGACTGGTCTTCTTGTAAACATTCTAACGCTTCTATAATCTGAGGATGAGACATTAGAATGGCTTCAGTTGCAACAGCTTGTGCTTCCCATCTAGTATCGGAAAGGGACTTTACCAGCTTTTTATTCACAAGGCATCCTTTCAGAATCTTCCATCTTTTGGTTGAAGCTGAGAAAAAGTATAGATCAGTTGCACTGTATGGAAGAAGTTTACTGCCTCTAAACAAGAGTCAACGGCACTTCTGCCTACCAGATTTAGTGAATGGGCAGCACAGGGTATGTATATATAAATAATGTGCGATTCAATATTACATTTGCGATTTGCTTATGCCATGCAATTACGCTACCGGGACAATATACACATTTTTCTTGAGGACTTGTGGTGCCCCCTAAATGCTTGGTGCCCTAGGGACGTGCCTTCTTTGCCTAATGGTTAATCCATCCCTGATTCGTTGCAGCAGTCTCCATCTGCTCATCAGGAACATCAACTGCTATTTGTTGTTCAATACGCGACTAAGTTCGTTCTTTCGCATCTTGTGTACAAACACTTCAGGTATTTGTAGCGTGGATCAAGTGCGGTTAGTTAGTTAGTTAGTTAGTCGACAGATCATCCTCATTGCACATCGAACCATTCAGTCCATAAGTGCTCGGATCCCCTCTTCAGCAAATCCCGCAACGTGTAGCGGCTAACGACGCCAGTTCTGTGTTGGTTTATAAATCTTCTTTGGCTTCCTGCGTAGTGTTCTTGTTTGGCCACCCCTCTTTTAATTTGCTGCTCTCGCAGTCTGGCCATTGTTGTAGATTCACAGTCATCACTTGGTTCTCGCAAAAGTCTTACTTCTCGTAGAGCATTCAGAATGTCGGCCTGGTCCATGGCGCTTCCGCCCTCCACAGTAGCCTCACCTGCGAGTTTGTCAGCCCGCTCATTTCCTTGTACTCCCGCATGTCCTGGCACGAAGATGAAACTAATCTTTGCCAGTCGAGACCGCTCCAGAGGCAGCAACCATTCTCTTCGGATCGACCCCTCCTCTATCCTCTTGATCATGTTCATTGAGTCGCTAAGGAAACAAGCCCTAGTGAATGTCTGTGTCTCGAGCCATGTTATTGCTTTACTTACTGCCATGACTTCCATGGTCAGGCTACTTGTGGTTTCAGTGAAAGCACCAGAGTCCTCCTTCACAATTCTCCCTCCGGCCCGAGCTGTAAAGGCCCATGAGCTTCTCACATGTCGGACGACCGACCCATCTGTGTAGATGACCGCGTCACCGTCTAGCGAATTCTCGAAAATCAACGCTTGTACTTCAGCCTCAACAGCAGCCGGATTTTCTTGTCTGCATTTTCTATCTAGTTGGATGCAAACTGAAAAGGATGTGCAGAAGTCTGTTGGCACTTGCACCCACTCCTCGCCAGGTTCTAAGTCCTCAAGTGAACACACCTGTTGAAGAATGTCTTCGGCTTGACCCATCCACGACCGTCCTCTTTTTAACCTGCTGCCCTTCACCTTCCTAATTTCACTATGCAGTGGATGTTGTGTGTTTGCGTTAATTCTGAGGTAGGCGCGTGCCCTGCAACCTTGTATTCTCTCTTCAATGGTTGGAAAACCAAGAAGGTAGCGCATCGCCCTGCATGCTGTATCTCTTGTACATCCAAGAATAATGCGCATAGCTTCATTCTGTATCCTTTCCATCCTTTCTATCTGCTTATGGCTGAGAGTCAGGATTGCCATTGCATACTCCAAAACAGACATGACCAACCCCTCGTACAGAAGACATAGATGGCGCTGCTCACAGTTTGCTGCCGCCATCACCCGCATCGCTGCCAAACCCCGCTTGGCCTTTGTTATCACCTGGTCTATGTGCACATTATAAGCAAGGCTTCGATCAAACCGTATCCCCAGGTAATTCATTGCCTGCGTTCTTTCCACCGTCTCTGAACACAGCATTACAGTTGGTGTTGGAGTGTTGACAATATGATTATTCAACGAGAACCAAGTCACTGTTGCCTTTGTTGGGTTGACCATTGCCCCAGCTTCATCACACCAAGTACTTATGCGATTGAGTTCGGTTTGTAGTTCCACAGCAACCTCCTCTCTATCCTTCCCCTGACGATACACTAAAACATCATCGGCATATGACAATGTCCTGCCAGGTCCAGTGATCTGCTCACTGGTGATTCTCACTGTGTAGGCGTTGAACAGTACCGGAGATAATGGTGATCCCTGTGGTAGGCCAGGATATATTGTTGTTGGTTCCGAAGTCCAACTGCCACATCTAAAAACTACTTTCCGTTGGAAGAGGGCTGCAGCGATCCAACTAAGGAGGAATGGACTTACGTTTAGTTCGAGAAGCTGAAACATTAAAAAATCCAGTGGTACTCTGTTGTATGCGTCCTCAAGATCAATCGCTGCAGCAACGGTTTCAGTGCCTGAGTGGAAACCTTCATAGACATCCTGGGCAAAGACTGCTGCATTGGTCCAGGTTTCTCTCTTTGGACGGTACCCACCCAGGGTGGGTGGGAAAACACCTTGCCTCTCTAGCTGGCTTGATATTTTCCTGGCAATTACCTTCTCCAGCAGCTTGCCTATTGTATTCTGCATGGTTATAATTCGATATCCCTGAATTTTTTTGTGGTCTTTGTCAGGCTTCGGCAAGGGAATCAGATAGCTGTGTAACCATTCCTCCTTGATGCTAGCACTCCCTATACTGTTGTTGTACATGTCTGCTAGTTTCTCTAGCTCATTGTCGGTACACCTATTTATGTCGTCGTATCTTATGCCATCAGGACCTGGAGCACTGTTTTTTGATCGTCGAAGCACAGCCTTGATTTCTTTCACTGTCACTGTGTCTTCATCCGAAGTGTTCTGGGCCTTGCATCTGTCTGAGGTGACCTCCTTGGCCAGATTTCGGCCTCCCATGTCTGTCTGGTTGCTTTGCTCAAGGTAGCGTTCAAAGAGGGCTTTGCCCTTGTCCTCGTCAGTCCTCTGCCAGATGAGGTCAGCACCTTGGAAGTCAGAAATGCTCTTATTCTTGATTACACCACTCATGCTTTTATGTAGTCGCCAGAACAATTTCAGTGACTTGTCTGTGCTTACTCTTTGACACACCTCTGCCCATTTTTCGCTTTTAACAACCTTGACCAGTTTTTTGAAGTAGCTTACTTTTGTGTGCATCTCTCTTTCTAAGTGCAAGCAGGGACTAGGATGACCAGCTCTGTTCTTCTTGGCATTTTGCCATCTCCTTACAGCACTACGCTTATCCACCCAAGCCTTCTCCACCTCGAAACTCCACCACGGTGGCTGCTCCCAGCTTTTTTTCCTGCCCTGAAACGTTCTGCGCTTGTCACGTCTTATTTTACTCAAAGATGGCGACGGACGGTCGTGTTGTTTTGTGTTCGTTAACTTTTTCGCGTAGGGGATGGATTTATTCATCTCTTGCGTGTAATTGGTTGTAAAACCATGAGTTTCTACTCAAGATCTGCGCGGGTGCTACGGAGTTCGTGCATCGAGCGAAGCCATCCTTGAGTTAATTTTCAGCAGCGTGTGTGGTGTTCTCAGTCTGTGTTTACGTTTTTTTCAACATGGCGGAACAACGTGTTTTCTTCGTGCGGCCAGCAGTCAACATACCGAAGCGGCGTGGTAGCCGCGCAGGGAAAAAGAAGCAAGGTAAGCGTGGAGGTTTGAGGCGTTTTAGACTCAAGTGTCACCGACTAGGACTCAGGAATATCCGTATTCTATATTGGAACTGTGCCAGTGTAAAACAACGGGGCTCTATTTTAGAAACCCTAGTTTACAGGAACGACATTGTAGCACTCCAGGAGACGAGACTGGGCGATCAGCTACTCCAAATTGCCGGCTTCAAATGTTTCTACAACAGACGACATCTGGGAATGGCGATTCTCGTTCGCGACAGCATGGTGGCGTCAGAGCTAGACATGTCCAGTTGGGACAGTGACGATATACAAATACAGGCGTTGAGAGTTCATTCCAGTATACCATTCGTGGTGGTTAATGTTTATGCCCGCAATGCCAGTGTGGACGCCCAGAAGTGGCAGTGCTTAAGTAGCATATTAGGCCACGAGAGAAATGTTATTTTCTGTGGTGACTTCAACGCTAAAGGCAGATCATGGGGAAACACTTCCTCCAATACACAGGGGGAGGAGCTCGAGACTGCACTGGAAACCATCGACCTGGTTTGTATCAACAGTGGCTGTGTCACCAGGACAGCAAGCCGTCCGGGCGATGAGAACAGTGCTATTGATCTGGCGCTAGTTTCACCTTCACTCACTACAGTGTGTAGATGGGGTGTCCTAGGACACTATGGCAGCGACCACCACCCGTGCAGCATACTGGTGGAGAAAGGCAGAACCAGGCAGCACAAGCTAAAGGTAAAGACGTTCCAGTATGACAGTACAGGGCAAGATGTGGTGAGTAAAATCAAGTGCGGTTGCAATCTGTAGTATTTCAATACTTGTCATATTAGCTACACGTTCACTGAAGTCATTAAAAGATGCTGCCTTAAATTTAGCTATGTAGCCCGGATCATCATCGTGTATAGTCATATGCTTTGTCAACGATGACAGCAGTGGCAATACACAGCTGCGTGAAACATAATCTTGACCGCCAAGCAGGACCATAGTCTGACAGAATAAGTCCAACACTTTGACATATTTCGAAATCTTCTCCCAATCCGAATCTGACAGTTTTGGACCTTTGTATTGCTTCTTTTCATCTCACATGTAGACAGCTAATGCTTCTCTGGCCAGTAGAAGATTCTGTAGCATAATAAACATACTGTTCCATCTTGTTGGTACATCTTGCTGCAGCTTACACAATGGTGACCCAGTACAATTTTGCAACTCGGTTGTGTTTGCAGCACTATATTTAATGTGTCCGACAATTTTTCGACATCCAGTTCATTTGTATAAGTGATGGGAGAAAAGTTTTCGATTAATCGTAAAAATAAAATTAATCGTTAAAAGAAATTAACGATGAATCGATTAATTAATCGTTAACCTCCGCAGCCCTAATATATATATATACACATAAGTAACCTACCACCAAGAGGTGCATTCCATGCCAGCTTATAAGCAGTGGTGCCATCTCCCTTTGATGTAAAGGCACCAAAATCGACCCAAAAAAGCACCAAATTTTTTTTGAAAAGCACCCCCCCCCCCCAAAAAAAAAAAGCACCAACGGTTTTTATTACAAATGTACCAAGGTAGCACATTATAATTTATTATTATCACTTCATATTACAATGAAATTTATTCAGATCCGCCAAATCCCAATCAGAACTACTCTCGTGCCAAAAAAGCACTAAATTACAATAATATTTTCTGAGAAATCACTAAAACAAGCACTGACGGTATTCATTCAAAATGTTATAAAGTAGCACATTATAATTTATTATTATCACTGAATATTAGAATGAAGTTTATTCCAGATCTGCCAAATCCCAGTCAGACAACTCCTCTTCAGTTTCTGTAGCTATTTCCTGCTGTGTTTGCTCCTGCGATGATGATGATGATGATGATGATGATTGAAAGAAACATGTAGCCTATATGCCTCCTGTGATCCAATTTTTCTTAGAATATCCTTAGGTAGGTTTTAATCATGACAACATTTGCCATATCTTTTCATTCCATATCTAATAGTCAAAACAGCTGTCAAACTCTTGATGCTCAGTCTGTTCCGCAATTTTGATTTTATAACTCCCATATGACTGAAAATACGCTCCACGTCCGCATTAGAATGAGGTAAAATGAGCACAGTTAAAGCTAAATCTGTAAGATCTTGGAAAGGATTTTCACTGGTGGCATCCCTGTATGAGGCTATTTCTGCCCACAGTCCAAGTATGTCAGAGGTCTGTGTCCACTGCATATGATGAAGTTTTCTCCACTGGAAATCGATGCGGGTGAGAGTAGCTGCATCTTCTATAAACATTTTAGCAATATCCAATATACAGGGCGTCATTGGCTATAGACATTCACTTCCACTAAGACATGACATGGACTGCAACACTCGTTATCGGACAAACGTAAAAGCAGCTGTGTCAACAGCTCTATTAAAAACTGGATGCACCTTCCACGAATTTCTTTCTCATCAGGAACCTGGTAGCCTGCTATTTCTTTCTCAAACTCATAACCTAGATTGGGATTGGGATCTAAGTAATCTTGAATAGCATCACTTTCTGTTATTCCCCCCCCCCCCCCCTCCCCCCAGGAATAGCAATCTTTGAAGTGATAGAATCAGTAAGTTGGACAAGATCGCTGAGTAGTTGTGTTGGATTCTGTATATCTGCCTCGAATGTCTTATTCACACTTTGAACTTCTCCGAGAATATGCTTGAGAAATATGAGATACACATAGTTTTTCATGTCGCTAAACATAGAATGTAGAAGTTCTGCTGTATAACAGCGCTCGTTGACTTTTGCTAAATCAAAATGCGTTCTGAGCTCGACCCACTGTTGCATTATTCTGACAATGGCAGACTGAATGGAGATCCATCGTGTCTGGCTTAATTGAACAACCTTCAGCGGATGTTGTCCATCATTTATTGAAGCAAAAAAGCTCCCTGTACTTTGCTTGATGAAGACTTGAGTGAGAGAACCAGTCATATGTTTCTTTAATCATGAACTCTTATGTTCCTGGGCAGACAAGCAGCTGCAGCCTGTGACAATGCCAGCTGAATGGAATGACATACACACCTAACTAGTACCAGATGAGGAACTTCGGATTTTAATTTTGTATATACTCCATTGTTTACACCTGTCATGACAGATGCATTTTAAGTGCCGAGTGCAACTAGTCTTTGCAACTCAAGTCCATTCTTGTTTAAACAATCTTTTAACGAATTGCATATTGCCTGCGCGTTGCAGTCACTCACTTCAACTAAATCGTATTAAAGGGTGTTGAATTACGTGAATATTGCGCGGTAATGTACTAAGGCTTACTAATGTAAGTCAGGTCTTAGTCAGATATGACTGAGCTACCGTATGACAGTAGACGGTACTACCTGCTTTCTGTCAACGCCGAATGTTGGGCGGCGCTTACCAAATCCGACACCCCACATTGGGCCAACGGCTTCGGGCGGAAGAGCGCAATTGGGAGGGTACAAGCCTTATCCTGGTGCGAGGAAATGCAACCCAAAGACAAAATAGTCATGGCAGGGCAGACCAGGCCCTAAGCCTTGGTTGGCAGCTGATCTAGGATCGAAGCTCTGACAGGCGGACAGTTAGAGCATTGTTTTCTGATCTGGCAGCTTCTGCAGCTTGTCTTGTTCCAGATGTATAGGTGTTAACTTTCCTCTGAAGTGAACTAGGCAGGCCGAGAGAGGGATCATGCTGCATGAGCAACACATGGTTTCTTTATTTTAGCCCAGGCTTTGTGCTATGGAGAGGCAATAACTCCATCCCTGGTCTTAACCGGTCTCGGAATCAAAGCGAGAGTCAACTGTTACGGGTTATAAGTCCTTGTCAGTTGGCGTAGACATGGGGCGACACGCGTTGCCTCTGACGGTGGGAGACACCTACAGGTGTCACTGATCAGCTACCGCCCGCCTCAAGCTGGGCAGCCCCCGGCCAATTGGGTGCTGATACGCCACAGCCTACCTGCTTCAATGGGTGCTTGGGGCTAGGACAAAATCTGAACGCAGGCTGTAAAACCAATGTACCAGGTACTAATAAAAAGAATAATAGAAACCTCAAGCTACGGCTTGCAACCTGGAACGTAAGAACCATGTGTCCAGGATTTTCCACTGACTTGACAAATATTGACGATGTCAGAAAAACGGCTGTGATTGATGCTGAACTCAATCGTCTTAACATTGATATTGCTGACCTGCAGAAGACTCGCCTCGCCGAGGAAGGGTCACTCTGGGAAAACAATTACACCTATTTTTGGAAGGGTAGAGGGCAGGCAGAAAAAAGGCAACATGGTGTGGGCTTTGCAGTTAAGAATTCACTACTGGGAATGATTGATATCCCAGCTGGTTCATACCAGAATGCGATCGGCGTTGCCCGTAGTGGGTTGTGCTCAATATTTAAATTACTATACGCGATTATATATGGTACAGGAACACTCGGAAGAAGACCATGGTGAAAGTCTAGAGGGGTGACACCAAGAGTTTACCGCACTGGGTGACACCAACCCAAGTGACGCCACTGGCTGGACTTCATTATCACACGGAGACAATATCTGAACCATACACCATTAACTCGAAGTTGCCACAGTGCTGACTGTGATACAGATCATTCTTTGGTTGTTACAAGGGTTAGACTGAGACCAAAGAGAATCTACACAGCTAAACACAAATCTAGACCCAGGATTAATATTATTAACACTCACGATCCTGGAAAGTGCTTTGAATTTCAACAGCAACTTGAAGACGCTTTCACTGATACATCAGAAAATTGTATAGTAAATGATAAATGGAGTAAACGTAAGGAAACTATTTATAAAACAGCGGTAGGGGTTTACGGCACTGTGGATCATAAGAGGCAGGACTGGTTTGCGGCAAACAGCCAGATACTGCAGCCCTTGATTGATAAAAAGAAGATAGCTCTCTTAAGAAACAAGGAAAGACCAACGCGTAACACTCTGAGTGAGCTGAAGCAAGCTAGGAAGGATGTACAAAAGGCTGCCAGGCAGTGTGCGAATGACTATTGGATCAAGTTATGTGAGTCCATTCAAATCGCAAGTGATAAGGGAAACATCAGAAGCATGTATGAAGGGATAAAGAAAGCCTGTGGTCCAACGATCAAAAGAAGTGCACCGCTGAAAACCTTGACTGGAGAAATCATTACTGATAAGAATCAGCAGATGGATAGATGGGTCGAACACTATTTAGAGCTTTACTCAAGTGAGACCAAGCTAGCGGATGATGCCCTCAACGCCATAGAGGCCCTGCCACCTCTTGACCACCTGGACACACTTCCCACCATAACAGAAGTTAAGTGTGCTATAAATGAACTTGCGTCTGGGATTCCAATAGAGGTAATCAGGAGTGGGCAAGACACACTCACTCTACAGATCCACCAGCTAATAGAGCTATGCTGGCGAGAAGGACAAGTCCCGCAGGATTTCAAAGATTCAAACATCATAACGCTGTACAAGAACAAGGGCGATCGGAGCGACTGTAACAACTATAGGGGTATCTCACTTCTGTGTATTGTTGGGAAAGTATTTGTCAGAGTTGTTCTGAGCAGACTTCAAGTCCTGGGAGATCAAGTCTACCTCGAATTACAGTGCGGCTTCCGTCAGAACCGGTCTACCATTGATATGATATTGTCATTGCGACAGATGCAAGAAAAATGCCGGGAACAAAATCAGTCACTGTTTATTGCCTTCATCGACCTCACAAAGGCATTCGATTTGGTCAGTCGTGAGGGTCTGTTCAAAGCACTAAAGAAGATTGGCTGCCCACCAACTCTTCTGTCCATTGTGGAATCGTTCCACACAGGCATGAAGGGTATAATCAAGTTTGATGGCTCAATTTCAGAAAAGTTTGAAATCAAGAGTGGAGTTAAGCAAGGTTGTGTACTATCCCCCACCCTCTTTGGGATATACTTTTCACTTCTATTGAAATATGCCTTTCGTGATCAGGATGACGGTATGTACATTCACTCACGCACAGATGGTGGCCTCTATAATACTCAGAGATTGAAGGCCAAGACTAAAATTAGGAGGGTACTAATCAGAGAGTTGCTTTTTGCGGATGATGCTGCGATTACGACCCACTCTGAGGAAGAATTACATCTACTATCTGCATTCTCCAATGCTTGTTCTGAATTTGGTTTAACAATTAACAAAAAGTGACACAGATTATGTCACAAGGTGCACATGGTGTACCATCAATCTTTATTGACGACGCCGAACTGGAGATAGTAGACCATTTTACATATCTAGGATCAGAGGTAAATAGCAAATTATCCCTCGATCAGGAAATCAACATCAGGATTGGCAAGGCAGCAACAACAATGAACATGTTAGCAAAAAGAGTCTGGGAGAACAGGAAGCTTACTGTCAAAACAAAAGTCCTCGTCTACCAAGCCTATGTCCTTAGTACTCTTCTTTATGGCAGTTAAACCTGGACAACTTACTCACGCCAAGAGAAACGTTTAAACAGCTTTCTATGCGGTGTCTGCGAAGAATACTTGGCATTAAGTGGCAAGACAAAATCACAAATACTGAAGTATTGGAAAGGTCAGGTTGTGTGACGGTGTATTCCATGCTCAGTCTTCGTAGACTTAGATGGATAGGACACGTTAGGAGGATGGATGATGTTAGAATACCAAAGACATCTTTTTTGGTGAATTACAGACGGGTAGGAGATCTCAGGGTCGGCCTCTACTACGATACAAAGATGTGTGTAAGCGGGACATGATTGATACAGGCTGTGACAGGTTAGCCCACCTCTCAGATCGTTTTTTTAATTAGATGGAGATAGCCCTCAGTAAACCCCTCTATGTATCCTGTATTCTTTTTTATTTTTATCTATATTTGCAAATATGAGATAAAATCGTCTTTGGTTAGTGTATTTATATACATAAAACTATAGAGAGAGTTAAATACTATTTCTTCTTATAGTTAGAAGTAGATGTAGGGTAGAGTTCATTTACAAGCCAAGAAATCAAGTCAGGCTGAATTTTATATTCAGGTTTGGCTGTGAATAATAATTTGGCCACAGGAAGGGAACTCTCCTGGATGAGAAGTTAACTTCCGGTAGCACCCTAACGTCTGCCATTTTCTGACAGCCGGCTGGAAGGAGCAGGAGCTACTATCCCGTCAATTGGCTAAAATTGAACACCTGTCTGTGTTTAAACATATTTTATTGCTGGCTCTTGTTAAGCCGAAAAACCCTCTAAAACATAGAAAAGCCAATGATAGTCTCCACTCCCGATAGGCCAGTCAAAATCTAGTTGCAGAAGCCTGCACCCTGATCATCTATAGCCGTAGTCACGACCGGTGATTGAGCTACGAACCACTCACTTGATGCAGCAGAGAGTGGAGTCCATACCACGATCCAGTCAGCACTGCCAGCTTACCATCCAGGAGGCTAAGGATTATCAGACGAGTGGCTACCCACCCGTTTGCCACTGCACAGCAATCCTAATTTGTCCGCTAGTAGCTAAGAGTCCATGATTATATCCTCTAGCTGAACATTATCTTGTAGAAACTTCAGGGATCTGCGTATCTCTTATGTGTCAGTGAGTTCCCGTGGTGCTCACGTAGTGTTCTTTAGGATTAAACGTTATGTTATATTTGTACTTTTAACAACTGCGTCTGTCATTATAGAATTAGAATTAGCATCATCAGATTGTGTGACGAGTGAAAGGACTACATCTATACGTATCATTCTGTCTTATCTCCTGTTGATTGAGAATACATTAGGCAGTGGGGGCTCATTATTCATCCAGGCACGTTAGCAGGAACAACTTGACATACTGTCTTCGTGAGTTAGTACAGTTAGTCGTCATAACTTTCCGCCTGGCACTGTTTAGAAGTAGTGATCCATTCTGGGACTTTGATAATCATTCTTCTAGAATTGCGAGCCATTTGATCGCTTCTTCAGCAGTGGTTAGATTCTCTATTCGTAGAAGTCTATTTAGTATCTACTTTGATCCAATTCCATCCTAGTAGAATACGTTACGCGACACTGGTGGCTCGGTCCGGGCATGACAATCCTATAGATTGTTGGGTTCAGTCGAGTATCCAACTTCATAGATAGTTCTAACTTTCAGTCACTAAATAGAGATAGCTACTAATCATACTAATTAATATATATATATATGTGCATAGAAAGAACAGATGGTTCAATCAAAAATGTGAAGAAGCAGTCACTAAGAAGAAGAATGCCAGACATGTATGGTTAAATGACATCAATAACATCCAAAAGGAAGAGCATTATAGAAATGAATGTAAAGAGGCTACAAAAATAGTCAGACAGCAGAAGCGAGAATATATGAGTAATATAATCAAAGATATGGAAACTAATCACCAGAAAAATGAATCCAGAAAGTTTTTTAAAGTACTGAAGTCAATGAAACGAGGGCACCAACAAAACACATATGGTTTAAAAGACAAAAATGGGAATATGATAAATACCAATGAAGAAATGTGCAACACATGGAAAGAATATTTTATTGAATTACTAAATTGTGAAGCTCCAAGTAACATTTTCCCACAGGAAGAGGTTCTAACATGCGAACCACAAATTGAAGAACCTACATTTGAAGAAATCCTATATGTAATCACACGACTTAAAAACAATAAGGCAACTGGGACTGATGGAATTGCTGCTGAATTTATAAAGGCAGGTGGCCATGCATTACATCTAAAGCTATACGAACTAATAATAAAAATCTGGAGGACAGAAGAATTACCCCATGACTGGAAAGAGTCATTATTGATACCTATCTTTAAGAAAGGAGACAAGTTCCAATGTGGAAATTATAGAGGAATATCACTACTGTCCACAAGCTATAAGATACTATCCGCAGTATTACTAAATAGACTAAAACCATATTCAGAAGACATATTAGGTGACTACCAGGCGGGTTTTAGACAAAACAGATCAACAATAGATCAGATATTTATCTTACGACAAATAGCCGAGAAACATTGGGAATATAAAAGAGATCTCCATAACATTTTTGTGGATTTTAAAAAGGCTTATGATAGTGTCCATAGGAATAGTCTATGGAATGTTATGCAGGAATTTGGAATACCAAGGAAGTTAATTAACATGACCAAACTATGCATGGAAGATACTTATAATATAGTAACATATAAAGGCAGGAAATCAGACCCCTTCCAAATAACATCTGGCTTGAAACAGGGTGATGCACTATCGCCGCTACTCTTCAATCTGGCTCTAGAGAAAGTTGTAAGGAAGGTAAAGGAGGAATGTGATATTGGAGGAACATCCAAGCTGCTTGGTTATGCAGATGATATAGATATTATAGGGCAAAGTGAACAAAAGACATTAGAAATATTGACTCACTTAAAGGAAAAAGCCCAACAGATGGGGCTGGTTATCAACCAAGATAAGACAGAATATATGGTAATTTCAAGAGACGGAATGGCTAAAAACTCTGGCCACATACAAATAGATAATATGACCATTAAAAGAACGGAAACATACAAATACCTGGGTACAATCTTCAACTGCTCCAACATCATAAGGGAAGAAATACAAACTAGAATCAACTCTGGAAATAAGATATACTATGCACTACAACATCTACTAAAATCAAAGGCGCTATCTCGTAACACCAAAATCACAATATACAAAACACTGATCAGACCAGTTGTGCTGTATGGCTCTGAAACCTGGAGTACAACGAAAGGAGACGAAGCCTTGTTACAAACCTTTGAGAACAAAATTTTAAGACGCATCTTTGGACCCATTAGGGATACACAAAGTGGAGAGTGGAAAAGAAGAAGTAACAAAGACATTTATGATTTGTTTAAGTCCCCGCTAATCACTGGTATCATGAAGGCTAATAGACTACAATGGCTGGGGCATATAGAAAGAATGGAAGATAATAGGGAAACAAAACTCGCTTACACTCAGGAAATAAATGACCGTAGACCCCGAGGTAGACCAAGAAGGCGGTGGAGAGATAATATACATACAGACCTACAAGCACTTGGAATCAACGACTGGCAAGAGAAGGTCCACCAGAGAGACGAATGGAGACAGATTGTATTTGCAGCAAAGAACCTCAATGGCTCGGAATGCTGAAGAAGAAGAATATATATATATATATATATATATATATATATATATATATATATATATATATATATATATATATATATATATACACTTATAATATAGGATAATATACTAACTAGGATTATAATATAACACATACGTAGGATTAGTATAAGATAACATAAGTTAGGACAAAGGTGAATTGCTGGCAAACGGGTAAGTGTTGTGTCAATGTGTAAAATTTTTTATGCTTGTTATTGAAGATATTTGTGAATCTTTGCGACAAACACATTCTTGATTAAGTGAGTGAGTTATCCAGCAGATATATTATTACATAACTAACATGTCTTCTGAAAAGCCACCTACTAAGGAGGAACTGCGAGAACAAGGAACATTGTTAGGTTATGAGGGTGCAGAGTTGGAAAAATATGTAATAGAAGAAGGAAGAACATGGCGCCGAGAACAAAGGGACATCATCAAAGAGAAGGACGAACGAGAGGAAAGAATTAAATTAAAAATCCAGATGGCGGAAATTGAATCCAGACAGAAGATGCGACAAGCTGAATTGGACAACCAGTTGAAACAGGCTGAATTGGACAACCAGTTGAAACAGGCTGAATTGGACAACCAGTTGAAGCAAGCAGAACTGGACAAGGAGATGAAATTAGCTGAGCAGTTAAGACAGCACGAGTTAGAACTGAGGAGATTAGAACTACAAAATCCTGATGCCTCCAGATTTAGCAGTGCCAGCTCTCCAACTGACAGCCAAGACATTTCCTCAGGACCACATATTACTCCAGGATCAATGAGTTTTCCACTGGCCCACTTCGACCGAAGGAGGATCAGATGGATGAATATCTTGACAAATTTGTGTTAATGTGTGAAGCCTACAATCTGCCTAAGGATAAATTTAATATTAAACTCTCCCAAGCACTTCGCGGTCCAGCGTATTACGTGGTTGCAAAACTCCCTCCAGGTCTTGAGAAGGACTTTGTTACACTCAAAAATGCTCTCTTGAAACGATATCAGTTAACTTCCAGTGCCTACAGGTTGAAGTTCCGTATAGCCAAACGGTCACAAGGAGAATCATTTCCTCAGTTCGCCTCACGGTTACACACTTATTTTAACAAGTGGGTAGAACTGAGTGATTTGGATGCTACTTATGACGGGCTGGAGGAACTAATACTTGTTGAGCAATTTAAAGATGTTCTTCCAAAACAGCTACAAACCTTTATTGCAGAGAATGGTGGCGCTCGGCTAGAGGAGGTTATCTCACTAGCCGAACGATATTTAACTGCCCATGGCGAAGTAGCTGCCACTAAATCTTGTAATTCTTCTACTGCTCAAAATACTCCTGCAACACAGAATAAGGGTTTTCAGCAGAACAACTCTTACGGTAAGGACACCAGAGGGCACACTGGGGGTCCGCACCAAAATCCTGGTTCACAAAAACAAAAAGCACCAGCAACCAATAGTGGATGGGGTAAACCTTACTGCAAGAACTGCAAAAATAATGATCACCACACGAGCGTGTGCAGAAATAATCCCCCTACCCAGTATGCTGCGTGTATGATTACGGGGGCAAGTACCCAACAGAACATATGTTCTAGTAATGGAACTAGGCCACCCACAGTTGAAACTATTCTGGTTAACGGTAGTCCAGTACTATGTCTCTATGACAGTGGACTCCAGTGTGATGCAATAATAGCTAAGCAGTTAGTGAAACCATCACAAGTAACAAAACAAACAGTTGTAGTCAAAGGGGCTACCAGGAGCTCTCCAACTATAATAGCTAAGATAGCCAAAGTACATGTGACATCTAAGTATGTCACTGGACTAATTTCAGCTGCAGTGATCGATGATCCGGTATATCCTTTCATGCTTGGTCGTAAGTATGTATATTTAGGAGAACCATCATCACCCAGGATAATGGCAGCAGTGGAGACCCGGAGTCAGGTTGCACAGTCACATGAACCTATACTCTCAATCAACCCTCTACCTCGGGAGATTAGGGCTGCACAAAATGAATGTCAGACTTTAGCATCTTGTTTTGGCAAACTGCCAAACGGTAGAAATCCTCCAGCAGCTGGAAATTTCTATTTAAAGGACAAGTTGTTGTACCATAGGGCAGGAACTATGGGTACCGAACACGGGCAACTTGTCGTGCCGAAACAATATCGTAATCAGATATTGCATATGGGACATACCATATCCTTCAGTGGACATATGACTGTAGGAGTTACTACCCAGCGTATTTCTTGTCATTATTTTTGGCCGGGAATGACTGCTGACATACGAAGATACGTCCAGTCTTGTCCGGAGTGTCAACATGGCTCCCCCAAGCAGTGGTCTACTCCTGTTTCCATAGGGGAAGGGGTTAGTTTTGAACACTTCCTTTTGAGCGAGTAGCTATAGACATTATTGGTCCACTGCCCACTTCTAAGAAGAAAAATACTTATATTTTAACTGTAGTAGATACAGGTACAATGTGGGCTGAAGCTACTGTACTGCCCTCCATCAATGCAACTAGGGTAGCGAATGCTCTCATAGAAATATTCACTAGAGTAGGATTCCCTATTCTTATTGTAAATGATAGTGGTTCATCATTGAATGAGAAGTTAAGAGGAGAAATCTCTGACATCTTCAGGATGCACCATGTCAACACAGGTTTTAGTTTCACAGAGAATAAGCGACTTGTGGTCAAATATACAGGGACCCTCAAATCGATCGTGAACAAGTTAGTCCAGGAGAAACCAGATAGTTGGGACACGTACTTATCAGCAGCAATGTTTGCCTATCGAGAAGTACCACATGTCGCCACCGGTCTTCCACCTGCTACACTATTGTTCGGACGACCAATTAAAGGACCGCTTGAGGCTCTTTTGAGAACCTGGACTGATGAAGGAACAGATGAGAGTGTCGTCAAGTCTTCACAGTATGTAGAGGAACTGAAACAGAAACTGCACACGGGATGGAAATTAGCTAACTCCACTCTCCGTCGTGCCAGAAAGCAACAGGCTTCATTCTATAATAAACCTATTAGAAACCATTCTCTAGAGGTAGGAGATAAAGTGCTAGTCTTATTAACCAAAGGGGATAATAAGTTAGAAATTGCTTGGCAAGGACCATTCATCATTAAAGAGAAGGTGTCCAGCAACAAGTACTCCGTTTCTATTCGCGGGAAAACTACAGTCTTCCACGTGAATTTACTCAAAAGACATTTTGAGAACAACACAAACCCACCAGTTCATATTATGGCTGTGGTTGATAATGGATCCAAAGGGGATCAATCCAGATGGGAAGACAACCCTGACAGATGTGAGGAAGATGACGCGGCTGAACACGATCCCAACTTAGAGACGTCTAAAGGGAAAGTAAGGACGACGCGCATGAAGTATAGGGATCAAGACCAATTGGGTCGAAGTAGAGATGTTGGAATTGTAGGACCTTTATCAGTGACAGACGAAGGACACACTGACCAACGAAAGCAAAGTTTCCAGAGAAGATTTCCATGGAAGCGACATCAAGGGAGGAGGTTTCTGAGAAGGTGTCTTAGAAACGAAGAGTCTGAGAATTTTGAATAGACATTGTTCTACTGGGGAAGAGGGGGACCTGTCCAAATGACCCATAAACGTCAGAGTAAGGGCTGACAAAACTATATGAGAGTTCGGGCTGGAGAAAAAGTTGGTCTCCAACTTTTTTTGAATGGTGGGCATTTGTGACAGGTTGGCCCACCTCTCAGATCGTTTTTTTTATTAGATGGAGATAGTCCTCAGTAAACCCCTCTATGTATCCTGTATTCTTTTTTATTTTTATCTATATTTGCAAATATGAGATAAAATCGTCTTTGGTTAGTGTATTTATATACATAAAACTATAGAGAGAGTTAAATACTATTTCTTCTTATAGTTAGAAGTAGATGTAGGGTAGAGTTCGTTTACAAGCCAAGAAATCAAGTCAGGCTGAATTTTATATTCAGGTTTGGTTGTGAATAATAATTTGGCCACAGGAAGGGAACTCTCCTGGATGAGAAGTTAACTTCCGGTAGCACCCTAACGTCTGCCATTTTCTGACAGCCGGCTGGAAGGAGCAGGAGCTACTATCCCGTCAATTGGCTAAAATTGAACACCTGTCTGTGTTTAAACATATTTTATTGCTGGCTCTTGTTAAGCCGAAAAACCCTCTAAAACATAGAAAAGCCAATGATAGTCTCCACTCCCGATAGGCCAGTCAAAATCTAGTTGCAGGAGCCTGCACCCTGATCATCTATAGCCGTAGTCACGACCGGTGATTGAGCTACGAACCACTCACTTGATGCAGCAGAGAGTGGAGTCCATACCACGATCCAGTCAGCACTGCCAGCTTACCATCCAGGAGGCTAAGGATTATCAGATGAGTGGCTACCCACCCGTTTGCCACTGCACAGCAATCACTAATTTGTCCGCTAGTAGCTAAGAGTCCATGATTATATCCTCTAGCTGAACATTATCTTGTAGAAACTTCAGGGATCTGCGTATCTCTTATGTGTCAGTGAGTTCCCAGTGGGGCTCACGTAGTGTTCTTTAGGATTAAACGTTATGTTATATTTGTACTTTTAACAACTGCGTCTGTCATTATAGAATTAGAATTAGCACCATCAGATTGTGTGACGAGTGAAAGGACTACATCTATACGTATTCTGTCTTATCTCCTGTTGTGTGAGAATACATTAGGCAGTGGGGGCTCATTATTCATCCAGGCACGTTAGCAGGAACAACTTGACATACTGTCTTCGTGAGTTAGTACAGTTAGTCGTCATAACTTTCCGCCTGGCACTGTTTAGAAGTAGTGATCCATTCTGGGACTTTGATAATCATTCTTCTAGAATTGCGAGCCATTTGATCGCTTCTTCAGCAGTGGTTAGATTCTCTATTCGTAGAAGTCTATTTAGTATCTACTTTGATCCAATTCCATCCTAGTAGAATACGTTACGCGACACAGTCATTGATAATGCACATTGGGAGCACGTCGCCGCTGAACGTGTTGCATGGAGGGCAACTATCAGAAATGGAATAAAGACAAAGGAGAAAATGATTGCAGATAAAGCACACACAGAGCGTGAGAGACGTAAGATGGTGCACAATGGTGGAAATGACCATGTTTTCACATGCATCTACTGTGGGCAAACATTTGCAGCAAGAATTGGCCTTACCAGCCACACTCGCCACCGCCATGGATCGCAGTTATTAAGCCTTTTTGAAGCACAATGTACCAAACTATCGTCTGTCAAGACGGAAAGGTGCAAATGAATGTACTAAGACTGTTTTACTCCCTTCTTTTCAGTTTAAATTCGGCTTTTTAGTGTTCTCAAAATGATTTTTAAAGCAATTTTTACCCACTCCAAAAAAGCACCAAAAAGCACCAAAAATTATTGTGAAGCACAAAATTCGCGCGGCCGCGCTAAATGCAAATTTTTTGCACTAAATGACTTGAAAAAGCACTAAATTTGGTGCGAAAAACGTCAAAATGGCAACACTGCTTATAAGTCTATTCATTCCCCCGCACTCCCACAAGGCCAGAGCAAAAAATCCATACAATTCTCACAATCTGTGACCTCTAGAGTGAGGTGAGCCATTCCACGCGAAACATTCCTTTCTCTACCTTACTAAGCATACTCACTGAGTCTGTGATGAAGATAATGTGTGTTGCAGTAGTCTTTTCTAACCAACAGAATGCCGCTGTGATTGCTTCCACATCCATTCTCATGCTGGAAGTCGTAGCCTCATAAGCCAGACTCTCCGTTTTTAAAAATCGTCTATTAGCCTTCGCAATGAAACCTCAACCACTCCGTGTTTCTCACCAATGACCCATCAGTATATATCACTGTGTCACCTTGATGTGTGTTACACTGGATCAGTTGATGTACCTCAAACCCTGTGCGCCCCGCTGCCAATTCTCTTCACTCACGACCCAGTGTCACTATTACATTGTGCCAGTCCGTTATGTCTCTCGGTACTTCAACCCACCCTTTTTCAAGATTGGTGGTCTCTAGATCACACACCTGACGTATAGACATTTCTACCTGTGCCATGCAGGACCTGCCTCGTCTTAATCTATGACCCTTGACCATTTCAATGGCTTCATGCAGGGGGTGATCCCTATCTGCAGCAAATGTCTGGTACAATTTGGCTTGAAGAACCCTATGCCTTTCTGCCATTGTTGGTAGCACCAGGGTATGCCTCATGCATATATTTGGTGTGCCCTGTGCAGTGGCGTCACTTGGGTTGGTGTCACCCAGTGCGGTAAACTCTTGGTGTCACCCCTCTAGACTTTCACCATAGTCTTCTTCCGAGTGTTCCTGTACCATATATAATCGCATATAGTAATTTAAATATTGAGCACAACCCACTACTGGCAACGCCGATCGCATTCTGGTATGAACCTAAGCACGTCAATATGGAAGCACTATACTCGAGTTTCGCCCTCGTTTGAGCTCGTCAGTAGTGCATATCCCTGACCGGATCCGGAAACAGTCCCGGATCACGCGGCACACACTGGACACACCAAATTATCACAACAGAATATCACAACGCTACCCATCGTAGGCTATGCTCAAGATTGCCCAATCGCTGCGACCGACGTCCGTCAATCGATGGGACCCGAACGATCAGGACTTCTTACTGGCAAGGAACACCAGGCCTCCTAAATCCAGTGAGCAATAATCAATTGACGTGGATAGGCCTTAGGTTCATACCAGAATGCGATCGGCGTAGCCAGTAGTGGGTTGTGCTCAATATTTAAATTTCAAATCCCGAAACAACCACATAAGCATATAGTAATGTTTATAAAATAAGTCAAAAAGTTAATAAGGACATAAGAAAGAAAACAAATTGAACAATATAACTTCAATACTTCAGGTAAAACATAAATAAAGAACTTCGACAAACTCGGACAAAGTTAAATTTTTGTTATTTTGCTATGTTTGCTTTGTCAAATTTGCAATTTTTTTATTTTGGTGTCACCCCTTGATGGTGTCACCCGGTGCGGCCCGCATCCCCCGCACCCCCCTAGTGACGCCCCTGGGCCTGTGTGCATCCCAGGATTACCCGCATGGCAGCATTCTGTATACGCTCCAACCTTTCAAGCTAGCCCATCAATACTGTCAGCAACCCCAAACCATACTCAATGACAGATATTATTAATTGCTGAAAGAGCCTATAAAGCACCCTCTGCTCTATCCCGGTTGCTGCCATCATCCTCAATGCATTTAGTCCCCTAACCGCCTTCAGCACCAAAGCCTCCACATGATCCTTAAAAGACACACACCTGTCAAAGGCGATACCCAAGTACTTCAATTTAATCTCAACTAGGAGGACATCCATTCAACATAATACCTGGGACATCTGCCTTAACAATCCGGTTATCCAGGGAGTACCACACAACCGATGCCTTGTCTCAGTGTATAATCGCCCCATGCGTCCCTACACCACTCCGCCACCCTGTTCCTGCCATCTGTAAGTCTTTAGCCAAACTTTCCCTATCCCCGCCCTGTCTGTATACCAGCACATTATCTGCAAATGTCAAGATTCTATGCTTTGAAGCAAATTATACAATTCAGGGGGATTCGAATTAAGCAAAATTGACTTTGTCTCCCAGGTCGACCAACCCTAGCCTGGGTACCAGGAAATGTCATGGGAAGAAAAGGCGGCCGGTGTGATACCGACCATATCAGCCACCGAGTGCCAGTGTGTGTGTGTGTGTGTGTGTGTGTGTGTGTTTGTGTGTGCGTACGTCTATATAAATATGGGTCTAGCACCGTATGCCCAAATGCCTTTTAACTGATTAAGTGCCATGGGATAATTAATCGTCTTAAACGACTTAAAATATCTGTCATGTTCTTATACATCGCCGAAATGTTGTCATTGCGTTATAATACAACAGCCATAACTGTTTCACACCCTACTCCTCATTTTCCGTCTTTCATTTAAGTTTGGTCCAAACCTACTTTCTGTTTGAAACAGACTAAGTTAAGGCGTGTGAAGGGAACCTTTACTCACGCACATTTCACACCTTAGCGGCAGTGCCTGTAATTGGATCACCTTTCACTGTACATACACTAAGTGTGCTGGTTTTTTTCGAAAAAGGTATAGGAGCCGGTCGTTCAGAAAGCAATGGCAAACTACTGAACGTAAAATTTGCCCAGGAATCACGAACAGCGAAAATGCTGGGGTTGACTGCTACGTCCTGTGAAGGACATGCAACTTAATTTTAAAAAACACTAAGTGAACCGGAACTATTTAAGACAATGAGGCATACCGGTATATTTCAAACCCGCCTTGACAACGTACGTATCCGGAGCTCATGAAGTGCAGCTTTCAACTGCTGGTTGAAGAGCGTACTTTATGGAGATAGATTTGTTCGTACGTTAACTGATTCAGTGTCGAAGGATAATATATCGATAAATGTGACCTTGCATGTGGACAGAAAGACGATATATCGCCATACTAGGGTCATTGTATTATGTGTGGTATCTTCCACAATTTTAATGCGCAGTGAATGGAAATTTACATTTGCCATGTCACAGAAAATAGTGAGGTATGTTACACACACACACACACACACACACACACACACACACACACATTTATATATATATATATATATATATATATATATATATATATATATATATATATATATATATATATATATATATATATATATATAAACACGATTAGGTTCTAAAATGATAATACTTTGTACACCCAAAAATACCAGTACGAACGCACTAATTTCGCGTAATTAATAATACGTCAGGAAAAGAAGTCATAGGGTAACCCGAAGGATACAATTTCACTATTTCACTTCGGGCACGGATTATAGAGCTTTACACCACGTTTTTGAACAGCTCACACACATAAGCCAGTAGACATTTAAAAGCACCGTCAGAATCCACACCAGGACTTATAATCTAACAGTTGGTGCATCGACTCGAATCGACAGACGGCGCACGCGCTTAAAACAATATGTACTTAACCATTCAGGCCGTTCTTGGATCAACAGTGCTTAGCAGGGAACGAGGAGAGAAAGGGCTTGGTGGAAAGACAGTTCAGCATTTCAAGCATTTTTCGTATGACCAGCAGTGAAACGGTGACGAACACGCCCCAGTGCGAAAGAAGCTGAAAGGGAGTGCGGCCGGCTGCTGGAATATGGTGTTGTATGTGTGGACATACAGTTCTGTGAAACAAAAGCCGTCTTGGAGTTTTGACTGCAACCCAAGGTCTTGTTTGGGCTTTTGAGCGAGAAAGAGAATCACAACTACAATGTCCTCGTCGTGCGCATAAGAGCCCACGGGCTGGTTGAAGTGGTACTTCTCACCATCATCCACCTAGACAAATCATTAGAATTACAGGCCATTCTGCTCCGCCCCATGACAACATTGTAATACTTGTTCATTTGAGTGTGTGCCATGTTTAGTTCAATCACTTAAAACCCGTAAATAAAACACATAAAACCAGGCAAGGAAACGTCTAAAACTCGCCAAGGAAACACCTTAAATGAGGCAAGGAAACACCTAAAACCAGGCAAGGAAACACCTAAATCCCGGAGAGGAAACAGCTAAAACCCGCCAAGGAAACAGCTAAAACCCGCTAAGAAACACATAAAACCCGCCAAGGAAACACATAAAGCCAGACAAGGAAACATTACAAACATAAACCCCATCTATGTGTGTATGTTATAATTATCATCATTATCATCATCGATATGTCATACGATCACCAGAACCTTCGATCAGGCCCATGTTCTTGCCCCAATAATGCCAGGTGGCCAAACCATCCTAATAGTTATTTCATGTATTATATTGAACTAGCTGACCCGGCCCGGCTTCGCCCAGGCCCTGGCGGGGGTCTGTCTGTCTGACTGCCTGCCTGCCTACCTACGTACCTATCTATCTATCTATCTATCTATCTATCTATCTATCTATCTATCTATCTATCTATCTATCTATCTATCTATCTATCTATTTATCTATCTATCTATCTATCTATCTATCTATCTATCTATCTATCTATCTATCTATCTATCTATCTCTGTCTGTCTGTCTGTCTGTCTGTCTGACGACCCGGCCCGGCTGTCTATCCATCCCATCCATCCATCCATCCATCCATCCATCCATCCATCTAGAAGACCCGGCCCGGCTTCGCCCAGTCCCTGGTGGGGATCTATCTATCTATCTATCTATCTATCTATCTATCTATCTATCTATCTATCTATCTATCTATCTATCTATCTATCTATCTATCTATCTATCTATCTATCTATCTATCTATCTATCTATCTATCTATCTATCTATCTATCTATCTGTCTGTCTGTCTGTCTGTCTGTCTGTCTATCTGTCTGTCTATCTGTCTGTCTGCATTTTTTCATTCAACATCTCTTATGAAGCAATTCTTTGACAACAAAACGCATGAAAAATAACTCGTTGAGGCAATGTTGAACATTGGCATCATAAATACAGAACGTGGGTTGTAACTGCCATACATATGGGATTGTTTAAAAAAAAAAAAAAATTGAGTAACTCATCTAATGTGCTGTTGAAGAAAAATAAAAAGATGAGATAGAAAATTTTCACGTATTTAAAATAGATGCATTATTTGTATGAAAACTTTTAAAATGCCTTCAAGATTTTATCATTATATATTATAACGCTTATGCCTGTAGATAACTGAAGAGAAAAGGTCTACCTGTTTGAGAAATATGCAACAATTATTTTAATTACATATATAGGAATGCTATTAAAAGTTATGTCCCTTGATATAACTTTTCTTAAGTTAAGTCCCCTCGCTATATATAAATTATAATGTAATTACAAAATTAAATTTTATTACGTAAATAACTGTCTGTAAACTAACAAACTATGCCAGTTGGCAGCACGAGAATGAGAAGAACACATGTAGACAAGTTCATCTCAGTCGGATGGACCGTTCGCGAACGCATAAATAACATACATACAGACAGACATACATTGTATTTTATATATATAGATGGATGTCCTCTTAGTAGAGAGGGTAAACTGAAGTACTTGGGTATTAACTTTGATAGGCTTATGTCTTTTAAGGATCATGTGGAGGCTTTAGTGGTGAAGGCTGGTAAGGAACTCAATGCAGTGAGTGCAATGGCAGCAACCGGGGTAGAGCAGAGGATGCTTTATAGGTTCTTTCATCAGTTAATAATTTATGTCATTGAGAATGGGTTGGGGCTGCTGACAGTATCAAAGAGCCATCTTGAAAAGTTGGAGCGTATGTAGGATGCAGTCATGCGGGTGATCTTGGGGTGCACAAAGGACATGAGGCATATCCTGACACACCAATTATATTGCGCTCAGGCATAAGGTTCTTCAAGTCAAATGGTGCCTGAGAGTTGCTGCAGATATAAATCACCCCCTGCATGCAGCCATGGATTTGGTCAAGGGTCATAGACTAAGACGAAGCAGGTCTTGGATGGCACCGGCAGAAATATCTATACTTAAGGTCTGTGATATAGAGACCATCAATCGTGAAAAAGAGGTGATTAACGTACCGGAAGACATGACGGACTGGCACAATGTCATAGTAACAATGGGTCGTGAATGCAGAGAATGGGCAAGCAGAGATGCCTCAAGCCACCTAGAGGTTGAGATGCAACAAATGATCCAGAGTAACACACATCGAGCGGACATAGTGATCTATACCGATTAGTCAGTAGTGGGAACGGACGTAATGGGTGGGGTTTCATCGCGAAGGGTAATAGACGATGCTTGAAAAAGGAGAGTCTGGCATATAAGACTACGACCTCCAGCATGAGAATGAAGGTGGAAGCAATAACAGGAACATTGCGTTGGTTAGAGGAGACCACTGCAGCACACACTGCTTTCATTACCAACTCAAGGAGTATGCTTAGTAAGGTGGAGAAAGGATTGTTTCGTGTGGAATGGCTATCGTAGCTTCAGAGGTCACATATTGTGAGAATTGTATGGATATTTTGCTTTGGCCATGCGGGAGTGCGGGGAATGAACAGGCTGATAGGCTGGCAGGGAATACACCTCTTGGTGGTAGACTACCTATGGACAGCTGGCGCTGGATAGGCCATGCAATGAGAAAACCTGAGAACATTATAACGAGAAAAGCCTTAGTCAGGAACCCAAAGGGGATAAAGAAATATAGGAAGACCTAAAAACTCACGAAAAAGAGAAGTTGAACAGAAATGAACAATATGAGAAGGGCGATTCGTTTTTCTGCCTTAACAAAATGTACATACGGGATTTTACAGCATATTTTCAAAATAATGTGTTCAGAGCTTATATTTAGAAAAAACACATTTATATTTGTTTCTATTTCTATTAACTAATTCTTCTTCTTCTTCTTCTTCTTCTTCTTCTTCTTCTTCTTCTTCTTCTTCTTCTTCTTCTTCTTCTTCTTCTTCTTCTTCTGCGTTCATCCAGAGTTTTTTTTTTCTTTTTCGGATGTGATTGCGTTGTGCCTGTTTACAGCAAAGCTGTGTTCTTGCGCCGTTAGGCCGACACATTCGACTTCTGCGGGAATTTGTTGACCAGGTTAACCATCCCGGGATATTAACTAATTAATTGCTATGGGATGATAAATTGGCTTATTAGAACTTCCGGTAACATGCATGGGTTTATAAATCAAACCATAGTTTGAATAACGAAGACACAAACAATAGATTGCACGATTTATTGCCTGGTATATTTCGCTGCATCTCATCAGGTACTTACTGCAGAATTCACACAACACAAAGTAAAATAACAAGCTGAAGTATACACAGGTTCGCACAATAATGTAAATTGTCTACTACGATGGCGAACGAGAGAAGAAGAAGTCTACTACGGTAATTTTAAACTGACTGTCATGTCTTTCTGTTTGCACAAAACTGGCTTATGTAGATTAATCATTATGGCTTCGGCAAACTTTAACAAGCGACTATATTGTGTATAAAATATCAATACAGAAGTTGTCCGAATGCAACCCCCTTTAATTTGATATGTAATAAAACATGTCTGCGACCATATTCATTCATTCATTCATTCATTCATTCATTCATTCATTCATTCATTCATTCATTCATTTATTCATTCAGTAGCATGTCCTTCGCAGAACCTCGCTCCCATAACAACCTTCCGGAAAACCTCTCGATCATAAGCAAAATGTCCCGCGTCCGATAAACCCATCTGGAGATCATCCGCCACATCCTGCATCTTCTCTTTGGCCTTCCTCTTCCTCTCTTTCCAAGCATATACCCTCCATCATTGTTCTTTCCAAACTTTCGTGACGTTTCAAGTGACCAAACTATTTCAATTTTCTTTGTTTTATCGTCTTTAATAGCCAACCTTCTTCAATATTGAGGCTTGATGTATTCATACATTTGTTCTTTTCTTTATCCATTAACAACTTGAAAGTCATAACTGTGACACATTCCTACTTCCCAATTTACTCGATCCATTTTTGTGTGACACTGAATCTGTTACAGTAAACAATAATATTCAATTCAACTTGGACTACGTGGAACACATTGATGTCCGCAGGGAGAAGGAGACATCAGAACCTTTACCAATTATTAGTGTGGAGAAGATATCAAAACGGCTGCAGGAACAAGAAACATATAGAAAACCTACATCGGTGTCGGCGTTTCTCCCGAGGGGCAACGACTGATGAACACATATCCAAAATCATCAGTGACAGCAGATGGCATAATCTAGACATTGTTTTCATGGGAGAAGTGACCATCAGGCCACCGTATGGACCAACAGATCGTCACTTTGTGGAGGAGGAAAGCTTTATCTTACATTTATAAAATTGTGGAGAAACATTATGACGAAGAAGCCAAGCTGGGTCGTGTACAGCCATCACAACACTAGTCTCATCTGATCTGGGTCATGATTGCTGAAGAATGTTTCAGTGTTACATGTTTCTACTTGTGAAGTCAGGCAGTCAAGGATTGCTAATTCTCCGTCTTGTGTCTGCATCTTTCAATGTCACCTTAAAGCTTCTCATTTTGAATGCACAACAGAGTGTGTTTGTCTTGTTGGTGCTATCTTTGTGAAAGAATATACATCTCGAGAGCAAAATATAGGGGATCATAAATACATTAATAATGAGAGACAGACGGAACTGCCAGACAGTTGAGTATATTATTTAATATAATAAAAAGTTGAGTTTAGTTGAGTCAAGAAACGACACCACTGCACTCAGGACATTCCCATACGTGCTCCGTCCCCTCGTTCAACAGTCAGCGAAGAGTCATACTACTAATCGTACCCACCGCTATCTGATTAAAAGTTCTCCTGGTCTTCCCTCTCAGTTTTGAAATTCTTCCAGAACCCCTGACGATCCCTAGCAATCTCATTCTTTCCACAAATGGGTTCTCAATTTGTTCCTCCGCCTTCTCTACCGGGTTCCACAAGCGCGCGACCACCTCCCCCTTGTCCATAGGCAAAATTCCACCAAGAGGTGCATTTCCTGCTAGCCTATCAGCTTGTTCATTCCCCCGTACACCCCACGGCCAGGGCAAAATATCCATACAATTCTCACGATCTGTGACCTCTGAATAACGACCAATATATATATATATATATATATATATATATATATATATATATATATATATATATATATATATATATATATATATAAACCAAACAAACAAGTAATGAATTAACAAAATAAACAAACAAACAAGCAATCAATCAACCTACCAAGCAATCAACCAAACAAACAAGTAACAAATGAAAAACAACAACAACAATCAAGCAATAAATCAACCAATCAGCTGAACAAACAAGCAACCAATGAACTAACCAAACAAGCAACCAACTAACCAAGCAACCAATCAACCAAATACTTCTGACACAAAATTATAATATTGTAAATTAAAATTCGTCCGTGTGTTGCCGAGGCTCCAAAGGGGAAGGAAAAATAAAACGGTAACACTGTAAGCCTCTTGTGCATGTCTAACGGGTGAATAAAGAGTGTTGGTCCAATATTGGCTATCTCAGACTAAACCAACTATCAGCCAACACCCAGCAAGCCATGAACTGGGCTACAAGGGGGTTGAGGTGCCAGGCGTTGGGGTTATACACGAATAGGAGTCTTAAAGACAGAAAGAAGAGGAGAATGGGAAGAAGAACAAGAAGAAGAGGAGAGGAAAGAAGAAGAAGCAGAGGGGGAGCAGAGGAAGAAGAAACGGAAATAGAAGAGAGGAGGAGAAGGGGAAAGAAGAAGAGGAAGAAGAAGAGAAGGGGAAAGAAGAAGAGGAGGAGGGAAAAGAAGAAGAAGCGGAGGAGGAGGACGACGAGGAGGAGGAAGAGGTGGGAGAAAGAAAAATAATAGAGAAGGAGGTGGAGACGAAGAAGAAGAAGAAGAAGAAGAAGAAGAAGAAGAAGAAGAAGAAGAAGAAGAAGAAGAAGAAGAAGAAGAAGAAGAAGAAGAAGAAACATGTAGAAAGAGTGAATTTTCAAAGAAGTCACTTACATAGAACAAAATATCTCGATCAGCTTAAGCAGACAACACTCGCTTCCAGCGAATAATTACTTTAACCAAATATATCCCGAGTTCAGAAATTCACAATTATCGTTTACTGAACAATCACAGGCACAATATTTCTCCGTGTGTAGAAGCCAGCCCAGATAATATGTTAGCAAGTGGAATATATAACCCTTAACACAGGACGCTTGTGTCTTGTCCTCTCCAAGTTTGGTGGCTGTTTTTCGCCCTACCTGGCTCTCGAATGCTGTAATTACTAAACGAGCAGTTTGCTCCCTGACTAAACGAGCAGTTGTCAAGTCACCATAAACTTCGTGGCTTAGTTAAATTACAGACGCTCGTGGTTTCCCCAAATGGAGGTGCGCCCACTTCTGTGGTGTAAACAACAACGGTAAGGGTAAGGGGTTGTTCCATAGCAGATATTGTTGTTGGGGGTGTGACATGTTGGATATTAACATATTCTATGCCTCAATGTATGAGGTAGGGTGGCTAGTTCAGTTCCCCTTCGCCTTTTATTCACAGGCGAATCTTACAAAATTGTCAGGTACTCGTTTTTATAAGGCATTTCGATCCCAGAGCCGTGCCTACTGGTCATGAGGGAAATAGTTCTGCATCTGCTGGGTATGGAACTCGTATCACTGTGTTGGCAGGCAAATACTCTAACTACTATAGGGGTCTCCGTGGTGAGATGGCTTAGCCATCTGCCTCGCTTTCTGAAAGCTGTGGGTTCGATTAAGGACTCAATAATTCGGTTCGCGAGTGTAGTTTTCTCGGAGACTCCTGAGGAAAGAGGGGTCGGGGGTGAAGTCAAACAACGTATCAAGACAACCTTAGAGAAAGGAATACCAACTTACAAACAACATTAGAAATAGCGCATAACAAATCTCTGCATCTACCCCCGACACTTCATTGAGGTAAATGGAAGAAGAGAAGAAATAAGAAGACATTCTAAGACTCACTGCCATAAAACAGAACAGGTTCCACGTAATATTTCAGTGCTCGGCTTCACGCCATTCAACGGAAGTGATTTATTACGCCAGATACGAGGGGGATTCAACTGAAACATTTAAATGTTTTTGTTTTTGTTTGTCTGTGAATATATTCTTGAAAAGTAAAGAATACATGTATCATTTTTCGATGTAGTCACCACTTCGTTCAATGCAAGTCCTCCAGCCCCGATAAAGTGCTTGGATTCCTGTAGAAAACAATTCTCTTGTTCACTACTCGGTGTGTCTGACCCGGTGGTGTACAGTTTGTCACAGAAGTCACGCCGTTTTTAAACTTCCTACTCTACTCATACGCTTGCTGGACTGACAGGCATGCATCACATCATACTGGACCTTTATTCGCAGATAAATTTCTATAGGTTTCACCCTTTCTCTGATTAGAAAAAAAGAAGATTAAAACAATATTCTGTTATTCTTCTCGGGAAAGAAGGAGATTGGGAGGGGGAGGGGGGGGGAGGATTGGGGTGGGAAGGGAAATAATGCAACTATCACTAAAAACCTCATAAAGGGCGACACAGATTAACATGTTACTCTTCTTTGGAAAGGAAGATTGGTGGGGTGGGGGTGGGGTGGGGGGTAGAGGAGTAATGCAACCCTTACTTAAAACTTCATAACAGGCGAAATAAGATTAAAATGTTATTCTGTTACCACCATTTCTCCCCCCCCCCCACCCCCTTCTTGTTTGTTTTTGTCCTCTAAAAAAGCAAATGATTAAAAAAAGAGTCGTTCATGTATAAATATACTGTTTCAAATATATTGTTTGTTTGTTTATTTGTTCGTTGGAATCAACCAGTACTGAAATCATCATGTAGCAGGTCCTTTTACAGAGCGCCGCTCTCATCATATCGATCTCGTCAACTCGTTCTCATCACCTTGCTCTCTTCACACCGCTCTCATCACACCGCTCTTGTCACACAGATCTCATCACATCGCTCTCATCACCTCGCCCTCTTCACATCGCCCACATCACACCGCTCTCTTCACATCAATCTCACCACACCATTCTCTTCACATCGTCCACATCACCCCGCTCTCTTCACATCGCCCTCATCACACCGCTCTCTTCACATCGCTATCATCACACTGCTCTATTCACATTGCCCTCATCACCTCGCTCTCATCACATCGCTCTCATCACATCGCTCTCATCACCTTGCTCTCTTCACATCGCCCGCATCACAGCGCTCTCTTCACATCGGTCTTTTCACACCGCTCTCTTCATATCGCCCTCATCACCTCGCTCTCATCACATCACTCTCATCACATCGCTCTCATCACATCGCTCTCATCACATTGCTCTCATCACACCGCTCTCATCACACTGCTCTCATCACATCGCTATCATTACCTCGCTCTCATTACATCGCCCGCACCACCTCGCTCTCATCACATCACTCTCATCACATCACTTTCATCATATCGCTCTCATCACCTCGCCCTCATCACATCGCTCTCATCACGTCTTTCTCATCACACCACTCTCATCACATCGCTCTCATCACATCGCTCTCAGCACAATTTTCTCATCACGTCGCTCTCATCATGTCACTCTCATCAGGCCGCCCTTATCACACCGCTTTCATCACATCGCTCTCATCACATCGCTCTCATCACCTCGCTCTCATCAACTCGCTCTCATCACATTGCTCTCATCACGTCGCTCTCATCACGTCGCTCTCATCACATCGCCCTCATCACATCGCCCTCATCACGTCGCTCTTATGACGTCACTCTCATCACACCACTCTCATCACATCACATCACTCTCATCACATCACTCTCATCACATCACTCTCATCACATCGCCCTCATCACCTCGCTCTCATCACGTCGCTCTCATCACGTCGCTCTCATCACGTCGCTCTCATCACATCACTCTCATGACACCGCTCTCATCACATCGCTCTTATCACATCGCCCTCATCACCTCGCTCTCATCACCTCACTCTCATCACATCACTCTCATCACACCGCTCTCACCACATCGCTCATAGCACATCGCCCTCATCACCTCGCTCTTATCACATCACTCTCATCACATCACTCTCATCACATCGCCCTCATCACCTCGCTCTCATCACATCGCTCTCATCACATCACTCTCATCACACCGCTCTCATCACATCGCTCTTATCACATCGCCCTCATCACCTCGCTCTTATCACATCACTCTCATCACATCGCCCTTATCACCTCGCTCTCATCACATCACTCTCATCACGTCGCTCTCATCACACCGCTCTTATCACATCACTCTCATCACATCACCCTCATCACATCGCCCTCATCACCTCGCTCTCATCACGTCGCTCTCATCACGCTGCCCTCATCACACCGCTCTCATCACCTCGCTCTCATCACCTCGCTCTCATCACATCGCTCTCATCACACCGCTCTCATCACCTCGCTCTCATCACATCATTCTCATCACGTCGCTCTGATCACGCCGCACTCATCACCTAGCTCTCATCACCGCACTCTCATCACATCGCTCTCATCACTTTGCTCTCATCACCTGCTCTCATCACCTCGCCCTCATCACCTCGCTCTCATCACCTTGCCCTCATCAACTCGCTCTCATCACATCACTCTCATCACTTTGCTCTCATCACATCGCCCTCATCACCTCGCTCTCATCACCTCGCTCTCATCACCTCGCTCTCATCACCTCGCTCTCATCACCTCGCTCTCATCACCTCGCTCTCATCACCTCGCTCTCATCACCTCGCTCTCATCACCTCGCTCTCATCACCTCGCTCTCATCACCTCGCTCTCATCACCTCGCTCTCATCACCTCGCTCTCATCACCTCACTCTCATCACCTCGCTCTCATCACCTCACTCTCATCACCTCGCTCTCATCACCTCGCTCTCATCACCTCGCTCTCATCACCTCGCTCTCATCACCTCGCTCTCATCACCTCGCTCTCATCACCTCGCTCTCATCACCTCGCTCTCATCACCTCGCTCTCATCACCTCGCTCTCATCACCTCGCTCTCATCACATCAGCTCTCATCACCTCGCTCTCATCACATCACTCTCATCACACCGCTCTCATCACCTCGCTCTCATCACATCACTCTCATCACACCGCTCTCATCACCCCGCTCTCATCACATCACTCTCATCACACCACTCTCATCGCGCCGCCCTCATCACACCGCTCTCATCACCTCACTCTCGTCACATCATTCTCATCACGTCGTTCTCATCACGCTGCCCTCATCACCTCGCTCTCATCACCTCACTCTCATCACCTCACTCTCATCACACCGCTCTCATCACACCGCCCTCATCACCTCGCTCTCATCACCTCGCTCTCATCACATCACTCTCATCACACCGCTCTCATCACCTCGCTCTCATCACATCACTCTCATCACACTGCTCTCATCGCGCCACCCTCATCACACCGCTCTCATCACCTCGCTCTCGTCACATCATTCTCATCACGTCGTTCTCATCACGCCGCCCTTATCACCTCGCTCTCATCACCTCACTCTCATCACCTCACTCTCATCACACCGCTCTCATCACACCGCCCTCATCACTTCCCGTGGAAATATCTCTCTGCAGGAACTCCTGCCGCCACGTACCTTCTTGCCCAAGGTGTCTGCAATGTCACTGGTCCATCTCCTGGCTGGGTTGACCCCTGGCTCTTCAAGGTTAAACAATCAAGGCACTTCGGATATAAAAATAAGAGACACTGTTCCCTGTTAAGTGATGTGTTGGGGGGAAGTGGAGGGGGAAACTTGTAAGAGGAAGACGATGTGACAGGTGGGTGGGCAACGTTAAGAGAGCGGAAATCAATGTGACAGGAGAGCGGAAAGCATTAAGAGAGTGGCTGGGTGAGGCCTATATGAATACACCATGAAGAGTGAGGAAGAGAATTAAGGGGAGGGGTGTTCGGGAAAAGGGGGGGGGGTGTAGAACTTCCAGGAGATCTTCCACCAGCGTCTATGACCTTAGGGATAGTGACACGCAGTTTATCAATTTCCCGGACATAGAATTTGAGACTTCGAAATCAACCTGGGGCAATTTGGAAGCAGATCGCTTTGCGTTGATTTCTTTGGTATGAGGCGTCGGCAGTTCAGAAACCAATTTCAAAGTACTAAATATAAAACTGGCCAGTAAATAAAAAACGGTCATTAAATGCTGGAGTTGACTGCAACGTTCTGTATTTTTTTTTTTAGCATATCCTTTACAGGACTTAGCTATCAACACCAGCATCTTTCAGCTGTATGTTGATCTCTTGGCAAGATTACGCTCAGTAGTTTGCCATTGCTTTCTGAGCGGCCGGCTCAGTATCCCGCAAGTCACGAGCGGGCGTCGAACCGCCTCAGCTCTCGCTCCGCTACGTGACTCTGCGTGATAAACGGGATTACAGAGAGAAAGTGTTGTAACCCCACAGCCAGAGAGACCGGCAACATTCTGTATAGGACATGCAATTAACTGTTAACTTCAGTGTGGAGGTGACACTTGAAGATGACCACATCACCGCTGGATTGCATGTTGATCAATGAAAGAAACGGGTGTAGCACCAAGTATATGTCCCTAGGGGATGGGAAAGAGTTGTTTCCTCTTGCTGGCCCCTTTGTTATAATACAGAAGTGTGGAACAGGAAGTTAGTGTCCTCCTACGGAGGGGAAAGCTGGGAAAGTATGTCATCACAGCGCGTGAAAAATAAAATAAAGTAGGGAGAAGGCTGGGGGAGACCAAGAGAGAAGATGATGGACTGTTTGACATCATGGCGCGGAGGAACATCAGAATCAGACATGACTGGCATTTTCCGTGACAGAAGGATGTGGGCAGACATGATCACCATCGCCACACGACATGGAATATAAGGAGAAGAAACGCATCAACAGAAGCCGGAAGTTCTACAACCACAATGGTGGCTAGTGAAGAAAGTAGGTCTCTATTCTGAAGCCAAACCTATTCTAAAGTTCATACATCGTTATTCAAATACGAATGTCACTGTACGCCCGTTACCAAGGACGCCTGTCAACAATGACAAGGAACTGGCAAGGGAGGTAAGAACCAACAACACGAAACACATTACACACGGTTTGAGCGCGCGGGAACTAGGGGTCGTACAGGTGAAGGTAACTGACGCCACCTTGTTACAAGCAAAGCGGTAATTAATGAGTAACTTAGTCGTCAGTGGATTATGGTAAAATATATCGTCCCCATGCTGGGTGACATTAATTTTCCCGACCAGTAGAAGTCAACGTGGCCGAAAGGATTGTAGCGCTCACTCTTAAATTTCCGGTGCGCTTATGATAGGGTAGAGAGTGCGTCGGCATTAAGTTGCACTATAAACGATTTCTTGTTCTGAAAACAATTACACATTTTTTAAAATTCGCATATCCTTTTACAGGACATCGTTGTCAACATCAGCATCTTTCAGCTGATTGTTGATCTCTTGGCAAGATTACGCTAAGTAATTTGCCATTGCTTTCTGAGCGGCCGGCTCACTATCCCGCAAGTCACCAGTGCGGGTAGAACCGCTTCCAATCGAGACTCTGCGTGGATAAACGGTATTACGGAGAAACTGGTGTAACTCCTCGGCCAGAGAGACCTGCAATTACACATTAATGACATAGATTTATTTGGTTGTTTCGGGATTTGAGATTTAAATATTGAGCACAACCCACCACTGGCAACGCTGATCATATTCTGGTATGAACCTAAGGCCTAATCCACGTCAATGCGGACGCTGATGTGGATGCTTCCGCATTGACGTGGATAGGCCTTAGGTTCATACCAGAATACGATCAACATTAACGAAAGTAAAATTGCCTAGATACTCCACCTTAGTTTGTTTGCCATGTTCTTGAAAGGTCATGCAACTTCAGCCAGTGGCCTGTAGCTTATGGGTAGTGAACTCCATTTGACAATGCCGATATACGGAATCGAAGTTAGCGTCAAGAGATTTGGAAGCTGGCAGCTTTGCGTTGATTTTCACAATAATATTAGAATGATTGATACAGTGGTCGTAGAAAGTGAAAAAGAAGGGCCTTAACTTGAATAATAGAGACACAGAAGTTATGGTGATATCAAAGAAATAGATTGTGCCTAAATGTGCAATTAAAGTACAGGGAGTTATTTTGGGGCAAGTGCAGGAATTCAGATATCTAAGCACATGGATAACATCAGATGGAAGACGCATCACAGAAATAGAGAACAGAATATGACGAGCAAAAACTGCATTCATCAAACGAAGAATATTTTGTGCAACAAGTCCTTGTCTTTGAACGTTAGGGAACCTATTTTCACACAGGGTTACGACTCATGGACAATTAGTGAGCAGGCGAAAAATGAAAAGAAGCCTAGAGATGTGGTTTTATAGAAGAATGCTGTAAATTAACAGGACAGCCAAAATAAGCAATCTGGACATTTTTAGGGAAGCTAAGTCGCAAACTTTATGTCATCACAAACTTATCACAAACATTAGAAAGAAGCAGTCATCATTTTTGGCCATATTATGAGAAGACAAAAACTGTAACATGATGTGACTACCGGAAAGATGTGTGGAAAGAGAGATAGAGGAAGACACCGTGAGAAAATTCTTGACAGTCTTGTCTCATGGCACGGAAGGGAGTCAACACACGAACTGCTACATTCCCTCGAAGATCGCAATTTATGGAGAGGCATGATCACCGACGGCAGCCGGCAAGGCACTGGATGATGATTATGACGATGGTGAGACTGCTATCATTTTCATATGTAAACATTTATCTTCATTTTCGTTGAACTTTGTCAGTCTAATTGCCTTACTTGTTGCACTCCGACGAACGAGGGTGTTCGGTCTGTTTGTTGTCATGTTTGCCAACTTGTTCTGTGGTAGTTTGGTAAAGCTCTGGCTTCTAGGACTTAAGCTCTGGCTTCTAGGACTTAAGCTCTGGCTTCTGTCGCACTCTAGGACTTGTAGAAGTCAAACATACCAGATACAGCTGAATACACGGCCCAGAGGATTTACAGCATCGGCTCGCGGACTAAAAATACATTTGGTTCTAAATACGGCACCAGTGACGTCAGTATTCAAAGTTTATAAATTGTTACGTGGAAACATTTTACCTGCGTGCCTGCGTGTGTGTATACTCGCCAATTGTGTGTGTGGTGTGTGTTTGTTTGTTTGTTTGTTTGTGAGATGTATGTGTGTGTGTGTTTGTTTGTGAGATGTATGTGTGTGTGTGTGTGTGTGTGTGTGTGTGTGTGAGCGTGGTGTACCAGCAAGGGTGGTACTTTAGTACGACGTATGTATATATGTTACTGTGTAAGAGTGTGCATGTGTGTGTGTGTGTGTGTGTGTGTGTGTGTGTGTGTGCGCGCGAGCCTGCTTGTCTACCAGCAAGGGAGATACGTTAGTACGACGTTCGTATGTATGTTTCTGTATGTGTGTGTTTATGTGTGTGTGACTGCCTATATACCAGAAAGGGAGGTGCGTTAGTACGACGTACTTATGATTGTGTGTGTGTGTGTGTGTGTGTGTGTGTGTATAAGTGTGTACTTCTGTGTATTGTTTGCGCGTTTTGTTGTTTGTGTAGGATGTGAAGAGAATTAAGTGAAGTAATGTGAAGTGAAGTGTAGTGAAACGAAGTGAAGTGAAATGAATGTTACAGACAATCCGACAGTATGAAGTGTTAGGCCCTCACACATTCAAGACCCCGACATGTGAGGTAGCGTGACCAGTTATCTTCTCAGTAAATTACCCGGTATCGATGTGTATGAGTTCGGGTCGAGCCCATAGTCGTCGTTAAAAAAAATAATTCTCCCTCTGCTTAAGGTTGAACCCGGACTATTGTCATGACAGGTCTCCAAGAACTATGCCACCTTGTTTCCTGAAATTAATGCATGCATTGAATAACATTCACACGTCTCCACACATCTTCAGCTGGTAAAAACTTCTGTCATTATCGTGGGGTTAACAAATGTTTCACGTTCTAACAAAACCTGTATTATTCGTTTATTAACTTTGTATCATATATATTCAGGGGGCTGAGTGGTCTCGAGGTATGGTGTCCGCCTCGAGTGCTGGAGGTTCCGGGTTCAACCCCAGGTGAGGGTCGAGATGCTTTTCACGTGGACTTCTAGTAACAATAATTTTCGAGATCGGACGCCCGTGTGTATTATTGCGCACATAAAAAAAAATCCAACTTGGCAGTTGGAAATCGAAAAATAGTAGCCTAACGGCGCTGCTCGGGCAAAATTTCGAGTTAAAAATCTACCCAAAGTATTTCAGGATCCTCGCCGGTGCTACGGAGTTCGTGCACTGAGATGAGATTCTCCGGACTCAGGCTTGAGTTAGGAGTAAAACGGACACTTATGGGCTACACCTGTGTGCCGTGATGTTGGTCCGTCGACTGAACTAAACTAGACTAATATCATATATAACTCTGCAATGTGCTTCTGACGAGCTGCAGCAAAATATGTCAGTCAATAAATTATAAACAAGAAAAAAAATAACAACAACAGAAATTAGATTCCTGAGAAGAAAACTCAATGTATCAATGTTTAATCGACGATGTAAAGGTTGAATACTGGGAAAATTAGATAATGGTAAAAAAGTAAGGAAGATGTATTAAGGATAATAATGTAGAACAGCTGAGACAAAGGCAGCATTTCGCAAGATGAAGAATATTTTCTGCAATTTATCTTCATCAAGCTCAAGGAGAGGAAAGGAGTTCTAAGAGATATATTGAGTCAATCCTGATGTACGGAAGGAAATCATGGACAGTTTGCGTATAAGCGAGGCATTATGTAGAAGCGGCACAGATGCGGTTTTACAGAAGAATGATGTAAAGACCCGTTATTTCATTGAAGGAGTAATTAAGATGTCTTGAGAGAAGTTAACATACAAAGAGAACTGGTTACTCGCTTCATTAGAAGACAGTCAATATTCTTTGGCCTTGTCACGTGAAGGTGAAAGCTGGAGTATGTCGTACAATGGGAAAGTTGGACTGGATGAGAGGCAGGGGGAAACCAAGAGGGACCATGATATCGTGGCGTGGGGAAAGGTCAGTATCATAATTAATTGGCAGCAAACGAAACAGAAGGCTATAGACAGACAGGATCACCAAAACATTATGGTGTAGATTAGAAGAAGAAGAAGAAGAAGAAGAAGAAGAAGAAGAAGAAGAAGAAGAAGAAGAAGAAGAAGAAGAAGAAGAAGAAGAAGAAGAAGAAGAAGAAGAAGACGAACGAACGAACGAACGAACGAACGAACGAAAATCTTTATTTTCAAAGGGTTAAGAATTGGGCACGCAGGCCCGTCTGACATTCTGCCCTTCTTCTCAATTTCCTCTCATACATTCTTTCATCCAAGAAGAAGAAGAAGAAGAAGAAGAAGAAGAAGAAGAAGAAGAAGAAGAAGAAGAAGAAAGTAATAAATGACCACTGCACGTTCCTGAATGAATATAGCGCTTTATTAGACCCATATTTTAAAGAACAGAAAGTACTCAAGTCTTGATGTATTCAATATATGTAGTACAAGGCACTGACCCCACTGCCTGTCTGCTAGAATTATTTCTTACTCAGTTCGGATTATTAAGCTGGCAGCGCTCATCAAGCATCACATCTCGCAGGTGTTGATTTTGTGCATGTGTGATTTAGATAATATCGAAGTATGGCATTGGTAGCATAGAGATGGGCTTTTTATTATCTGTCGTTTTGCAGACATTTGTACATTTGGATGTTTTAGTGTGGGTGTTAGTTGATTTATAAACACACTTGCTTCTTCTCGTGTGATTTCGATTTCTGCCTGTCTATTCTGCCATCTTCTGTGATCATATTTCCTAGAGATTTAAATTATTGTTTCAGAGTTGTACTATTTATCAATGAGTTTAGCAGACCAGGAGATTTATCAGTGAGCTTAGTAGACCAGAAGATGCATCAGTGAGTTCAGTAGAGCAGGAGATGTATCAGTGAGTTTAGTAGACCTTTTAGGATACTTTAGGTACAATGGCGACGAAATGAATCGTTATTCTTCGGGGAGACGCTGTTTAGTGTTTTCCTGTGAATTTCCTGGGGATTTCATGTGGATAGTGTTTTCCTGTGGATTATGTGATGTTATTTTGTGCTCGTTTATTGGAAGTTGTCAAAAGAAGCCACGGAAGGCAGGTGGTGGATGAAATTTTGAGGGCAGCCGACAGATTTTTGTTGGTCATGGTCTCGAGTTTCGCGACGGCAGGCAGAGGTTCTCTTTCGAGAGACAATGGTTGCGGTCATCCGGCCAGTATGGTCACTGCCATAGAGGAAAGCAACGGCAAACTACCTCTTTGAAAGTGCCTAGTACATTATGATTCGCTTAAAGACTGATCATCGCAAGACAAGGACAGAGACATTAAAATTAGCAACATGGAACGTTAGGACGTTAAACGACGACGGAAAATTAGAGAACATAAAACAAGAAATACAAAGAGAAAAAATTAATATTTTAGGGATGTGCGAAACGAGATGGACAGGAGCGGGCATCAAGATAGATGAAGATTTTAAGATTATTTATTCTGGAGGTGAAGATCGACACAGGGGAGTGGCAATAATTTTGGACCGGAAAACATCAAAATCTGTTCAAGGATATTGGGCCGTGTCGGACAGAGTTCTACTAGTTAAATTGAGTGGCAGACCTTTTAGCATAAATGTTATTCAAGTATATGCCCCAACAGGAGAGTCCAGTGAAGATAGTGTAGAGGAATTCTATAATGACATAGAGTCTGCCTTAAAGAAATGTAAAAATTCAGAAATAAACATCATAATAGGAGACTTCAATGCAAAAGTAGGAAATCAAGGTGATAGATACACAGTAGGAAACTATGGTTTAGGAGAGAGAAATGAAAGAGGATACAGACTCGTAGAGTGGGCTAAAGAAAAGGAAATGATTGTAGGAAACACCTGGTTTAAGCAACACCCTAGAAGATTATGGACATGGAGGAGTCCTGATAGCAGGATCAGAAACCAGATTGACTACATTCTGATTAGCAGAAGATTTAGAAACGCACTAACAGTAGCAAAAACAGTTCCCAGTGCTGATTGTTATAGTGACCACAGACTACTCACAGGAACATTGAGGATAAAGCTGAAGAAAGTCAAGTGTATAACAGGAAACACTAAATATGATCTGGGTACATTGAGTAATGACAAGAAAATGCAAAACAAATTTAACATAGAAGTACAGAACAGATTTGATATATTGTCTGATCTAGAGATATTATTCCAGGATGTGAATGATCAATGGGAAATGTTAAAGAATTCAATCAGTTTGGCTGCAGAAACAACTATTCCAAAATTAAAGAAGGTGGGTCGTAAGAAATGGATGACTGAAGAAATTTTACACCTAATGGAAACAAGAAGACTCAACAAAAATAATCCTGCCAAATATGAAGAAATTCACAGACAAGTCAGAATATTATGTAGGAAGGCAAAAGAATCATGGCTTGAGGAAAAGTGCTTAGAAATTGAAAAACAACACAACAGTCAAAATACCAAATTAGTGCACAAAAGAATTCAGGAACTTACTAATAAAAGAACAAGTACATCAACAGGCTGTCTAAAAACTAAAGATGGCAAAATCATAATAGAAAAAGATCAGATTCTACATGTATGGACAGATTATGTGAAAAACCTGTATAATGATAACAGAGAGGAACAGTATGATATTAGATTTAATAATGAAGGACCACCAATTTTAAAGATGGAGGTTCAAAATGTTCTTAAGCATATGAAAGCTGGCAAGGCCCCCGGTGCAGATAACATCACAACAGAAATGATTAAAGCTTTAGAAGAATTTGGACTAGAGCAAGTCACCAGACTGCTGAACACATTATATGATACTGGAGATATACCTTCTGAATTATGTAATTCTGTATTTATTGCAATCCCAAAGAAATCAGGAACCTTGGAATGTGATCAACATAGAACAATTAGTATAATGAGTCACATCACAAAGATCTTGTTACGAATTATCATGCAAAGAGTGAGGAAGAAAATACAACCTGAAATAGGGGAAGAACAATGTGGGTTTGTAGAAGGAAAGGGTACAGTAAATGCTGTGTATATGCTGCGAACAGTTATTGAACGTGCTATAGAAGTAAACAAGGATATACATCTTTGCTTTATTGACTACACAAAGGCTTTTGATAGAGTTAGACATGTCAACATGGTGGATATGCTTGCAGATCTACAAATTGATGGGAAAGACATTAGACTTATAAAAAACATATATTGGAAACAACAAGCTGCCATAAGGATTGATAATGAAGTGGGACAATATCAACCTATTAAGAGAGGTGTTAGGCAGGGATGTTTAATGTCTCCAGATCTTTTTTCCCTATACAGTGAAAATATTTTCAGAAATGTAGAAGACATAAATGGAATCAGCATTGGAGGACGAAACATAAATAACATTAGATATGCAGATGATACAGTATTGATTGCAGACAATGCACAGGATCTGCAACAATTAGTAGATGCGGTTGTTGTCCACAGTGAGCAGCTGGGGTTGGAATTAAATTGTAAGAAGACACAGGTTATGGTCGTCACTAGGAAGAACAAAGTACCACAATGTAATATACAAGTAAATGGGAATACTCTTCAACAAGTGAATCGGTACAATTATCTCAGAACAGTCATAACATCTGATGGGAGATGTCTTGAAGAGATTAGAACAAGAATCGCCATGGCGAAAGTAGCCTTTAGCAAGATGAAAAACATTCTGACCAATAAAAAGATGTCAATTGAAACGAGAAAAAGAGTGTTGAGGGGATACATAGAGCCTGTTCTTTTGTATGGATGTGAAACTTGGACAATGTGCAGTCAAGCTGAAAAACATCTGATGGCTGCAGAAATGTGGTTTCTGAGGAAAATGCAAAGAATACCATGGACAGATAGAAAAACCAATGACCAAGTACTACAGGAGACAAATGAAAATCGTAGATTGATTAGAGAAATTAGACGTAGACAGTCAAATTTTTTTGGACATGTTATGAGAAAAAATGGATTGGAGAACTTAGTGACAACTGGCAAGATCGAAGGGAACAGACCGAGAGGAAGACCGAGAGGAAAATACCTGGATGGTTTGCCACATGGCATGGACGAGACAGGAACACTGAGTTGATCCACGACGCTGATGATCGAGTGAAATGGCGAGTCATGACAGCCCACGCTTTCCGGCACGGCACATGATTGATTGATTGATTAGTAGACCGGGAGTTTTATCAGTGAGTTTACTAGACCATGAGATGTATCAGTGAGTTTAGTAGACCAGGAGATTTATCAGTGAGTTTAATAGACCAGGAGATTTATCAGTTAGTTTAGTAGTCCAGGATATCTACTAACTTGCATTACTTCAGTAGATAATAAAGGAATAAGGTATTTAATTCATCTCACAAATGGTTGTCATGACAGAGGTTACCAAAGAAGACTTGTCTCCCTTGTTAAATATACTTTAGATGGGATAGCTTTCCCTATTATCAGAGTCCCTCGCCATCAGAATAACCCATTCCAACTTCTGAGGTACTTGTAATATACATCCCCCATGTCAAGGATGAGAAGTCAACATTTTAGTCCAACTGACCGGTGTAGGGGTTGAACCAGCACTCCGGTAGTTTAAAAACGAGCTCTGCGCTCTATCTATTCGCTTTTGCTGATCTCATCAAGTTAATGAAAAGAAATTCACCATTGTGAATCTTCTGTTCAATGATGAGGTTAATTTACGCAGAAACATTACATCTTAAACATGATTACTCATTTACATATAATAATGGGAAAAATCAAATCTCTTTCAGGTCTCCGAGACGACGGATGTCACTTCAAGCATTAGTGGTCGAGTTAACCCAGTGCAACTCTTTTACAACATCTGCTACATTTCCAAATGCCGACAGCTTTTCTCTGCGTGGAGTCCTTTCCACAAAACAGGACATGTGTAGGTGCTGTGCTGTGTAACCTCCATGTTCTTCTGTATAAATCTGATATAGAAATCAGGATGTGTACATCTGAAATAGGATTCAGGATCATGTCTGGTATAGAAATCAGGATGCATAATGTCTGATATAGAAATCATCATGTAGAAATCTGAATAGGAAATCAGAATGTATAAATTAGGATATAGAAATCTCTTAAACAATCAGGATGTAGAAATCTGACATTTGAAATCAGGATGTATAAATCAGATATACAAATGAAGGTGCATAAATGAGATATATAAATCAGGATGCATAAATCAGTCACATAAACCAGGAAGTTTAAATCATATACAGAAATCAGGACGCATACATCTGATGAGGAATCAGGATTTATAACTATGATAAAGAAACCAGGATGTATAATTCAGATATTAAAAGCAGGATGCATAAATAAGATATATGAATCACGATGAATAAATCTGATATATAAATCAGCATGTGTAAATCATATATTTATATCTCAGATATATATTTATAAATCAGATGAACAAAAATGGAAATTTAAATCGGGTGAAGATATAAAGAAGTATAAATCAGGTGAAGAAATACGGATGCATATATCAGGTGAAGAAGTGAGGAAGTATAAATTAAAAACAGTGTGACTGATACAAATCAATGTGTCTTGGCTGTGTTGTTTACATGTGTTATTTTAGACACGTGTAAGACAGACAGGGCAATGTGACATAATGGGTAGTGCACTTGCCTACAAGGACAACAGTCTAGATTCAATACTCAGCAGAGACAGGATTATTTCCCCACAACCAGTAGGGCTCTGGGGTCAACCCATCATACATAAAATGGGACTTTTTCAGAATTTTCTTGGAATTGTCTGGGAAGGAAAAGCGACGAAGAAGATAACTGGTCACCCAATCTCATTATTCCATGACCTGGAATATGTGAAAGACTAACACTTTCCGTCACGACGTCAGTGTCTGCTATAGGACTGCTCCACTGTACTAAAATGCACAAGTTAGTTGCATCTCACTTACAGGACATCGCAATCAATTCCATCAATCTTTAGCTGTTTGTGATTTGCTAATCATGTTTGCTATGGAAATCCTGGGTCCAGCATCCCGAAAGCATAAAGACTGGTTTGATGAAAATTCAGAAGTCATCAACCAATTGCTGGCAAAGAAACATCTTCTTCTCAAGGCACATTTGAATGACCTGAAGACAAAATAAAAAAAAAAATGCCTTCAAGAACATTCAGAGAGTAGTGCAGCAGAAACTTCGGCACATGCGGGACTCCTGGCTGAGCAGCAAAGCTGATGAAATTCAAGGCTTTTCTGACAGACATGATATGAAAAACTTCTACGACTCACTGAAAGCGGTCTATGGTCCTACATCACCAGGCACAGCTCCCCTCCTCAGTGCAGATGGGGGACCATTGGTCACCGATAAGAAAGAAATCCTTCACCGCTGGACAGAGCATTTTTAGCAACATCTTAAATGCAACTTTCTTCTACGATGATGAAACCATCAACTGCCTTCCTCAAATTCCCAATAAGGAAACACTTGATGACCTGCCAAACATAGTGGAAGTAAACAAAGCCATCCAGCAACTCTCCAGCGGCAAGGCACCTGGTCCTGACTCCATCCCAGCTGTCGAGTCCTCCTTTAAAGTGTCGTCCCTGGAGTGAGGAGATCCGACACCCACATTATAATATTATTTTTTTCCCCCTCAATATTCTGGAGAATCCACCAGCTTCCGTCCAACACACTCCATCAGCCTATGGACACCTTTTCCTATCACTCTCACACTGTCGTACTATGCCCCCTTCTCATACTTCCCCAACGCAACATACTCAACAACTCTTGCTTCTAGAAATTAATAAAGAGTAATTTATTAAAATAAAAGTGTAATGTATATGAGACGTGTATGTGAAGAAAATGTGTGACGTGTTCTATAAAGTGTGTAGACTCTGTCTCTCAGACATCAACTCAGTCAGCTGATCACAGCAAAGATAGACCACAGCACGTTACGTCAGAACAAGTACGTCTCACCCGTTGCCGGAACCATCTTGCCGGATAATGCTTTGCCTCTGTAGACCTCTGGTAATCCAATTTCATGAACATCCGAAATAGACACCGGTGGTATTAAGAGTTAATCAGGGACCGGTTGCACTCTACACAATGTCCGTTCCTAATGTTCCTAAACAAACTGCACAAGTCTTTTGCAGTGTGTACGCAGTTAGTTAGTTAGTTAGTTAGTCGACAGATCATCCTCGTTGCACATCGAACCATTCAGTCCATAAGTGCTAATTACTAATGTTAATTGTTAATGTACTAACACTAGGTAACTATTAGACTGTTCTCATTTAGTTACTACTGTCTGATGCTGTGTGGTGCATCAGTAATCATCACTATCTTTGGTGAATCAACTTCCTCCTAGCTTAAGTTACGTTTCTGTATGCAACTTTATTGACTCTTGAACTGGTGTTCTTCAGAATGGGATTTTTAATTCTTTCCCAAAACTTGTAGAGTTTCCTTGGATCTGGTAGGGAACCTAGGATAGAAACAACACATCTGGTGATAGTACTAGTCACTGATCCTTTTGGCTGAGTGTAAGCCTATCACCTTGCCTACTGATCTTTAGCTAACTAGACTTAGTCATAGAGCAGATTAGCTACCCACCTAGAGTCGAATCAGGCTATGACAAAGAAAAAATCACCAAACAGCATGCGGAGCCCCGCCCACCAGGGACACCTACGGGAAGATCCCAATTATCCCTCAGTACTCAACTAGTAAAGCTTATCCACACTTCACTAATCTATTCTAGCTAACAGAGCCAAGTATCACTTCACTACTCTAGCTAGTTTCCACTAACAGTGCTAATCATCACACTATAGTTTAACAAGGCTACTGCCTAAAGTAATTATAACGAATATATTATAATAAGTTATACCTTAAATGGCACTACTGCAGTCCTATAAATCATATCTACATCTGCCATATAGGCACGTGTAAAATTAAGTCACTAATTAACACACGGTAGATATTATTTCCACTGGCACTGCAGTGCCCTGCACTCTGTCTAGAGCATTATTCAAGTCCACCCTAGTTGATCTCAACTCGAGTTTATATGGCAAACTACCAAAGTTGTCCACGTGACGTTATCCTTTACTCCCCCACACAGGTGGCACAGTGGCAAATCATCCCCTGTCAAGAACTATTTTCCTGGCTTAAATCCTGTCAAAGTTGTCAGTAATTGCCTAGATTCTCAAAACAAGCCAGCTAGTTTCTGTAAACTCCCAACAAAGAGTTTCGATACCAAGCTGCCAATCATCTTGATGTTCCGGAAACCAAGAATTGACAGATGCACTGTTTTCCGTACTAGGTACTTCCGTTTTACATCTGCCCCTGTGATCTCACGGCTTCCATCTGCATTCAAATGTTGACAAACTTGTCACTCTTCTGTTCCGTGGTGACAATCCCAGCAGCCATTTCCGTCTGATGTCCGCCAGTATAGATGACAAACGGAACCATTCCATATCCTTCTCACTCACCACCAAATGTGTTTATGGGCTGACACGATGTAACCTGTACAACTGTGTTTACTCTGTTAGTACAAATAGATGTCGCTGGTCGATCGTCCGCTTAATCCGAAAATCCTCTGTAATAATCAACCGGATAAACACACGGTTTCATTTTGTGACATAGGCCCCCTCCTAAGAGAGTAGTCCATCTCACTCTTCTCCACCGTGAGTTTAATCCAGATGATTCATTCTTCTTCTTCAGGAGCTGGGTGTCTTGACAAGAAATCCGCTCCAACATTTTCCTTCCCAGGAATGTACTCTACTGTGAAATTATACGGTTGAAGTAACAACGACCACCGCATCAAACGTGCGTTGAGCTTCTGAGAAGTAGCCAGGAACATCAGGGGCTGATGATCTGACTGGACCCGAAACTTAACTCCATACAAATATGGCTGAAATTTTTGCACTGCCCATACGAGGGACAAGCATTCTCTCTCGACGGTTGAATAATTCCTCTCCGCCTGTAGAAGTTTCTTACTTGCGTATGCCACAGGTTTCAAAACCGAAGCATCGTCTTTTCCTTCCTGTAACAAAGCGGCTCCAATTCCAATCGCACTCGCATCCGTTCTCAACACAAATGGTTTGGAAAGGTCAGGGAGCTGTAATACAGGTTTGCTGACCAAGGCCTCCTTTAACTGACTATAGGCATTCTCACATTCTGGTGTCCAAATGATTTGATCCGGTAATCCCTTTTTCAAGGTTTCCGTCAACGGAGCTCCCAGTTCCGTGAAATGTGGGATAAATTTGTGGTAGAACCCACACAACGAGAGAAAAGATCGCACATCCTTCTTCGTTTTTGGCCTTGGTGCATTTCTGATTTTCTCCAGGTTCTTCTCTTCTGGGACAATGTGTCCTGGAGTGATGGTGTGACCTCGAAATTCCAGAGTCTGGTAACCAATCATGCACTTGGTTGGACGAGCAGTAAGCCCTGCTTCCTTGAGCCTATTAAACACTCTCTCCAAGGATTGTAAGTGGTCATCCAAGCTGTCACTGGAAATCAGAATATCATCCATGAATGAGATGATGGATGGATCCTGTAACGGATCTAGTAAAGTCCTCATCATGCGTGTAAACACACTAGGTGCATTGCTGAGTCCAAAGGGCATGACCTTGAATTCGTAGTGTCCACTGGGTGTACTGAAAGCTAACAGTGTTCGAATCTCCGGTTTGACTGGTATCTGATAGTACCCCCGACTCAGATCCACCTTTGAAAAGTACCGAGCCTTATGGAGCCTAGCGAATAACTGAGTTGGATTCGGCAAAGGTTCCACCTGAAACTGTGTATGACTGTTCAGAAGTCGGTAATCTATACACAACCTGTGTTCTCCACTTGGTTTGCGTAACAAAACTACCCCCGCATTGTATGGGGATGTGGATGGTGCAATCACGTCATCCTCCAGCAGTTTTTGTATTTCCTCCTCCAGGGCCTTTTCTTTAGAGAATGGCACTGGGTAAACCTTTTGGCGAACAGGCTCCTGTGTGGTCAAAGTCATCTCGAACTCAACCAACCTCGTTCGTCCTGGTTTATCAGTCAATATCTCCTTATGAGACTTGAGAACCTGGGTTATCCTTTCCCTCTCCTGGGAGGTCAGATCAGGGTTCACTTGCACATCCCTATAGGTTTCCTGGTGTACTAAGGGATATTCCCTGCCCTCGCTTGTTCCCACTTCTGTCTCCACTGCAACTGCCATTGCCATGAGGTGAGCTGCCTTGTCTCCTGGTCTCTCTTCGTATTTCCGCAAGAGATTGATATGGAAAATCTTCGACTTTCCCCGGATCCGGATTTGATAGTTGGTTCTGGATATCACCCTTTCCACGGGAAATGGTCCTTGCCAACCTATCTCCAGTTTGTTGTTTCCCGTTGGGAGTAGCAACAAGACTTTATCTCCTACCTCTAGAGATCTTTCTTTAGACCTACGGTTGTAGTAAGCCGCATGTCTTTTCCTGGCCTTTTTCAAGTTTTGATTTGCCAGAGTCCATCCCTTATGGAGTTTTTCTTTCAGTTCCTCCACGTATTGATAGGATGAGATCACTTCTTCTGACGTCCCCTCTTCAGTCCAACTCCTCAACATGGCTTCCAACGGTCCTTTGATTGGACGACCAAACAGCAACGTAGCGGGTGGTAGTCCTGTTGAGCCATGAGGAACTTCCCGATAGGCAAAGAGTGCTGCTGGGATATATTCATCCCACCTATCAGGTTTTTCCTGCGCTAATTTCCTGAGCATTGTCATCAACGTGCCGTTGAAACGCTCTACTTGTCCATTGGCTTGAGGGTGGTAAGGGCTGGTATGTATGTGGTTAGAGTGAAACACCCTAAATACCTCCTCCATGAGTTTTCCACAAAACTGAGATCCATTATCCGTCAGAATTTGATCCGGAAAGCCTAATCTGGTAAAGGCCTCCATCAGTGCGTCCGCCACTCTTTTCGAGTCAATCGTGGTCAACGGTATCGCCTCACCCCACATTGTACAGCAATCCACCATTGTAAGTATATACATGTTCCTCTTCCTAGTCCTGGGAAGTGGACCCACGATATCGATGGCTACCCTCTCGAAAGGAGAGTTCATGATGGGCATCTCACCCAACATCACCGGTGCTGTCCAGTGTTTCGGTGCCACCCTCTGGCACTCAGGGCATGACTTCACATACCGACGCACATCATCTGTCATTCCCGGCCAATAGTAGTGGCAGGAAATCCGCTGCATGGTGGCGGCAATACCCATGTGTCCACTAAAGGAGATGGTATGCCCCATATGAAGAATCTGGGACCGATGAGCTTTCGGGACGACCAACTGACCGTATAGGTTGTCTCCCCTTCCTGCTCGCCTGTAGAGTATCCTATTCTTCATGTAGTACTGCCCCCGTCCTGGTGGATCAGCACTTTTCTGCAGCTTTTTGTAGCAAGGACGTAAAGTATCATCCTCACTCTGGGCAGTTCGTAGCTCCCCCGGCATTGGGTTAGTCACCATTGCGTCTGCCTCTTCCGTTTTCGTCTGAGAGCGAGTCTGCATTGCTCCCATATGGATTGGCTCCCTGGGCATTCCCAGAAAGACATACCGGCAACCTAGGATGACTGGGAAAATGGGATCGGTCAATACAGCGGCCTTGATGGTGCCGGTGACGTACCTTGACCGAATCTCCACATTAGCAATGGGCAACTTCATGACTACAGCACTCTTCTGTGCAGGCTGTATATCCAAGGTTTCACCTGTGAATTGTTCTGGATGTACCAGATCCGCAGAAATCATGGCCTCCCCGTCCAGTACTGTGTCGTATAAACACTCCACTTGACGACCGTTAACCTCTACCAATTCCACTACCGGTGGTTTTTCCTGGTCTGGAGTCTCTTCCTCGGCCTCGACCTGTTCGGTGGGCTCCACCTTAGGTTTCCCTGAGCACACGACGAATTGAGTGTCTCCTGACTTTTCCCTGCAGTCAATAGCATTGTGCGTGTGTGACTTGCATTGGTTGCACCATTTCCCTGTCCTAGATTTTCTATTGTCGGACTTGAATGAGCTCTCCTGGTGGCGAGCTTCCTTGTTGACCTTGGCATTTTCCCTGACAACCTCCTTGGAAGTCACTTGACATGCTGCAAAGTGAGGGTTCTTAGCCTTCGATTTGCAGTCCCTCGTATTGTGAGAGGGTGACTTACAAATTGAACACCACTTCTCCGACCACGGTCGTTTAGGTGTAGAGCTTGAAGTGCTCTTGCTTCCCTCCTTCTTCTTCTCTGAACTATCCTCTGATTTTTGCACATAAGGTTCCCACTTTTTGGTTCCTGAGTTTTTGGCTTTCTTCTTGTCATGTTTCTCTTGACTTTTGGTGTTGGTGGAAAGGTTCTCCCCTGCCTCCCCATGTACCTCGACGAACCGTTCTGCTAATTTAGTCACGAGGTCAATACGTTCCGCTCCTTGTTCTCCCAGGAACGTCCTGAGAGGTTTAGACATTTGCTTCTTCAGCTGGTCGACCACCATGAGCTCTTCCAGACTCTCATAGTCATGTGCGAACCCAGCCAAATCCATCCACTTATGGAGATAAGATTTAAGACGCAAACTGTAGGCGGCAAACAACTCTCCGGGTTCTCGTTTCGCTGCTCGAAATTTTTTCCGGTAGGTATGTGACGTAACCTCGAATCGTTTCAGCAGAGCCGTCTTTAACTCATCATAATTGTTCTCATGTCCTGGTGGCAGGCGAGTATAAACCTCGTATCCCGTCCCGCGTAATCCCTGGGATAGCTTAAGATTCCATTTGTTACGCTCCAGACCCATAGCAACTGACATAGCCTCGAAGCGTTGAAGGTATTGGTCAATCTTCTCTTTGTCCTCCTCGTAGACCGCTAAAGGAAACTTCATAGCATGGTACCCATGTCCACCTACTGGTGTTGATCCTGGGATGGAGGAACCTCCAACTGCTCCCTCAGTTTCTCTATTAGATTGACTCTTCAACTCGAGTTCCCTCATCCGGTACTCGTGCTCCCTTTTCTGTGCTTCCTGTTCAGCTTCTAATTTCCTAGCTGCTTGCTCAGCTTCCAATTTCCTAACTGCTTGCTCAGCTTCCCTTCTCAATTCCAACTCGGCCTTTCGCTCTTCCCGTTCCGCTTGACGATACTCTCTCTCCACTTCCTGTATGTAATCCGTTAGAGAAGACCCAGCCAATCCCATTTCTTCCCCCCTTGCCTTTAATTCTAACGTGCTAAGTTTAGGGGTGGCCATTATACAGAGAGGTAAGCTAGCAGGTCCAGTACAATATAACTGCAAATTACTATACCGATATATGAACAAGTACTATAAATCTAGATATTACCACACACAGTACATTCACTCAGTGACAAGAGTAGAATCAGGACCACAGACCTATGCAGACGTGTGAAGTGTGAACAGGTAAGATATTAGTCCTAACCCCTATCCACATTCACTCTAGCTGGATTCTCCAAACTGATATCTCCCTCTTATAACTAAGGATCCCATGTCAAAAGACCCCGTTGTCAGAAGATCCCACTGTCAAAGGTTCCTGCTTGCAGGAGATCTCGCTGTCCAAGGATACCGTTTACGGGAGATCCCGCTGTCCAAGGATCCCGTTTACGAGAGATCTCGCTGTCCAAAGATCACGTTTACGATAGATCCCGCTGTCCAAAGATCCCGTTTACGAGAGATCCCACTGTCCAAATATCACGTTTACGAGCCCCCAATAATGTCGAGTCCTCCTTTAAAGTGTCGTCCCTGGAGTGAGGAGATCCGACACCCACATTATAATATTATTTTTTTCCCCCTCAATATTCTGGAGAATCCACCAGCTTCCGTCCAACACACTCCATCAGCCTATGGACACCTTTTCCTATCACTCTCACACTGTCGTACTATGCCCCCTTCTCATACTTCCCCAACGCAACATACTCAACAACTCTTGCTTCTAGAAATTAATAAAGAGTAATTTATTAAAATAAAAGTGTAATGTATATGAGACGTGTATGTGAAGAAAATGTGTGACGTGTTCTATAAAGTGTGTAGACTCTGTCTCTCAGACATCAACTCAGTCAGCTGATCACAGCAAAGATAGACCACAGCACGTTACGTCAGAACAAGTACGTCTCACCCGTTGCCGGAACCATCTTGCCGGATAATGCTTTGCCTCTGTAGACCTCTGGTAATCCAATTTCATGAACATCCGAAATAGACACCGGTGGTATTAAGAGTTAATCAGGGACCGGTTGCACTCTACACAATGTCCGTTCCTAATGTTCCTAAACAAACTGCACAAGTCTTTTGCAGTGTGTACGCAGTTAGTTAGTTAGTTAGTTAGTCGACAGATCATCCTCGTTGCACATCGAACCATTCAGTCCATAAGTGCTAATTACTAATGTTAATTGTTAATGTACTAACACTAGGTAACTATTAGACTGTTCTCATTTAGTTACTACTGTCTGATGCTGTGTGGTGCATCAGTAATCATCACTATCTTTGGTGAATCAACTTCCTCCTAGCTTAAGTTACGTTTCTGTATGCAACTTTATTGACTCTTGAACTGGTGTTCTTCAGAATGGGATTTTTAATTCTTTCCCAAAACTTGTAGAGTTTCCTTGGATCTGGTAGGGAACCTAGGATAGAAACAACACATCTGGTGATAGTACTAGTCACTGATCCTTTTGGCTGAGTGTAAGCCTATCACCTTGCCTACTGATCTTTAGCTAACTAGACTTAGTCATAGAGCAGATTAGCTACCCACCTAGAGTCGAATCAGGCTATGACAAAGAAAAAATCACCAAACAGCATGCGGAGCCCCGCCCACCAGGGACACCTACGGGAAGATCCCAATTATCCCTCAGTACTCAACTAGTAAAGCTTATCCACACTTCACTAATCTATTCTAGCTAACAGAGCCAAGTATCACTTCACTACTCTAGCTAGTTTCCACTAACAGTGCTAATCATCACACTATAGTTTAACAAGGCTACTGCCTAAAGTAATTATAACGAATATATTATAATAAGTTATACCTTAAATGGCACTACTGCAGTCCTATAAATCATATCTACATCTGCCATATAGGCACGTGTAAAATTAAGTCACTAATTAACACACGGTAGATATTATTTCCACTGGCACTGCAGTGCCCTGCACTCTGTCTAGAGCATTATTCAAGTCCACCCTAGTTGATCTCAACTCGAGTTTATATGGCAAACTACCAAAGTTGTCCACGTGACGTTATCCTTTACTCCCCCACACAGGTGGCACAGTGGCAAATCATCCCCTGTCAAGAACTATTTTCCTGGCTTAAATCCTGTCAAAGTTGTCAGTAATTGCCTAGATTCTCAAAACAAGCCAGCTAGTTTCTGTAAACTCCCAACAAAGAGTTTCGATACCAAGCTGCCAATCATCTTGATGTTCCGGAAACCAAGAATTGACAGATGCACTGTTTTCCGTACTAGGTACTTCCGTTTTACATCTGCCCCTGTGATCTCACGGCTTCCATCTGCATTCAAATGTTGACAAACTTGTCACTCTTCTGTTCCGTGGTGACAATCCCAGCAGCCATTTCCGTCTGATGTCCGCCAGTATAGATGACAAACGGAACCATTCCATATCCTTCTCACTCACCACCAAATGTGTTTATGGGCTGACACGATGTAACCTGTACAACTGTGTTTACTCTGTTAGTACAAATAGATGTCGCTGGTCGATCGTCCGCTTAATCCGAAAATCCTCTGTAATAATCAACCGGATAAACACACGGTTTCATTTTGTGACACCAGCAGAGATTTACAAGGCAGGCGGGCCGGTCCTAACAGAGCAGCTTCGCCAAGTCTTTACAAACATATGGGTGAACGAGACCATGCCACAAGATTTCAACTACGCGTCAATAGTCCAACTTTACAAACGTAAAGGAAACCGCCAATCCTGTGACAACCACCGAGGCATCTCCTTGAGTACAGGAAAATGGTGAACTGTCTGAGCTCTTTCCTGTCACCAATGAGGTGAAGCAATGATGTGTCCTGGCACCAACACTGTTTAGCCTCATGTTTTCAGCTATGTTGACGAATACCTTCGAGAACAACGACATTGGAATAGACATCAACTACCGCATGGATGGAAAGTTATTCAATCTGTAGAAGGCTGCAAGCTAAAACAAAAATTAACAGCGACACCGTCAGAGAGCTCCTGTTTACTGATGATTGCGTTCTATATGCCAACCCAGAGGCAAACATGCAACACAATGTTTCAGCTTTCTCACATGCCTGTGCCAACTTTGGACCCAATGTCAATTTGGAGAAGACTTTAGTTATGTACCAGTCAGCTCCAGGGAATAATCACACTGTGCCGAATATCAAAGTGAATGGTCATAGACTAAGTGTTGTGGACAAATTCACCTATTTTGGCAGCACTGTGTCACAAGCTGCCACAATTGATGACGAAGTGAATGCAAGAATATCCAAGGCCAGCGCGGCCTTTTGCAGACTGTACAAGAATGTATAGGACAGAAATGCAATAAGCCTGCAAACAAAGCTGAAAGTCTACAAGGCAGTTGTATTATCCACACTGCTATATACTTGTGAAACTTGGACTGTTTATCAGCGACACGCTAGGAAATTAAACCACTTCCACACAGTCTGCATTAGGAAGTTATTGAAGATTAAATGGCAAGACAAGATACCAGGCACTGAAGTCCTAGAAAGAGCGTCCATGCCCAGTATCCACACTCTACTAATGAAGAATCAGATTCGCTGGGCTGGTGTGACATATTCACCAACCATCATTGTACAGTACGTCAACAGTTTCACACCAAAAACACAGAACGACATACAATTAACCGCACCATTGAGAATCGAACACAACTTGACACTCGAGATGGACATATGTCGGCTATTAATAGAAATTACAGCGTCTTCAACTACTGAGACGATTGGAAGGTGATACAACTTTGACCTGCTCAAGCGTTCATTTCTAAAAACCCGCGCACTTCTTCCAATTCAGCCCCGACGACCGGTCTGAAGCCAAATGTGATCTGTATTTTACATGAAAAACGGCAGTTTGATCCGATAACCCGAGGTAAGCTTGTGAATCCTCAGGACAATGTGATACCCAGATGTGTGAAGCAGAAGGTATCCAGTGTTGTGCGTCAAAATTAAATGTATTACGTGTAAAATAAATCTCTGACGTGTGAAATGGTCGATTGCATACTTCTAGCTACACCGAGCTTTTCCCGGGCAAAACTAACAATCTCATACTTTCTCAAAACTGCAAACTCTGAGATTATTCACTACATCTATTAGCTTTACTATGTGCATACTACAACAATCTATCACAGAAACTTGTACGAGGTGAAATTTCAAACGCACTTTGATGCTTTTATCAAAACTGTTTTAAAATGCTTTCTGCAAACACAAGCCAGTTGTGCACACGAACCACCACCTCGCTTGAAATTGTATTTATTTCTGCCTATTCGAAATCTAAGGAGCTGAGAGAAGGATTATATCTTTTCTTTCCTCTTTACGAATTGAAATAATAGGGTTTGATAGAAAATAATTGTATTTATGTGTCAGATTTCACTCAGACAAAACACTTATTAAATGCATTGCCTAAGAACAGGATACGCTGCACAGACGCCATTTGTGACAGACAGCCTAGTAAATCTGCGCAGACCAAACGGTAAATAAAACCTCGGTCTATTGCCAACTGTTGATCGCCAACAGAAGGGACATGATGTGCACTGCTAATAGAAGAAGAAGAATAGATTGATATGATGAAGAAGAGAGGTGGATTAGGAGAGGTACTTTATGTAACAACCTCTTACTAATGTATTGTGTCATGATCTTGTATGGATTACATTTTGTAACAAATACACATCAGAATTCTGTATGTTAGACATGAATAACAATAAAACACTTGATGAGTTAAACTCATATTAGCTACTGGAGATAGGGAAAAATAGTACAAGCTATGTGAACCCCAATCAACAGAAGTTAACTCAACACTACACAGCACAGCACTTCACACCACACCACAACAACAGCAGGTAAAAGGAAATGATGTATAGGAAGAAGAAGAAGACAAGTAGTTAATTTGGAAGGTACTGAGAAACAATTATACACACAAATGCATAAAACTAATGAGTTGATGAAGATGTTATAACTGTATGTCATTTATAAAAATGCATCTTGTCCTTGTCTTGGTCTTGACTTATCAGCCTGACCTGAATGATCCAAGGAACAACACATCATCACTCCTATCTATTGTCTGATTGTACACTTCTCAATGAACCACAGGTACACTGAGAGAATACATACAGCAGGTACCAAGAGATAGCAGGTGCATCCAGTGTAATAATAATCTCTGACCCCACACAAATTAACACAACACCACTTCTTCTGATCTTATCCTTCCTGTTATGTTGTGTTCACACTTAATAACATGCTGGGAAAATTACATTGGTAGGATTGTATATGCCTCTGTAAATTTTACACAGTGATGTTCTTGGTGGCAACCTGACCAGAAGAGGGAGGCAGACGGAAAAGATGACCCACACACATGAGATGGAAGATAAACTCAGGCCTTGAGCAGAGAAAGGGGAAGCCTTCAGAGTAGCTCATCGGCAAGTACTGAAGCGGATCCATCAGTCCATGGACCCAAGCTTAGCCCATATCTACCACTCAGAGGTGACATTTTTCCATGCCAACAAACATAATCCCTCCCAACACCATGAGTCATACCACAGTTGAATTAACTCATGCCACACTATAATGTATATCATAACATTATTTTAAGAAGATTTACAACACTTAGGATCATCATATTGATTATTGTTTATTGATTGATGAACTGTAATTTGGCATTGATGTGCATTTTTCCACTGAAACATATATGTCATGTCAAAACAGATGAGAAAAAGAATGTATTCACAAGCCAAAAGAAACAGGCTCAGTCAATAAATGACATCTACAGTAACTAAATCTTATTACTGTGTCAGTTCAACCTGTCTGTTAATTACCTGTTTATTTGTATAAACATGATGTCAATGTCTACCAGTGTTTGTTAAATAAGTTATTTAGCAAAACAAAATAACTCAAAAGAATTAACATTAAAGGGAAAAGAGGAGACTCTACATCTCTTGACTGTTCCAGACCCATGCTACATTTCACCTGATTCATACTGAGGAAGTCTTTCAGACATTTCATAGAAGATCATGGGGGTTCGAGAGCCAATAGATTCATGGTGAAGGGGCAGAGTTAAATCTAGTGTTCACTATTCTCCAAAAGAGGACCATTAACTCCTAGACAAATAATAAAACAGAGCCTGTAATACTTCAAGGGTCGTATTCTTGATTTATTTACATATTGGAAGAGGATGGGGCCAAGCTTCTTAAACCAGAATATGGGTAATGCACAACAGTGATCCCCAGTCCCTTCAGAATATACGACAGCTGGTCACTTAACTCGAATGCCAGATCACAGGCTCCCTAAACGAATTTGTTACGGCGAGTTGCGTTGTGGTAAACGCTCCCAAGGCGGCCAGAGGAAACGCTTTAAAGACACTCTGAAAATCTCAGTGAATGCTTTTGGAATTCATCATGGCACCTGGGAGACTGCAGCCAGATACCGAAATTCGTGGCGTGCATAATTACGCAAGGGTGCAGTCACGTGTGAGGCAAGCAACCAGGACAGCAAGAGCTGTGAAGAAAAGGCAGGACAGAAAAACCACTGCAGGAAATACTCCTCCAGAAACGTCAAGCAATCTTTGTCCACATTGTCAAAGAAAATTTCGAGCCAAAATAGGCCTTATCAGCCATCTTAGAACTCACGGCTCCATACTTTCAACCCCACTGGATGAAATGAATGGTCATCATCATTCTTGATGGACAAACAACAATCAAGTTTACCATCAGTAGTTTCTCATTGTTTCCCGAACATCGACGCTCAAATTATTGTTAAAAATCAACGCAAGGCGGCCCGCTTCCCATTCGCTCGCATCTGATTTCGAACGGGATACAGTGTGGTGCATCGTGTTAGTCTGCACCGAACATTCCCTGTGGGGGGCTTCGTCAAAGGTGGAAAAGGCGTCCCAGTGGCACGAAATGGAATATTGCTTGGCTAGCTAAACCATTAAGTGAAAAATCAGAATGGAAAGCTCGCTTTGTGAATGTCATCTGCAGACTGATCTCTCCCGACAGCCTGTGGTGAATGAGAGGCCCAATATACGCAAGTGAGGCTAAGCAGCCATAAGCAGGACGTGACGATTCCTTGGGTGAGTCTAGTTTCAGAGCACTATGTGTCGGCTCTGGAATTATGGAAGCCTTCTTGGATGGCGGGGGATGCCCATGGTATGTCCCTGCCTTCCCTTGAGGGGTGACCGTTATGCCTCCGGCTGATCTGAACAGACCAGCTGAGATGGGGATGACACCACAACAGTGAGACTTGACCGTCCTACGAAACACCCGGGAAAGTTATCCTGGTCAATAAATGCCCGCAGAAGTCGGATGTGTCGGCCGAAAGGTGCAAATATCGCAGCTCTGCTGTAAACAATTACATCTAAAACAACATTCCGGACGAACGCAGAAGAAGAAGAAGTATCGTGTGAACTGTTTTGTGTTGATTCAGTATATTTATTGCTAGTAGCACAAGCAACAGAATATGATCAGGGGCTACCTATGTCTTTATCTTGTACTTGATTGCTATTAACTGATTCGGTGCCATGGGATGATTAATGGTCTTAAGCGACTTCCTGTATCTGCCAAGGGCTTATAATTTTGTCTAGCATTCCATATGAACCCCCATGTGTTTGAAATATCATTACATCATGACTGCTACTATTTTAACAGCTTTTAAGTCATAACTGTGACACACCCCTACTTCCCATTTTCCACCATCCATTTTTGTTTGGTGCAAACCTACTTTTTGTTTGGCACTGAATCTGTTTACTGGACAGCGAAGCCCTGCTGTGGTAGCCATACTGTGGGATAGAACATGATAATGGGCTGTATTTGTTTTTATCTTGTATTTGTGTCATATTAATGCTAGACCGAAGATCTGCTTTAGTACCCAGACTGTAAGATTGGCGTGTTAATGGTGCGATGTACATTTGGTTTTCTATTTGTGCTGCCTTCAGTATGTTATGAATTTTACTGAATAGTGATAAAAGCAAGTGGTGTGTAGAACAATGGTTCGTTGGTTGATTGAGAATCTTATGCAATAGCCATTTACGCCGATATCAGATATGCCGAGGGCAGACTGCAGAATCATATTAATAAGCTGAGTTCAACATGCAGCAGATACAATAAGAATATAAATACAACAAACACTAAAGTAATGTAGGTTAGCAACTCGCATGGTCCAATAAATATATTGATAAATATAAAACTGAAGTTAAAGAATTCAAAAATCTGGAAGGTATGATAACAGAGCCGTCCTCCCTGGCCGAGGAGGTTAGCAGCTTTCACCGTAACCCCGAATAGTCTCGTAGTTGACGTGAGCGCACGAGAATTTGAAGCGGTACGAGTCGCGCCAGTGACTTATGAGAGTACGGAGCCGGTCGCCCAGAAAACAATGGCAAACTACTGAGCGTAATCTTGCCAAGAAATCAACAATCAGCTGAAAGATGCTGATGTTGATAGCGATGTCCTGTAAAGGATATGCAAAACACACACACACACACACACACACACACACACACACACACAGATATATATATATATATATATATATATATATATATATATATATATATATATATATATATATATATATATATATATATATATATATATGATAACAGAAGATGACAGAACAGACAAGATGAGTCTGCAGATGTCAAAAGCAAGTGCTTATACATAAATCAACTATCACCTTCACCAAAACATGCATACATACCTTTGTACGCAAAACTACAGATATTGAACAGCATATTGGGACGCAGAGGTGTTTCCAAGGCACCAGGGCCGGGTTATATACTGGCCAAGACCTATTGACGCGTCCTCGCCGAGCGTCCTGGGCAACAGGTCCCTTCGGGGTCCTGGCTGAAGTCAATAGGATCGCCGATTCCTCCGAAGTCGGAGAGTGTCTGCCTGTATGGCGAGGATCCACCAGTCTGCACACCAATAAGCCAGACATGGGACAACGGATACTCACGCAAACCTCAGGTCCTGTATGACATCACACCGATGTTGGACAACAGGATGCCTTCATCCGACATACAGGACATTGCGTTGGAGCTCAAGCCAATGAACACAAGCAAGCAAGAACAGCATATTAATACCAACTCTATGCTATCAATGCCAAACTTGGATATTATGCAAATTGCACGAAAAATCAACACCTGCGAGATGAGATGACTGAGAAGAACTGCCAATTAAACCATCCGAGACGGAGTAAGAAATGATGTTATCAGACAGACAGTGGGATCAACATCTTGTGCCACGTATATAGAAACGCAGAAGATCAAATGGTTAGGTCATCTGGTTAGAATACAACACCTTAAACTACCAGCACTGGCGTAACATCAAAGAAGATCTGATACGAGAGCAAGAGGACACCCGAGAAGAAAATAGATTGACGACTTCAAAGATATGGTACAATCACATGTTTGACACTATCCAGCACTACCCATTGGGCGCTGGAACGTCAATTATTCCTCCCCACGGTGCTTGACGGCAAAAGTGAAAGATCATGATCAGATATTTTGTGAGTTGTCGAATCAAGATTTGCCAGCCCCTCTTACTCGGCACAAGTAGTGGATAGAACTTGAGAGCAGCTGGCAGAAAGGTGTTGGTTATGGTCTTAAGTTTGCGATGGGCAGAGGTTCTCTTTAAAGAGACAATGGCTGAGGTCAGCGAATGGTGTGATCTCTGCTCGGAAGGAAAGCAATGGTAGACTGCATTGTTTACAGATCCCATAAAATTGTTATAGAAATTACAGTAACCATGCCGTTGTCTTGTAACCTGTCAATATTGTTGTTAAGGATGCCAAGAGTGGTAAGCACGTGACGTCACGGTGCAGACGAACACGGTGACATCATAAGGACAGTTTAAAGATGGCTTCCCCACTTTTGATATGCACCAAAGAGGTGCAGCGTTCTGTTATCCGTTTAAAAAAAAAAAAACATCAGTGAAATGGTTAAATCTATAGAAAAGCATCGGCGAATGAAGGTCTAGTATGGTGATGCAGGTCTGTCAGTCCAGCAAGTGTATGAGTGGAGTAGGAAGTTTCAAAACGTTACGGTTCGATGAAGATTTACAGTAGGTGGTGCATGAGTGGTTACACACGCGAGCAAGAGATTAATGTTTCTACAGGAATCCAAGCACTTTATCGGCGGCTGGAGACCTTTCATTGAACGCAGTGGTGACTACATCGAAAAATAATAACTTGTTCCTTACCTTTTCAGAATATATTCACACAAAGAAATTAAAAACATTTAAGGTTCTCATTTGAAGCTACCACCTATATGGAATATAACAGTAAATCTTCTTCTTCTTCTTTGCGTTCACCCGGAGTGTTTTTTTCAGATGTGATTGCGGAGAGTTGTTACGCACCCTTGGGTCAAAACCCTTGGACCAGCTCATCCGGCTTCTGCGTGCATTTTTGACCAGGTTAGCATTCCTGGGAGACTCATACTTTTGTGGTACTGTCTGCATCCCAGCTTGTTAAGCTGGAACAGTCGAAGACTTCACGGTCAGCCCTCAAGGGAAGGCAGGGACGGTCCATGGCATTTTCCGCCATCCAGGATGGCATCCATAGTTGCAGGGTCGACACATAGCGCCCTGGTGCTGGGCTCACCGAGGGAATCGTCACGTCCTGCTCATGGCTGCTTTAATTCCTCACTTCAATATATTGGGCATTTCGTTAGCCCCCGGCCGCTCCCGCACAAACCAAACCGGTCTGCAGACGGTATCCACTCAGCGAGTTTTCGATTCGGACATGTGCTTGACGCTGTGCCCGGGGACAATATAGTCATAGCTCGACTGTACAGTTCCGGGCACGACGGACATTCGGAAAACTAGCTAGTCAGAGCTGTTCCGGACACGAGCTATTCGGAAAACTAGTTAGTCAGAGCTGTTTCTAGCACGAAAGACATTTCACTCGGACGTTTTATGCGTTGCGCCTGATTTATTTGCACCCGCAGGCCAGCACATTCGACTCCAGCGGACATTTTTACGAGTTTGCCTTCCCGAGGTTTCGAGAGACGTTAGACTTTTTTTTTGTGTGCTGTGGTGTCACCCACATCTCAGCTGGTCAAGGTAGAACGGTCAACGACATCACGATCAACCCTCAAGGGATGGCAGGGACAGACCATGGGCATTACCCCGCTATTCAAGGAGGCTGCCATAATTGCAGAGCCAGCACATATTGCTCTGAGACTGGGCTCACCCGAGGAGTTGCCACGTCCTGCTCATGGCTGCTTTAATTCCTAACTTCCATGTATTGGGCATTTCGCTTGCCACTGGACGCTCAGCACACACCAGGAACGGTCAGTCTGCGGGCAACATCCACTAGGTAAGCTTTCGCTTCGGACTTCGGACCACGCAATGGGTTCGCTAGCCATGCGTTTCATTTTGTGTTATTGAGACGCTTTTCCACCTTTGACTACACTCTCTGTGAATATAGATACAGACATTTTTCGTAACCATTTCGTGCGACATTTTCTACCTTTTGTTCTCGGTCACGAGGTAGGCTACATGTGCTGCCGGCTCAGCACCTTACCTCTGTGCACCAGTGAGCAAGAAACGGCCAGGCCCTTTCATTTATGGATCCCACATATCCCCCAGATGAGAGCCTTCGAACAAGTATCTGGACTGAGCATGCAGCGTGCTCAGATCTCACCTCCATTTTTCGGTAGGTAGGTATCGGCCTAGCTATCACATCCGAGGGTTTATAGCTTAGAGGCGTTCAGCCATATCCCTCGAATGGGAGCCTTATAGTATGTATCTGAGCCTCGAAATAGCGGCACCGTACGCCTGATTTAGACTTTGACTGCTGTCCTCAGTCTTACCTGCAGAGCAGCAGGTTGTGTCTCGCTTAGTCTGGTCCCTATTCCAAGGCCTGTCCGAGATGTAGGTTTGTTTCCGTCGACAACGCTCTTGGGGTTACTGGGACACGTAAGGTTCCCCCCCCCCCCCCGCGACAAGGTGGAGACACATTCGGGGAGGGGGGGGGGGGGGGGTAAACAGTAAATTATTCTAACATCTTTTTCCTGGGTTTGCAGCGAACAGAACATCTCACAATTCATTCACCCATATTGAAAGCACAGATAGCAGAAATACGTGTTATCTTTGTACTGACTGAATTTTAACGTAATATGAGTTGTGAGTTTTACCTGCACAAAACCAATATCAAGAAAGTATATAATTTAAATTTACCCCTCGTCGTTCTTCTGTGACAGTGGTTTTTAGGGTTTCTGGTATCTGTTTCAATCCAGTGTTTTATGTTTGGACTGTCAGTTTAGTTAACTACAGCGCGCGAACAACAGTTAAAACTTTGCAGGGTTGCAAAAAATTGCGCAGGTTTGTTAAATATTGTGCAGGTAAGTTGTTGAGCTCGATGCCAATAATATGTATATGTGGAATCATTCGTATTTATTTCCTCTTCTTCCTTCTCCTCCTCCTCCTCCTTCGCCTCCTCCTCCTCCTCCTCCTTTTCCTCTTCCTCCTCCTCCTCCTCCTCTTTATCTTCTTCTTCTTCTTCTTCTTCTTAAAAATTTTCCACCACCTAATTTTTCCTCATAACCATAGATTTCTTTCTCCATATTAGTTTTATCTGTATGCATTATCTTTGTTTTTGCTATGTTAAGATATAAGTTGTGATTTTCATTATTCAATTGGGTTGAAGCTATTAGGTTTTCTGTATCATTCTATACCATGCAGATCTACAAATTGATGGGAAAGACATTAGACTTATAAAAAAACATTTATTAGAAACAACAAGCTGCCATAAGGATTGATTATGAAGTTGGACAATATCAGCCTATTAAGAGAGGTGTTAGGCAGGGATGTGTAATGTCTCCAGATCTTTTTTCCCTACACAGTGAAAATATTTTCAGAAATGTAGAAGATATAAATGGAATCCGCATTGGAGGACGAAACATCAATAACATTAGGTATGCAGATGATACAGTATTGATTGCAGACAATGAGCAGGATCTGCAACAATTAGTAGATGCGGTTGTTGCACATAGTGAACAACTGGGATTAGAATTAAATTGTAAAAGGACATAGATTATGGTCGTCACTAGGAAGAACGAAATACCACAATGTAATATACAAGTAAATGGGAATATTCTTCAACAAGTGAATCGATACAATTATCTCGGAACAGTCATAACATCTATGAGTGAGTTCCCTTGAGCAAGATGGCGGGACATTTTTTTGTCCCGTAAAATGGAACGTGTTTTTTCCGAAATGTGTATGGATTAAGTGTGTTTTTCGTGGTGAAATGGAGTTCGGACCGTGCAATGGAGTTCGTGCACGCGCGCCCGGACTCCCTTCGGCGTATCATCGGCGCCCGGTTGCGATAGTTAAGCCTAACATGACGACCAGACGACCGACAAGAACACGGCGTGGTAAGAGGGCGGGCACACGCAGAAGGCGTTTAAAATGTGACAGATTGGGCATCGGACACGTTCGAGTACTGTACTGGAACTGTGCATCATTTAGTCAACGCCGACCCATTCTTGAAAAACTACTGTACGGAAACGATATTGTAGTCTTACAAGAAACACAGCTCGGCGACGGAACAGTCAATGTCGCGGGATTTCAGGGATTCTTTAACAGGCGGCACCTCGGACAGGCCATTCTGGTCCGCGACAACATACTAGTGTCTGAGATCGATATGTCTTCCTGGAACAGTGATGCCCTGCAAGTGCAGGCATTAAGAATAATGACACCAGTGCAGCTTGTAATCGTGAACGTTTATGTGCGGAATGGGAAGGTCGACGTGCGACAATGGCAGAGTTTGTTCGATATGGATGAAAGGCATATCATCTACTGTGGGGGCTTCAATGCCAGAGGCAGTCAATGGGGGAATTGCATCACCAATAGACAGGGAGAAGATCTGGAGGACGCCCTGGCATCTGCTGCCCTAATCTGTCTGAATGATGGGAAGGTCACTAGAATAGCCACTCGACCAGGTGACTCTGACAGCGTCATTGACTTGGCTCTGGTGTCGCCCACCATCGCACCAAGGTGCTGGTGGGGCACACTGGGATACCACGATAGTGACCACTACCCTTGTGTCATCCTGATCAAGAAAGACGGGGCCATGAGTCAAAGAAACAAGACAAATGCCTTCCCGTACGACAACACTGGTCAAGACGCCATAAGCAAGATCAGAAGAAGAAAACTAACTTCCTCCCGCAGGAGACAAGAAAGATGGTTGCAGCCACCATGGTGGAATGGAGAGGTCGAGAAGGCATGGCTGGGAAAAAGGCAGGCTGTCAAAGACTGGCAAAAGGCCAGAAAGGCTAACATGCCACAGGTTGAGTTGGCGAACCTGAAGACTGAGGTCGATAGGACGACGACTTTATTCAAATCCTGCGCCAAACAGGCCAAGGCCGAGAAATGGGACGAGTTCTGCAGGAAGGTGTGCTCCGAGCGATCTCTTACGACATTCTGGCGCCTCCACAAGAGCATGAACGGTGCTGCACAACGTAGGGGTATTCCAGACTTTCAAGGCACAGACCTCGCATGGAAAAAGTCGGATGCGGATAAAGGTAAGGCCCTTCTTGCACGCTACATAGAACAGACTGACCAGAAAGACGAGCCCGCCAGACAGAGGACCACAACGACACTCTCTCAGTTGTGCGAGGGGGTCGGGACAGACGAAGAATGGACAATCACAGCTGAGATATTGCGTGCAATGCTCAAGAAATCACCTAACACCGCCCCAGGCCCAGACGGCATCCGATATGGTGACCTACTGGTGATATCAGATGATGACATGGAAGAACTGGCCAGAGAATTCAACACCAGTATCCAGAGGGGTCAGGTCAAAGAAGAATGGCTACACAGCTACTTGCTGCCGCTGCCAAAACCGAACAAAGACCATTCCAAGATAAGCGGCTACAGAATCATTACGATGCAGAATACTGTTGGCAAGCTACTGGAGAAAATTGTAGCACACAGACTTGCTTGGGACTTGGAACAGCTCGGCTGCTTCCCGCCCACACTTGGAGGATACAGACGCAACAAAGAGTCATGGCTGAATGCGGCGGTCTTTGCTCAAGATGTTTACGAAGGATTTCAGGTCAGAGAAGAGACATGTGCGGCCGCCATAGACTTAGAGGACGCATATAACAGAGTATCTTTCGAGCACTTGATGCAAACCCTCCTCAGACTGAAAGTGCACCCTCACCTTGTACGATGGATAGCTGCAGTTCTGCTCCAAAGGAAGGTGGTGCTAAGATGCGGGAGTTGGTCTTCTGAGCCGATAACGATATGTCCAGGATTGCCGCAGGGTTCACCACTGTCACCAGTACTATTCAACGTGTATACGGTGCCGATCACTGAACAACAGTTGGACGGGAGGGGTAGGACTCTGTCATTCGTTGACGACATCCTCGTGTATCGACAGGGTCGAGATAGACAGGCGGTTGCCAATGATATGCAGGGCGAACTAGATCGAATTTCCTCATGGTGTGCTGATGCCGATGCCCTTGTCAACCCTGCAAAGGCAACGGTTACATGGTTCTCACTAAACAACCATATTGTGAAAACAGACCTGCCGGCAGTAAGAATGGATGGGAGCAGTTTGAGTAGAACCCAGTCAATGACATATCTTGGCGTGAGGCTTGATCGTAGCCTGTCCTTCAGAGATCATGTCGATTATGTCATAACGAAGGCTCGAAAAGGTTTGTCAGCAATGAGAGTCATGGCGACTGCCAATATAGAACAAAGACTGCTAATACTTCTGTTCCAAGGACTTGTGCTTTCACGCATCGAGTATGCCCTGGCCATCCTCACTGTCAGCCCTACACAGATTGGAAGACTTGAAAAGGTACAAAACGAAGCCATGCGCATCATTTTGGGCTGCACGAGAGACACCAGCTGTGTAGCAATGAGATACCTCCTTGACTTCCCGACAATGGAACACAGGATCAAGATCTGGAGAGCTCGTGCATACTTAAAAATAAGTGCAGATGAGCAGCACCCTCTGCATGACGCTATATTCAGAGAAAAGGGTGACAGGCTAAAGAGGGGCAAATCATGGATGGGTCGGGCGGAAGATGTCGTCAGACAGGTCTGCAGTCTTACCAGTATCAACCCCGGCAAGGAATGGGTGCCGGTGCCTCCAGCTTTTAAGTGCACTTTCTCCTGCATTATCACACTCGACAGACGGTGCAGAGAGCAGAACCCTGCCGCTGTCAATGCAGAGGTTAACGCGCTCATCTATGAACACTCAGATAGCCCCGAAGTGCTCATCTATACAGATGGATCTGTTGTAAAGCAGCAGAGAAGTGCGTGGGCATTTACAGCCCGTTCAGCGGGCCGAACCGTTCAAGAATCCAGTGGTGCCCACTCTATTACCACGAGCAGCATGACGATGGAGGTGATGGCAGTTACACAGGCTTTCATATGGCTGGAATCACAGCATTATACCAACGTGTGTGTACTAAGTGATTCAATGAGCATGATTCAGAAGGTCGAAGCTGGATCTGTACGTAGACAGTGGATTGAGTAGCTGCGGAAGTCTGTTGTCCGTAAATTCACCTTCATCTTCGTCCCGGGACATGCGGGAGTCGAGGGAAATGAACGAGCTGACAAACTGGCTGGCTCTGCACCCCCTGTAGATGGCCAGCCCATGGATCGTGCCGATGTTATTAACGTCCTTAAAGATATGGCGAGAACAGAGGACTTTGACGTCAGTGATTCCACATCGCTGTCCAGGATGAAAGACCTGGGAGTAAGAATCGGCACAGCCAGACGCGAGAGGTACATCGGGAAAACAAAGCGCCTCGTCAACCAACACAGAACTGGCACTATTAGCCACCGGACGCTGATGCATATGCTGGGGGGAGGATCTGAGCACCTATGGACATGTCCGGAGTGCAATGAAGATACCCCAACTGATAACTGATAACTGAGTCATAACATCTGATGCGAGTTGCCTTGAAGAGATTAGAACATGAATCGCCATTGCGAAAATAGCCTTTAGCAAGATGAAAAACATACTGACCAATAAAAAGATGTCAATTGAAACAAGAAAAAGAGTGTTGAGGTGCTACATAGAGCCTGTTCTTTTGTATGGATGTGAAACTTGAGCATTGACAATGAACAGTCAAGCTGAGAAACATCTGATGGCCGCAGAAATGTGGTTTCTGAGGAAAATGCAAAGGGTACCATGGACAGACAGAAAAACCAATGACCAAGTACTACAGGAGACAAATGAAAATCGTAAACTGATTAGAGAAACTAGACGTAGACAGTCGACATTTTTTGAACATGTTATGAGAAGAAATTGATTGGAGAACTTAGTGACAACTGGCAAGATCAAAGGGAACAGACCAAGGGGAAGACCGAGAAGTAAATACCCGGATGGCTTGACCACGTGGCATGGTAGAGACAGGAACACTGAGCTGATCCACGACTCTGGTGATCGAGTGAAATGGCGAATCATGACCGCCCACGCTTTCCGGCATGGCACATGCTTGATTGATTGATATCATTCTGTGTTGTGGAAAGCAATACTGTATCATCAGCATACCGAATCTCTGGTATGTCATGACCACCGATATTTAGGGCATCATATAGCTCCCTGTTTATATCATCTCTTACATTTCTCATTATATTTTCGGCGTACAGGTTAAACAAATAGGGGGACAGCACACATCCCTAACGGACTCCTTGCTTGATGTCAAACCAATCTGATGTCTCGCCATCTATTCTAACCGTTGCTTGTTGGTCTAGATAGAGCATTCTTTTGAGTTGTATTACATGTGATGGAAAGCCCATATTCCTCATGATTTCCCAAAGTTTCTGATGTTGTACACAGTCAAATGCCTTTGAATAATCCACAAAACATGAAACCATAACAACCGTACATTACAAGAACCTCAAAATTCGGAGTGGTTTTGCCTGATGGCGAGGAACTCAGGTAATAGGGAAAGCTAACCGTCATGCAAAATCAGCCTATTGCCCTCCCTAGCAGCAGCAACTAGTAGCACGCGTGTGGACTACACCAGAGTTCAAAGGACAACGAAAAAGAAACTAGAAACATTTAAATTGTTTTTATCTTCCAGTCATGCCGTTATGTGTCGTGGAGAGGGTTTATTGAAGTTCCAGCGCCAACGACTTTCCTCCAATTTCCTCCATGATTCTTAGGCAGTGTATTTTTCTAGGATTAAGTGCATTCCCTCCCGTTTGCTGGTTCTTTACCTATTTAACACTTTTATATTTGCTACAATCACCATTTCACATGCACGGGAAGTTACGAATGCCAGCAAAATTGAAGTAAATCTCCGGGAGACCACGGTAGCACAGTTGCTAAGATGCTTGCCCACCGGCCTGGCCACCATATGATTGAATCCCACTGGAAGTAAATGTCCGGGAGACCACGGTAGTACAGTTGCTAGGATGCTTGTTTACCAGCCTGAATGTCATGTGATCAAAGTCCTATGGGTGTAAATGTCCGGGAGACCACGGTAGTACAGTTGCTAGGATACTTGCCTACCGGCGTGGCTGTCATGTGATCAAACCCCTCTGGAAGTAAATGTCCTGAAGATCACGGTAGTACAATCGCTAGGATGCTTGCCTACCGGCTTGGCTGTCATGAGATCGAACCCCTCTGGAACTAAATGTAGTGGAGGATGTATGCGTGAGTGAGTGTGTGTTGGTGGACGGGTAGGGAATGCGTGTGTGGGTGGGGAGAGGTGTGTGGTGTGTTGGTTGGTGATATTGTGTGGGTGAGGTATGTGTGTGTGTGGGTGGGGGATTTTGGTGGCGTGTGAGTAGGGGTATGTGGGGTGGATGGGTAAGGGTATCTGTGTGGGTGTGGGTGGGAATATTGTCTGGTATCTGGGTGGGGGATATGTGTGTGGTGTGTAAGTGGGGATGTGTTGGTGAGGGATATGTGTGTGTGTGGTGCGTGGGTTGGGAATAGTGCGTGGTAGGGGGTGTATGTGATGTGCGGGTGGGGGATTGTGTGGTGGGGGATTAGGTTAAGGCATGTGTGGTTGGGTGGAAGTTGTATGTGTGGGTGGTGGGGTGTGTGTGAGTGGATTGGGGATGTATGGGTGGTTAGGGAGATGTGTGTGTGTGTGGGGGGGGGGGGGGGTAGGGACATGTCAGTTGGTGGGGATGTGTGTGTATGGTTTGGGATGTGTGAGTGGATGTGCGATGTGTGGGTTGGTGGGGGATTGTGTGTGTGGGTGGGGAATATGTTGTCGATGGAGATGTGGCTGGGGGATGGGTGGTTTGAGGTGTGGGTGGGGAGAGGATGTGTGGGGTAGGATTTGTATGTGGATGGGCGTGGGATGTGTGGGTTGGTGGGGGAATGTTTGTGGGTGGCGAGTGTGTTTTGGTTGGGGGATCAGGTGAGGGCAGTGTATGTGGGTGGGGGATGTGCGGGAGGGGGATGGGTCGGTTGGTGGGGTATGTATGTGTCCCTTGGTGTGCGTGTGTGTCGGTAGGTGGGGGTGTGTATGTGTCCCTTGGTGCGCGTGTGTGTGGGTAGGTGGGGATGTTGTGTGGGTGGGGTGATGTATGGATAGGTGGGAGATGGGCTTCATAACATGGTAATTAGCCTTGTTTATGTTTACAACATTCATTTCACAATGTTTATTTTTCTTCCTATGTAAATGTATAATGCTCTTGATGAACGAAAGACGAGTGATTGGAAGGGCCGAATGTAAGACGGGCATGCGCGCCCAATTTGTGACCCTAATAAAGTTGATTTGATTTGATTTGATTTTGTCCTGTAGACCACGGTAGTACAGTTGCTAGGATGCTTGCCTACCGGCCAGACTGTCATGTGATCGAACCTCGAGGAAAAGGGGGATGTGTTTATATGAAGCCAAGGGGTTAACGACATTGTTCATAATCCCGTACATCCACGTGGGGAAAAACAGCAGCTGCGAGAATCGGCAGCGGTTCGCGCCGCGCTGGTAACTTACAGGGTATGTGAGCCGGTCGTTCAGAAAGCAATGGCAAACTACTGAACGTAAAACTTGCCTAGTACATCAACAGCTGCTGGAAAATGCTGGTATTGACTGCGACGTCCTGTAAGGGATACGCAACATAAAAAAAAATCTGGGCTCCCAGGTTGACCCAGTTTAAAATAGGTACCAGGAAATGTGTTAGGGTGTGAAGGCGGCCGGTGTGACATAGACCACATAACCTAAAGAGTACCGGTTGGTCTATACAAATATGGGGCTAGCACCATATACCCAACACTCCTCATGGTGCGTACACAAGGTGCGTACACAAGGTGCATACACACGGTACGTACACATGGTGTGTACACATGGTGTGTAGACATGCTGTGTACACAAGGTGTGTACACAAGATGCATACACAAGTTACGCACACATGGTGTGTAGACATGCTGTGTACACAAGGTGTGTACACAAGGTGCATACACAAGGTACGCACACATGGTGCGTACACAAGGTGTGTACACAAGGTGCATACACAAGGTACGCACACATGGTGCGTACACAAGGTGTGCACACGAGGTGTGTACACAAGGTCCTTTACTGGCTTTTACCTTACAAATGACCTGCTCTGTGGCGAATTGGTACTTAATTTTACCTTACAAATGGCCGGCTCTGTGGTGAAATTGTACTCGCTTTTACCTTACAAATGGCCGGCTCTGTGGCGAATTGGTACTTAATTTTACCTTACAAATGGCCGGCTCTGTGGCGAATTTGTACTGGCTTTTACCTTACAAATGACCGGCTCTGTGGGGAATTGGTACTGACTTTTACCTTACAAATGACCGGCTCTGTGGGGAATTGGTACTGAACGTTATCTTACAAATGACCGGCTCTGTGGCGAATTTGTACTGGCTTTTACTTTACAAATAACGGGCTCTGTGGCGAATTTGTACTGACTTTTACTTTACAAATGACCGGCTCTGTGGGGAATTTGTACTGGCTTTTACCTTACAAATGATCGGCTCTGTGGCGTAGGCGGTACTGACTTTACCCTTCAAATTACCGGCTCTGTGGCGAAGGAGTTACGGACGCAGTTCGTAATCCCGCATACCGCTTTCAAAACACAGCTTTTGACGATTTGGCAGCAGACAGCCTTGCGTTGGTTTTTAAAAAATGGTATGCGTGCCAGTCGTTTAGAAAGCAAAGGCAAACTACTGAACGTAAACTTGACAAGAAATAAAAAAAACAGTCAAAATATGCGGGGGTTGACAGCGACGTCTTGTAAAGGATATGCAACTAACTTTTTAACCTTACAAATAATCTGCAGGAGCTGAGGTAGCGGAGTGGATAGAACGTTTGCTGGCGACCCGTTGGTCGTGTATTCGACACCTGCCGAGGCGGGGAGATTTAAACAAATTTTAATATGGAACTCCAGATTGAGACAGTCTGTGGTGGGTAGCAGGAAATGTTCTGGCTGAAGTAAAGGCTACATTTTGTAGGCCTGAATGCACCACAGAAAATGTGGATAATGCCAAAATACTGAATATAAAATTGCCTTTAAAAAATCACAAACACTCAAAGAAAACCTTGGTAAGTTTGCGAGAGCCTGTAAAAAATAACAATAATTAACAGAATACAAGATCTTGCAATGTTAACAATGTAAAAACAAATACATATCACGTGAAATATTGTTTTACTAATTATGTCTTATAGACCTGTTCACAGTCATTACATGGTCAATGTGATAATGTTGCAACTAGCTTGATGTGTTTTATCACCATCATCACCATGTGCCATGAGATTAAGCGTGGGGGTCATGTTTCGCCATCCCACACGATCACCAGAGTCGTGGATCAGCTCTGTGTTCCTGTCCCGACCATGTCATGTGGTCAAGCCATCCAGATATTTACTTCTTTGCCTTCCCTTTGTTCTTTTCCTCTCAGTTTGCGGTTTTAATTTCCCTCTTTTAGGTCTTGCTCCATAGCGTTTTTTTCTTTTCTATCTGTTTTTGCATTTCCCCCCAGAAACAACATTCCCACTGCCATTAGCTCATCGTTCACGCTTCACATCCATACAAGTACAGGTTCTGTGTAGCACTAAAACACTCCTGCTCTCGTTGCAATTAATATCTTTTTATTAGTCAGTATATTTTCCATTTTGCAGAAGGCTAACTTTGCCATAGCGATTCGTGTTCTAATCTCTACAAGGCACACACCCCCCTCCCCTCCATCAAATTTTATGACTGTTCCGAGATAGTTGAACCGATTCACTTGTTTACAAATATACCCATTTGACTGACTGAATAATTGGCACCTTGCCATTTTGACAGACGATAGTTTGTCAAATGGAGCTATACATTTCCATAACTCAAAGCCTGGGCTGAATTTAGAGACCATGTGTTGCCCATGCAGCATGATCCATCTCTCGGCCTGCCTAGTTTACTCCAGAGAAAAGGTAACACCAATAAGTCTGGAACAAGACAAGCTGCAGAAGCTGCCGGATCAGCAAAGCAAAGCTCCAATTGTCCGTCTGTCGGAGCTTCCATCCAAAACCAGTTCCCGACCAAGGCTTAGGGCCTGGTTTTATCTGCCATACATTTAGTCTTTAGGTTGCATTTCCTCGCACTAGGGTAAGGCTTGTACCCTCCCAATTGCACTCCCCCGCCCGCAGCCGTTGACACAATGTGGGGTGTCGGGTTTGATGAGCGCCCAACATTTGACGCTAAAAGAAAGCAGGTAGTAGCGTCTACTGTCATACTGTAGCTCAGTCATATCTGACTAAGACCTGATACCAATTCTTATATTAAATTGTGGTATTTCTTTCTTCTTAGAGTCAACCATGGCCTCTGTCTTCTTACAATTTAATTCTAAGCCTAGTTGTTCACTTGATGTTTTATGGCTATGTTTTATGCTGCATTGACCTCGCACTAATTCAATGTCCTGCCTTTAAGGACGAGAACAATAGAATGAATAACATCGTTACGTCAAGCATGGAGAACAGCAAATCAGTATTCAACTCGGACGTTGGGTAGGTAATCTAATTTTGTGTATGTGTGTATATGTGTACTGTTTCGACTTCTTTCCTCTACTTCTGTGAGTGCTAATTAATACCTGTATATTTTTTCACGTGCTATTTCAATGACATCAAGTGGTAAAAAAATTGATATTTCTGTTTTCTAAACATTAAAAGTTGTAACGTCGAGGGGTCGACTTCAATGCATCGAGTTTTACCCCCTTTTGGCACTGTCTTTCTCCGCAGAACGATAATTCGATTTCTGATGGGCAGAGGGAATAAATCTCGATATATGAAGCCCATAAACGGGCACTCTTCCCGCTGTTTATGCTTCCCCTCGACACCGCTAGGTACAAGAGGAACATGTTGAGATGAGATGAGATCCCAAAGACAACCAAAGACAAATATACAACACGTTAAACACATTCATCTCAGATGAGATGAGATGAATGTGTTTAACGTGTTGTATATTTGTCTTTGGTTGTCTGGTTTTGTAATTGGCAATTTGTAATTGCTGTAGAATGTTTTACGCAATTGTTAAAGAGTGTTCAATATGCTGTTATAATTGTTTCTTGTATTCTACGTGTGCATTCTTTCATGTCGTTCTACACGCTGTTGTAATTATATCATGGTATTCTTCATGTTGCTGTAATTGTTTCATGGTATTTACATGTTGCTGTAATTGTTTCATGGTATTCTACACTTTGCTGTAATTGTTTCATGGTATTCTACACTTTGCTATATTTTTTTCATGGTATTCTTCATGTTGCTGTAATTGTTTCATGGTATTTACACGTTGTTATAATTGTTTCATGGTATTCTTCATGTTGCTGTAATTGTTTCATGGCATTCTTCATGTTGCTGTAATTGTTTCATGGTATTCTACACTTTGCTATAATTTTTTCATGGTATTCTTCATGTTGCTGTAATTGTTTCATGGTATTTACACGTTGCTATAATTGTTTCATGGTATTCTTCATGTTGCTGTAATTGTTTCATGGTATTTTTCATGTTGCTGTAATTGTTTCATGGTATTCTTCATGTTGCTGTAATTGTGTCATGGTATTCTTCATGTTGCTGTAATTGTTTCATGGTATTCTTCATGTTGCTGTAATTGTTTAATGGTATTCTTCATGTTTCTGTAATTGTTTAATGGTATTCTACACTTTGCTGTAATTGCTTCATGGTATTCTTCATGTTGCTGTAATTGTTTCATGGTATTCTTCATGCCGTTGTAGTTGTTTCATGGTATTTGTCAAGAACCTGAATTCACACAGGCATGCTGGCCACTTCATTCGTACCTTACGATCACAAACACGAGTGTACAAATGGTATCCATAATAATCGCCTGGATGGCGAGGGACACCGGTAAAAGGGAAAGCAAGCCCACACGCAAAACTCAGTCTTTTACTACTTTAAACGGTGTGTAAGGACTACGCTCGAGTTTAAGCGAGCGAACAAAAAGAAGAAGAAGAAGAATATTTATTTTCAGTAATTCTTTCATACAGTTTTCTATCCGGCGCTAATGCCTTCACAGATACATATATCACTCGCATCAATCGCTCTCACAACTCAAATACATTCGCTCGCTATGTCTAACTATGTCCTTCCTAATCTACACCGTCGCTAGGGAAAATCACACATCTGAACGCTCCAACAGTCAAGTCCGGTCTGCCTAAGTTTACAAAAAAAGTCTATTTCCTCCAATCCCAACTCAACTTTGGTGGGTTTGACTGTAAGTCCAAACAACTTGATTCGTTCGAAGACATGTCTCAGTTTCTGTTCGTCTGTCAGTTTCGGTTCTATATGTATGCTATCCCTTGTCGTAGTAGAGTCTACTGTCAGTACTGGTAGTACCATGTCATCGTCCTCTGTCTGATTGACTATTGTGGTTGTAATGTGTTCGTCTTCTGTCTGATTGACTGGTAGTGTTGCATTGTGTTCGTCTTCTGTCTGATTGGTTGGTATGGTTGTATTGTGTTCGTCCTCGTCTGTTTGGCTGGCATGATTACACTGTGTGCGTCTTCTGTCTGATTGATTGGTGTGGTTGCACTGTGTTTGTTTGCTGTCTGATATTCTTGGTCTACCAGTATACATTCACAAGGTCTAGAGGCCAGTGTTGTTTGTTGGACCTCTGATGCAAAATGTTTATCCTTTCTTACCAACTGCTGACAAATGGTACATGAATGACAAAAATATTTTATGTCTTTACACAATTTTGGCCAGTAGAACTTAGCTAAAACTCTGGCTGTTGTTTTCTTAGGGCCTAAATGATCAGCAAACGACGAATCGTGTGCGATTCGTAAAACTGTTTGTCGATGTTTGACAGGTAGTACAGCTTGCTGGATTTCATGGTATCTCTCTTGTATACTCTAGTGAGAATACCATTATGTAGTTTAAAATACCATGACGCGTTTTTGGTCACTTTTGGTTGTTCACCCACAAATTTAAAATAAGGTGAGATAGTTGGATCGGCGCGTTGCGCCTCTATGAAACTTTGTTTGGTGGTGTTATTTATTTTACCGCTAGGTGATATTAATTGTAGCATCTCTTTCTGCAGGTCATCTTGCTGTTTTTGTGTTTCTGACCTAGTTACCGCATTAGCCTGATTTGACAAGGTTTCTCTCCAGGCTTTTATTTCTTTAGTGGTGCAGTTCTTCAGTTGTGGTAGGCACCCTATTATCAGATCCGTACACGGGTTATGCAAGATGGCGCACGTAAATGTGCCTGACAGGAACGGAGTGTCTATACTAGCTTTCGCTAGCGGGTATTTTTCTATGTTGCCTGAGAAAGTTCGGCACTTTACAAACCCACCTGTAAAGTCTTCTGGCTTAGCCAATTCCTTCCTCAGACCGATCAAGGTACTCCCGCTATCGATCAAACATTGGCAAGGCTTATCATTCACCATTCCGTCATGAAATACTAGTTTGCCTCTGAAGGCAATGGCTGCGTTCGCGTTTTCATTAGAACACGGTACTGTGTGCCCGCATTTCAGCACTCCGTTTTCATGAAACTGGTGACATGTTATACATTGATCAAAATGTAGTACATCAATTGATGATACAACATTCTCTCCATATGGTAACCTTTCTTCAATCTCACATTCATCCTCACTTCCACTCTCAGAAGAAGTATCAACAAGTACAGCATTTCTGGCTCTCAATTTCTGACGTCCAACACATCTGCTACTATAGTGTCCAAATGCCCGACAAAAGAAGCATTTAACAGCACGTCTGTACTTGTTTCTTTTGCTCTCTTGCTTTTTTATCATCATCTCTAAGTGAGATGGATATGCTGGGTTTTTGTCACACATAGAATAACTATCATGGAAAAAATTGCAACATGGACATTGCGGTGGCTTTGTTTTCTGTTTATCTTTCATCCTAAATGGTGTTTGAGGTTTGCTTTTGGCGAAAGCCACTATTTCACTATCTTCTACTGTTGATTTAAATATATCTCTGTGTGAAGAAAAATATGCTGATCCCCGTTTCTCTAGCTGTTCTAAAGATTCTACATCAGCTTGCTGTAAAAACTTGGCAAAGGGAGTTGGGACAGTCGAGATAATCTTGTCCATTATCATTAGGTCCCTCAGCTTTTCAAAACTCTTATTTACCTTTGCAGCATTCAGCCACTTACTTTATACACTATGTACGTTAGAGACATAATCAATGAACGTTTCATTAGGTTTAGGTTTTAGTTTAGAATACTGAATTTGGTAACCTGGGGTATCTAGCAAAAAATGTTGCATAATGCGTTGCCGGATGTAGTCATAATCATTTCTCAGCTATTGGGGGATAGATTCTATCACTTTCAAAGGCTCCCCAGAGAGATTTTTCATATAGATCATGACCCAATGTTCCCGTGGAATTTTCTGGAATTTTAGCTGGAATTCCACATTCTCAGTCCAGGCAGAAATCGAGTCTCCTTGGCAAAAGGGTTTGACTAGCCTTTTGTACTTGCTAAACTTATTCTCTTCTTCTTTACTGTTTAGCTTAGTTGTTGCTATCTGTACGTGAGATTCGATTTCTAACTCTTTTATTTTCAGCTCTTTGTTTCCTCTTATCTCTAACTCTTTTAACTTAGTAGCTTCAACTAGCTCTACTTCTTTTAATTTGCTGGCTTGAGCCATTTCTAGCTGTTAATTTGGTTGTTTCAGCTATTTCTGCTGTCTTTTTGATGTTGTTGTTCCTGTGCTCGTTCGTCTCTTTCACTTGCCGCTTTCTTATCTACGTATTCTCTGTACTCGTTTTTGGCCCATTGTTTTAATTTATCTCCACTATATCCCAGGTCTTTACCTGCTTCTATACACTCTTTCAATGTTGACATTGTTGTTAGTTAGTTTACACGTTCACACACTCAAATCACAAAAATACAATTTCTATAATAATCTTAATTAATTACAGAATTCAAAATGAAGATGCTATTTTAGAGCATTTGTCAAAACAATTTGGGTACTTATCTGAATACTTTCAGCTTTATCGGGTCTATCAGGAGTTGTTGACTTCTCTTTCTTATTTTGTCACGCTCTTCTTTCAGTTTCTTCTCTACATTCTGTTATATAGAGCAGCAACAATTAACACACACAAATTTGCAAACATGTATGTTGATATTAATCACACTCAACAATATCTCTGTCTCTACAAAACGAAATCTGAAATGCGAAGTTACTGTAATTATTTCTGTCTGTCGTTATGTCAATGTCGTCTTGTCTTCACTTGCTTGAGGCATCACCTGGAACATTCCTGTGAAACATATCAATCTTATTGTCTTTGTAATTATTATATTTCACAGACGTTCACTTCTTCTCACATGCCATTCTTTCTATCGTGAGCGCTCTTTGTTTTTCAATCTTTCCGTATCAGTCGCAAGTTCTCCCGTAATATTACTACTCTTGTAATCCACTCGTTACTGATCACAACCAATCACACTCTTGATGTCACTGAAAAACATTCTTGCTCATAGTTTCAAACACTTGCTGACATCACTATTGAATTTGACCATACGTTTGCATATTCCTCTTGCTGTTACACTACTGACACATTCAATCGACCACTCTTTCTGTTGTTACACAATCACTCTGGTCATCGGTTCATAAATCATTCTTTCTATGTTTCAACTTTCGTTACTCTGATACTATTCTTACATTCCTGTCATGGGTTCATAAGAACTTCTGACACCACTCTTGCATTCTCGTCATGGTTTAATAAGAACTTCTGACACCACTCTTGGCCGCCTGTCAAGAACCCTGAATTCACATAGGCATGCTGGCCACTTCATTCGTACCTTACGATCACAAACACGAGTGTACAAATGGTATCCATAATAATATTTATTTTCAGTAATTCTTTCATACAGTTTTCTATCCGGCGCTAATGCCTTCACAGATACATATATCACTCGCATCAATCGCTCTCACAACTCAAATAAATTCGCTCGCTATGTCTAACTATGTCCTTCCTAATCTACACAGTCGCTAGGGAAAATCACACATCTGACCTCTCCAACAGTCGAGTCCGGTCTGCCTGAGTTTACAGGTCTCGCTACTCTTTGCCCCTCAATTCCCTGTGCGGTCAGCAGCACTGCGTGCTGGTCACTTGTCACGTAGTCTAGAGTCTCGTACTCGTTACCATACCGTCGTACTATCGTTCAGTCTGTTTACGGGTAGTTCCCCGTGGTTAACGTCCCTTGTCCTATCCGGGTGGTAGATTCCCGTTATGTCCTGGTTCTGACACGTCTGTGTCCTAACTGTGTCCTGTCTTATAGCTGGTTGAAGGTCTACGTCCTTCTACTGTCTCTATCTGTCTATTCTCTGATAACAGTCCTTATCTATGTCCTCTCTCTCTCTCTCTCTCTCTCTCTCTCTCTCTCTCTCTCTCTCTCTCTCTCTCTCTCTCTCTCTCTCTCTCTCTCTCTCTCTCTCTCTCTCTCTCTCTCTCTCTCTCTCTCTTCTCTTATACAGGTCCTTATCTATGTCCTGTCCTTACTTCTGTCCTGATCCTACTTATATCAGTTACCCAACACTTTGACAGTATTCTTCATGTTGCTATAATTGTTTCATGGTATTCTTCATGTTGCTGTAATTGTTTCATGGTATTCTACCTGCTGTTGTAGTTGTTTCATAGTATTCTACATTCAGTTATAATTTTTTGATGGTATTTACATGTTGTTGTAATTGTTTCATGGTATTCTACATATTATTGTAATTGTGTTATGGTATTTTACATGTTATGGTACTTATTTCATAGTATTCTGCGTGTTTTTTTTTAAAGATCTTTTCATGGTATTCTACATGTTGCTGTAATTGTTTCATGGTATTCTACATGTTGCTGTAATTGTTTCATGGTATTATACATGTTGCTATAATTGTTTCATGGTATTCTTCATGTTGCTGTAATTGTTTCATGGTATTCTCCACGCTGTTATAATTGTTTCATGGTATTATATATGTTGTAATTATTTCATGGTATCCTACATATTGTAATTGTTTCATGGTATTATATATGTTGTAATTGTTTCATGGTATTATATATTTTGTAATTGTTTTATGATATTATATATGTTGTAATTGTTTCATGGTATCCTACATATTGTAATTGTTTCATGGTATTATATATGTTGTAATTGTTTCATGGTATTATATATGTTGTAATTGTTTCATGGTATTATATATGTTGTAATTGTTTCATGGTATTATATATGTTGCAATTGTTTCATGGTATTATATTTGTTGCAATTGTTTCATGGTATTATATATGTTGTAATTGTTTCATGGTATTATATATGTTGTAATTGTTTCATGGTATTATATATGTTGTAATTGTTTCATGGTATTATATATGTTGCAATTGTTTCATGGTATTATATTTGTTGCAATTGTTTCATGGTATTATATATGTTGTAATTGTTTCATGGTATTATATATGTTGTAATTGTTTCATGGTATTATATATGTTGTAATTGTTTCATGATATTATATATGTTGTAATTGTTTCATGGTATTATATATGTTGTAATTGTTTCATGGTATTATATATGTTTTAATTGTTTCATGGTATTATATATGTTGTAATTGTTTCATGGTATTATATATGTTGTAATTGTTTCATGGTTTTATATATGTTGTAATAGTTTCATGGTATTATATATGTTTTAATTGTTTCATGGTATTATATATGTTGCAATTGTTTCATGGTATTATATATGTTGTAATTGTTTCATGGTATTATATATGTTGTAATTGTTTCATGGTATTATATATGTTGTAATTGTTTCATGGTATTATATATGTTGTAATTGTTTCATGGTATTATATATGTTGTAATTGTTTCATGGTATTATATATGTTGTAATTGTTTCATGGTGTTATATATGTTGTAATTGTTTCATGGTATTATATATGTTGTAATTGTTTCATGGTATCCTACATATTGTAATTGTTTCATGGTATTATATATGTTGTAATTGTTTCATGGTATTATATATGTTGTAATTGTTTCATGATATTATATATGTTGTAATTGTTTCATGATATTATATATGTTGTAATTGTTTCATGATATTATATATGTTGTAATTGTTTCATGATATTATATATGTTGTAATTGTTTCATGGTATTATATATGTTGTAATTGTTTCATGGTATTATATATGTTGTAATTATTTCATGGTATTATATATGTTGTAATTGTTTCATGGTATTATATATGTTGTAATTGTTTCATGGTATTCTACACGTCGTTGTAATTGTTTAAGGATGTTTAATGTGTTGTTGTACTTATCTCAGTATGTTTTAAGCATCGATAAAATGTATATCATGTTATTGCTACTGATATAATTATTATTGAGACTCTTTACTGGTTGTTGAAGATGAAGACGAACCACATATGGAAATGTTAAGTGAGTGCTTGACTCAACCCAACTTAACTGATTAAGTTCCGAAGGATAATATATAGCCAAATGTGACCTATCATATAGATAGAAGGATATCATCGACATATTAGGAACATTGTGTTATTTGATTTTTTTTTCATGGTATGATGGTATCCTCTGCAGTTTCAATGCTCAGTGAACGGAAATTTACTTTATGGTACTTGTTTGATTTTGTTCCATGATTGGTCCAAACCTACTTTTTTTTTGGACATTGAATCGGCTAACTCCCCGGGAAGGTTAACCCGGTCAACAAATGCCCGCAGAAGTCGGATGTGTAGGCCTAACGGCGCAAGAACGCAGCTCTGCTGTAAACAGACACACCGCAATCACGTCCGAAAAAAATCTCCGGATGAACGCAGAAGAAGAAGAAGAAGAAGAAGAAGAAGAAGAAGAAGAAGAAGAAGAAGAAGAAGAAGAAGAAGAACCGGTTAACTCAACTCATCTGTTTAACACCTTATAATTGTCTATATAAGACAATTAGACTAGATTGTATGGTGAAATAGACGCGTTAATAAAATAAACGTAAACACGGAAGACATAAACACAATATTGCACGATTTATCGCCTGGCATATTTCGCTGCATCTCGTCGGGTGCACACTGCAGAGCTATATATCACATGAAGTAAATACACAAATAATATTTTGGCTGAAATACTAAATGCATAGTCATTGATATTGTTCGAATGTGTAATCTGTTATCCGCACATTTAGACAGACAGACAGACATTTACACAGACATTTAGATAGATAAGTAGACAGACAGACAGTTGGATAGACATAGAGATGTTAAGGCACAGGGAAAAAAAGCCTTAAACTAAAATAAAAAAGGAAATGAAATATATGTGAACTCAGTCCAGTGCACTAGAAGTAGTTGCCCATGTATGAAGTAAGATTGAGTGCAAAGCGAGGGAACGGAAGAAAAAAACGATACAGAAAACTTCACACTAAAGTTAGTAAAATATTGACTTTGGACATCAAAGGCACGTAGAGACATTTAGGGTGTATTTTTTAAGACTGTGCAGTGTTTGAAAATATTGCCGGTCAAGTTTTGTATTCACCTTCTGAAAAGTTCATGCAACATAACAGGTAAATACAAAACTTGGACCGGTAATATTTTCAAACATTGCACAGTCATTAAAAATACACTCTGTATTTGTTTTACATAAGGCATTTGGTTACTCTTTAGTTTATAGGGGATGAAATTCATTTGCACATCGTCATTATCATCAAATGCCATGTCGATAATCGTGGGAGGTCTTGGTTCGTCATTTCACACGATCTCGAGAGGCTTATATCAGGTCGCGTTCTTGTCTCGATTATACCACGAAACCACCGCAACAATATATCTATCTCTGTGTCTGCCTCTTTGCTCTTTTCCTATTTTGTTTTTAAGTTAATTTCTCCCCGTAACATGCCCCCAAAATGTTTGACTGTCTACATTTAATTTATCGAATCCAGTTATATTATTCTTCTGTTGTGTGTGTGTGTGTGTGTGTGTGTGTGTGTGTGCGTGCGTGCGTGCGTGCGTATGTATGTGTGTGTGTGCGTGTGTGTGGTGTGTGTGTGTCTGTGTCAACGCTTTTCTTTGCATTTTCCCCAGAAACCACATGTCCACTGGCATTAGATGTTTCTCAGCTTGTCTGAAATTGTTCAACACTTGTTGTTTTCTCAATGCAAGTCGCATCTGTGTCATTCTTGCAAAAGGCTACCTTTCCCACAGAGTCACATTAAATATTGTGTGTTTGTTTGCTTCAAAATAACAGTTAACGAAGAATATTCAGTCCATTTGCCCCCCCCCCCCCAAAAAAAAAATAAAATAAATAACAGCAACACAGATGTGATCCAATCCTCTATTGATTAAGTGAGATGGCTAACCATATCCTCCACCGTTTACGGGCATGGCACATGACAATGATGATGACATGTAATTCTGGGATGTGTGAAATCTTACAGTCTTAACTGATATTATTTGCACGCGATCGTCCTGTTTGAATATATCTGACTGAAATAGGCCAGCCTCTTAAACAAACTTGAAATACGTTCATAACGGCCCTAGCTGAACAAGCAAAGCGTACAGATATGTTGAGCAGAAAGTTTCAGGTTGGAGTGTTTACATTTACATCTACGTGTCGTGCAAGACCAGGTTGTGTCATCTTGAAATCGGAGAATTTGGTGTTTATCATCATCACCATGTGCCATGGGGAGCCGCGGTGGCGTGGTTGCTAGATGCTGGCCTGCCTGTCTGTCTGTCCGGTGGTCAACTCTTGCAATCTCCATTGATGCAGATTTTTCAACATTGACCTTCTCTCCCCGGTTGACGCATCTGAGTTGAGTCAAGAACCGACATTCAAGCACTCGGGACATTGCCATACGTACTTCGTCCTTATCTGCAACAGCCAGCGAAGAGTCCCAATAAAAATGGTACTAGTAGCAGACGGGTTATGTGTCAATCTGGCCTTTCCTAGAAGTTTCGTGAGTGGGTCAAATTCTCTGGTCACTCCCTGCAGCACCATTCTCCTCAAGTCGTGATGATCTATCTGTCTTCTGCGCCAACAACACGATAGCAAAGAATAAACAATTTAAGAATAACCACTTGAAGAATAACCACTTTAAAATGCACCCCCCCCCCCCCACAAAAAAGGGGGGAGGGGTTGGTAGAAATTAGAGGCAATACAAAACAAAAGGACAATCACCAGCTGCGAGATCCAAGTGGCAAAATGATCCCATTGAAAGAACCAGGTTTTTTGACGAATGACCAGCTGGCTGGCAAATAACATTGTATCTATGATTTTGGCTGGCGACTGTGGTTGAGTGTTGGTGAAAACCATTTCACAATCCCGAAATACCGTGATAAATGCACAAGTCATGTAGGTATTTTGCAAGACTAGGCGTTCACTCCAGCTCTGCGTCCCGGCTTTAACAGAAAATGGGAACCATGCAAATAGCTTTTAACCAAGGCTTTTGAATCTCTGACACAGAAATCAACATCTCTAACATCAATTTCAGAAGTAGGCGAGGGCGAAAGAATACGAGCGATGTGCAGGAAAGGCTGTTCAACGCCTACACGTGCATTAAGTTGGTCTTGGTCTTTTACTTCTCATTTAGAAAGCAATGGCAAACTGCTAAATGTAAAATTACCTAGAAGGAGTTTGTCGCAACGTCATGAAAAGGACATGACACATGTTTTAAACATCAATTTAATTCCTGTTTGACTTCCGTTCAACAAGATGGCGACTGCACGAAGTTATTCTCTTACATGTGAACGTGTATTTCTCCTCATAACCTGTCCAATAAAATTTTGCCTGTCTTCGTCTAATTTCTCTAATCAGTTTACAGTTGTCATTTGCTTCCTGTAGGTCTTGCTCATTGGCTGTTCTGTCTGTCTATGGTATTCTTTGCATTTTAAACTGCTGAACGTAAAAGTGGCCTAGTACGAGACAATCTCAGACAGAAAATGCTGTTTTAATTTGAACATGCAGTCTGTCCATATCTCAGAGCTATACTTCGCTTAAGTGTTTAAAGAACTCTTGCACTTAGTTATAGGGTGTATTTTTAATGACTGTGCAGTGTTTGAAAATATTGCCGGTCCAAGTTTTGTATTCACCCTCTGTAAAGTTCACGCAATATTATAGGAAAATATAAAACTTGGACCGGCAATATTTTCAAACACTGCACAGTCATTACAAATACAGCGTGTATAAATAGTTTGTTGTGGTTGCGTTCTGTCGCTAAGAACTCAGGCATATTCCATACACTTGCTTTTATCTCTAGTGTACGGGACTGATCTTTGCGTGTGGATTCCCCCCCCCCCCCCCCCCTCTCTCTCCGTATATCCTTTACAAGACATCGCTGTCAACATCAGCATCTTTCAGCTGATTGTTGATTTCTTGGCAAGATTACGCTCAGCAGTTTGCTAATGCTTTCTGAGCGCCGGCTCACATACCTAGTGAGTTATCAACGCGGCGAGAACCGCTACCGATTCTCGCGCAGGTTACGTTACTCACGAGAATATACGGGATTACGGAGAAAGAGCGTGTGGAATAGCTTTCCCTATTACCAGTGTCCCTTGACATCAGGCAAATTCACTCAGAATTCAAAGGTTCTTGTAATTTACGTCCCCAAGTCAAGGACGGCTGGGCTCCGTGGCTAAAGGCTTGCGAGCGCGATTCGTGAGCCGCTTATCTGCGTTCGAAATACAGCTGCGACTGATTTGGCAGCAGACCGAGTCGCACTGGATCTTAACGTGTTGGTATAGGAGCCGGTCGTTCAGAAAGCAATGGCAAACTACTGAACGTAAACGTTCCAAGATATCAACAACAGCAGTAAAATGCTGGTGTCGACAGCGATGTCCTGTAAATATGATATGATGGGGAAAACATCAAGGGTGAGAAGTCGACATTTAGGTCCAACTGACCAGTATAGGGGTTGAACCTACTACCTCGGCATCAGCACACCGAATGTTTAAGGGCGTTTTCATCCATTCGGCCATGCTGACGTCCAGTTATCAATATCAGATTTAATATATTTTCAGATTCTCGCCAAAGAAACGGAAATGCAAATCTACCTTGAAGACACTCCTGGGGGTAGCAATTATCACCCTTTTCACTACGACGGCTATTTTCATTGGTCTGTTTGTATATTACTACATCGGGTTTGAATTGCCAGGTAAGGATATTTTTTCATCTTCTACTGTTATACATTGTGTATTTTTAATGACTGTGCAGTGTTTGAAAATATTGCAGGTCCATGGTTTGTATTCACCCTCTGTAAAGTTCATGCAACATAATAGGTTAATACACAACTTGGATCGGCAAAGTCATTAAAAAATACACCTATACAACCGGGTGTTGTGGAGAAGGGGTTTCGAGCGCAATTCGTTATCCCGCATGTCATGTTCAAAACATATTTGTGGGCGATTTGAAAGCAGACCGCCTTGCGTTGGATTTCATACATTGTTATGAGTGCCGGTCGTTTATGTTGTTTGTCCATCAAGAATGATGATGACCATTCATTTCATCCAGTGGGGTTGAAGGTGTGGAGCCGTGGGTTCTTAGATGGCTGATAAGGCCTATTTTGGCTAGAAATGTTCTTTGACAATGTGGGCAAAGAATGCTTGACGTCTCTGGAGGAGGATTTCCTTCTGTGGTTTTTCTGTCCTGCCTTATCTTCACAGCTCTTGCAGTCCTGGTTGCCTCACATATGACTGCACCTTTGCGTAATGATGCACGCCACGAATTTCGGTCTCTGGCTGCAGCCTCCCAGGTGTCATGATGAATTTCAAAAGCATTCAGTGAAATTTTCAGAGTGTCTTTAAAGCGTTTCCTCTGGCCACCTTGGGAGCGTTTACCACAACGCAGTTCGCTGTAAAAAATTCGTTTAGGGAGCCTGTGATCTGGCATGCGAGTCAAGTGACCAGCCCAACGAATCTGATTCTTCATCAGTATAGTGTGGATACTGGGCATGGATGCTCTTTCTAGGACTTCAGTGTCTGGAATCTTGTCTTGCCATTTAATCTTCAGTAGCTTCCTTAGGCAGACTGTGTGGAAGTGGTTTAATTTCCTAGCGTGTCGCTGATAAACAGTCCAGGTTTCACAAGCATATAGCAGTGTGGATAATACAACTGCTTTGTAGACTTTTAGCTTTGTTTGCAGGCTTATTCCAGTTCTGTCCCATACATTCTTGTACAGTCTGCCAAAGGCCGCACTGGCCTTGGAGATTCTTGCATTCACTTCGTCATCAATTGTGGCAGCTTGTGACACAGTGCTGCCAAGATAGGTGAATTTGTCCACAACACTTAGTCTATGATCATTCACTTTGATATTCGGCACAGTGTGATTATTCCCTGGAGCTGGCTGGTACATAACTACAGTCTTCTCCAAGTTGATATTGAGCCCAAAGTTGGCACAGGCATGTGAGAAAGCTGAAACATTATGTTGCATGTCCGCCTCTGAGTTGGCGTATAGAGCGCAATCATCAGCAAACAGGAGCTCTCTGACGGTGTCGCTGTTAATTTTGGTTTTAGCTTTCAGCCTTCTGAGATTGAATAACTTTCCATCCATACGGTAGTTGATGTCTATTCCAATGTCGTCGTTCTCGAAGGCATTCATCAACATGGCTGAAAACATGAGGCTGAACAGTGTTGGTGCCAGGACACATCCTTGCTTCACTCCATTGGTGACAGGAAAGGGTTCAGACAGTTCACCATTTTCCTGTACTCTTGCCTGCATGCCGTCATGAAATAGCCGCACTATTTGGACAAACTTTCGTGGACAGCCATATTTTGCCATAATCTTCCACAGTCCTTCTCTGCTGACTGTATCAAAAGCCTTGGTAAGGTCAATGAAAGTGGAGAAAATTTCGCACTTCTGTTCCTGACATTTCTCTTGCAGCTGCCTTGCAGCGAAAATCATGTCAACAGTTCCACGTTCTTTTCTGAAGCCACATTGACTCTCAGGAAGAAGACCTTGATCGAGATGGGCTGTGAGGCGATTGAGAAGAATTCTGGCGAGTATCTTCCCTGCAATTGAAAGCAAGGAGATGCCTCGGTGGTTGTCACAGGATTGGCGGTTTCCTTTACGTTTGTAAAGGTGGACTATTGACGCGTCCTTGAAGTCTTGTGGCATGGTCTCGTTCACCCATATGTTTGTAAAGACTTGGTGAAGCTGCTCTGTTAGGACCGGCCCACCTGCCTTGTATATCTCTGCTGGGATGGAGTCAGGACCAGGTGCCTTGCCGCTGGAGAGTTGCTGGATGTCTTTGTTTACTTCCACTATGGTTGGCAGGTCATCAAGTGTCTCATTGGTGGGAACTTGAGGAAGGCAGTTGATGGTTTCATCATCGAAGAAGGAAGTTGCATTTAAGATTTTGCTGCCCAGCGTTGAAGGATTTCTTTCTTATCGGTGACCAATGTTCCCCCATCTGCACTGAGGAGGGGAACTATGCCTGGTGATGTAGGACCATAGACCGCTTTCAGTGAGTCGTAGAAGTTTTTCATATCATGTCTGTCAGCAAAGCCCTGAATTTCATCAGCTTTGCTGCTCAGCCAGGAGTCCCGCATGTGCCGAAGTTTCTGCTGCACTACTCTCTGAATGTTCTTGAAAGCATCTTTTTTTTAATGTTGACTTTGGGTCATTCAAATGTGCCTTGAGGAGAAGATGTTTCTCGGCCAGCAATTGGTTGATGTCTTCGGAATTTTCATCAAACCAGTCTTTATGCTTTCGGGGGGCTGGACCCAGGATTTCCATAGCAGTGTTGTAAATTATGTCCTTTAGGGCTCTCCATTCTGTTTCTGTATCCTGTTTAGCTGCAGCATTGGGCTTGAGGTGGTCTTCCAGCATATTTTCAAACGACTGCTGCATTTTCTTGCTGTTTAGGCGGGTGACATTTAGCTTTTTTTTTGCATTTTCGCCCCTTGAGGACGCCGTGGTGGCCTGATGTGAATGTTTATTTTCGAGACAATGAGACGATGGTCTGTCCAACATTCGGCACCACACATGGATTTTGTCACTCGAACGTCTTGTCTGTCACTCCTCCTGACGATGACATAGTCAATGAGGTGCCAGTGTTTCGAGCGAGGGTGCATCCACGATGTCCTATTTCTCATGGGGAGACGGAAAATTGTGTTCGTAATCAGGAGATCATGTTCGGCACATGTCTGAAGGAGGCGGAGTCCATTGCTGTTACAATTTCCGACTCCATGCTTTCCAATAAGGCCACTCCAAGAGGTGGTGTCTGTGCCTACTCTGGCATTGAAATCCCCAAGGAGTATAAGTTTGTCTCCTTTGGGAACAGATGTTAATACATTGTGCTGGTCCTCATAGAACTTGTTCTTGACATCATCTTCGTTGGTCATAGTTGGTGCGTAGACACTCACAATGGTTGCATGCTTCCTTCCATTCAGCAGGGGCAACTTCATGGTCATGAGCCTGTCGTTTATAGCCTTTGGAAATCCAGCTAATTTGCCGACCAGGGCCGACTTAATGGCAAATCCCACACCGGATTGGCGTCTTTCCTCGCTTTTCCTTCCACTCCAGAAAAATGCGTAGCCGGCACCTATTTCACAGATTTGGCCTTCTTCTGCAAGTCGTGTCTCGCTCAAGGCTGCAATGTCGATGTTGTACCTGCCCAGCTCTCTCCCAATCAGTGCTGTTCGTCTCTCTGGACCTGACGCGCCGTCTCTGTCAAGTAGGGTGCGTACATTCCAAGTTCCGATTGTTAAGAGAATATGGTTTACTCTTTTAGCTTTGCTTGTTTTATCTTTCTTTATATGTCGACCGCAGTTAGGGTACCCACCAACCGCGGCTAGCTGGTTAGGTAGTGATGGAGCAGACAATGTTTAGAGCACCTTTTCTAGCCCCTTCCTCATGCTATGGAGGTGAGCAGTGTGTTCCTATAGAGGGCTGCTCAGTCGATCAGGGGGCTGTCGAATCCCACTGCTGCCCCGGTCAGTAGAAGACGACCATATGGCCTGAGCCGCCTGTGTGCAGGTCTGCGACTACGGCTGCCAGCGTACCCACGCCAGCCGCTTCGCCGCTCGCCCATCGCCACAGGGCTTGAAGGTGATATATGACGTTGGATGAAGAATGACTTGCGCAATGACTTGGATTAAAGTGAGGAAGAGTTGCGAAATTCGTCGACCTCACTCTCTCGCCTGAGTCCATCTGAGTCCAGTGGTAAGACAAGTCGAGACGACTGGAGATGAATACAGGTGCAGTGGATGACCAGGGCGCTCTACGTGCCTTGCCGTGCTCATTACGTTCCACAACGCTTTGCAGGTAAACGCCGTCTTGCCCGTTGAATCAGAAATGATTTCTTCCGCGCAGTCTGCCGAATCCTGTCTTCACGTGCTGGGTAGGCATACCCTAGTTTTACCTCTTGGTTTGACACCAAATCGGATACCCATGCCTGGTTTAGCCAGCCTCTCACAGCTGTTGCCCGGGGGGTGGCCGCTGTCGCATGCTGACAGCTACTAGGAGCCACAGGCACGAGCTGGGTGTGAGGCTTGGACCAGTGGGGGATGGGTCCTGAAAAGGACATGAGAGTCATCCTTTCCAAAGGTGCTACCAATGCCTAACACCCCGTACCCCCCTAACGACTAACGGTCGTTCATAAAGCAATGGAAAACTACTGAACGTAAACTTGCCAAGAAATCACAAATGCTGGGTTGATTGCGATGTCATGTAAAGAATAAGCAACTAACTTGAACTGTTATATACAACGGCACTGTAACTTAGGGAAGAGTAAAACAGCGTTTCGCAATTCCTCGACATACCGTGTCGAAGTTTCGAGATTAACGACAGATGATGTAGAAGGAGCCCGATTTACATTGATTTCGGTGATATAAGGCGTTAACCGTTCTGAAAGCAAAGGCAAATTTCTTATAATCCATATCGTATGGCGTTAATGATCATGTCTGTCCACACCCCTCTGTCTCTTGTGCTGCCAATCATATATGATGCAGATATTCCTCTATGCCTTGATGTCAGACTGTCCAGCATGATCTCCCTTGGTCTCCCTCTGCTTCTTTTCTCCTCTAGCTTTCACGTTGTGACGATATACTTCAGCCTTCCCTTTCCCGTGAAATGTCCTATAGGAATGTGGACTGTCTTCTTCTGGTGCGAGCAACCAGTTCTCTTTGAGAATTAACTTCTTTTAGGATGTCTTGCTTGGTCTTTCTATCCGTCCACGATATTCTCGTCATTCTGATATAAAACCACATCTCCGTAGCTTCCATATAATTCTTCACTTGTCTGCTAACTGTCCAGAATTTGCTTCCATGATCAGGATTGGCTCAGTATAGCTATTTTGAGCCAAAAGCAAACTGATGAACTATAATTGCCTAGTAAATCACAAATAGTCAATTAATGCTGGGATTTACTGCAACGTTCTGTAAAGGACACATACCAAACTTTAATTATTCTACTATACAGATCAGATAGTATGGTTCTGATATATGAATAAACATGAGGGGAAAAGCATATAGAAACATGACAAGAATCAGATGGATTTAAGACTGAACACTAAACTGAAGGATCGACGTCATTACACTCGGGATATTCTCGCATGTGCTCCGATCCTCTCTTCTAAAACCCCAATAGCAACTTGATTAAAAGTTCGCCTGCTTTTTCTACTATGCTATGAGTATCGCCCACACCATCAACTCACTCCTTTCTAAGCCAGTCTTTCCAGGGATGGATACTCCGTTGTTTCAGCTGCGATTTCTGGCCGATTCTAGAGAAAATTCACCACATTACCTTTATCATAAAGTACTCTCCACACAAGTGAAATATTGTTGTCACTTGAAACGTCATGAACGTTTGGAGAGGACAATAATGGAGGAGTATATGCCCGGGAGCCGTCTCCCTGGCGTAGGCGTTAAGGACGTTGTTCATAATCCCGTTTACTCTTGTACGAAACACAGCTGCGCGATATTAGGCAGCGGATCACGTCGCGTTGGTTACTTACGGAGGTATGTGAGCCGGTCGTTCAGAAAGCAATGGCAAACTACTTAACGTAAAACTTGCCAAGACATCAACAGCAGCTGAAACATGCTGGTGTTGACTGCAATGTCATGTAAAGGATATGTTTTTTTTTATTCGCATATCCTTCACAGGACATCGCTGTCAACAGCAGCATCTTTCAGCTGTCTGTTGATTTCTTGGCAAGATTACGCTCAGTAGTTTGCCATTGATTTCTGAGCGGCCGGCTCAGTTATCCCGCGAGTCACCAGCGGGGGTCGAACCGCTCCCAGTTCTTGCCCGCTACGAGACTCTGCGTGATAAACGGGATTACGGAGAAAGTGTTGTAACCCCTCGGCCAGAGAAACAGACTGTAAAGGATATGCGAATAGAAATATGCTCAGGAAGAGAGGGAGAAGAAGGTCAAAGAGAAGATGGGTGCATGATGTGGCAGATGACCTCCAGATGGGTGTATGAGATGCGGGACATCTTGATAATGATCGAGAAGTTTTCTGGAAGGCTGTTATGTGAGCGTGGATCTGCAAAGGGTATGCAATTGAATGAATGATCTCTCCACACAGAGAGGCAACAGCAACTAGTCTAGCAGTCAGTTCATAGCCCCGCACACGTGATTGCACTGGGCAAATATTTCCTGATTGCTCACAATCTCCGACATGGCAAGGTATGCTACCCACTCGACTCGAACTTTCCAGTTTTCACGTTGCGACGCTTGCTCTGCCAGTCCGTTACAAACACAACATGTCTGACTGTGCTGCCGTCCAACTAACAGAAGGGAGGGCTGAGAAACTGAGAAATAAACTAGTGCTGGAAAATAAAACAAAGGCGACTTCGCAAAGTTATCACATGTCTGCCAATGCTATCTAAAGTCACATGACTATCTGTGATTGCTAACATCACACTACTGTCTATGATAACTAAATCACATTACTGCTCACATTTTATGACACCACAATATGCCACATATATTATGTGCCCTTAAAAATATATCTTTGTGTGTGTATATATATATATATATATTCAGAAATATTGAAGATATGGAAGGAATCAACATTGGGGAACGATGCATCAATAACATTAGATGTGCAGATGATACAGTCTTGATTGAAGACAATGAACAGGACCTGCAAAATTTAGTAGATGCGATTGTTACACACAGTGAACAACTAGGGTTAGAATTAAATTGTAAAAAGACACAGATTATGGTCGTCACTAGGAAGGACGAAATACCACAATGTAATATACAAGTAAATGGGAATATTCTTCAACAAGTGAGCAGGTACAATTATCTCGGAACAGTAATAACATCTGATGGGAGATGCCTTGAAGAGATTAGAACAAGAATCGCCATGGCAAAATTAGCCTTTAGCAAGATGAAAAACATATTGACCAATAAAAAGATGTCAATTGAAACGAGAAAAAGAGTGTTGAGATGCTACATTGAACCTGTACTTTTATATGGATGTGAAGCGTGGACAATGAGCAGTCAGGCTGAAAAACATCTGATGGCTGTAGAGATGTGGTTTCTGAGGAAAATGCAAAGAATACCATGGACAGCCAGAAAGACCAATGAACAAGTCCTTCAAGAAACAAATGAAGATCGTAAATTGATTAGAGAAATTAGACGTAGACAGTCAAAATTTTTTGGGCATGTTATGAGAAGAAATGGATTGGAGAATTTGGTGACAACTGGTAAGATCGAGGGGAACAGACCAAGGGGAAGACCTAGAAGGAAGCAAGTACCTGGATGGCTTGGCCTTGTGGCATGGTCGAGACAGAAACACGGAGCTGATCCACGACTCTGGTGATCGAGTGAGATGGCAGAACATGACCGCCCACGCTTACCGGCATGGCACATGATGGATGGATGGATGGATATATATATATATATATATATATATATATATATATATATATATATATATATATATATATCATCCAGTGCCTTGCCGGCTTACGTAGGCGAACAGCCTCTCCACAAATTTCCGTCTCCGACGTTATGGATCAATTCATGTGTTTACTCCCTTCCGTGCCGTGCCACGAGACTATCAAGAATTTTCTCACGCTGTCTTCTTCTATCTCTGTGTCCACAAATGTTCCAGTTTTTCTTCTCATAATATAGCCAAAAAAATAATAACTGCTTCTTGTCGATGTTTGTGATAAGTTGTCTTTGCGACTTAGCTTCCCTCAAAACGTTCAGATTGCTCATTTTGGCTGTCCAATTAATTTTCAGCATATAAAACCTCATGTACCAGGCTTTTTGCTGATTTTTTTCGCCTGTTTACTAATTGTCCATGATTAGCAGACAAATATTATACTTGTTTCCATGTGACATGCATGAGCTCTTTTTTCTAACTTTCAAGGGCAATGACTTATTGCACAAAACGTTCTTCATTTGATAGAATGCAGATTTCGCGTGTCCTTTTCGGTTCTTTATTTCTGTGAAACATCCTCCATCAGATGTTATGCATGTGCCCAGCTATCTGAATGTCTGCACTTCCCCTAAAATAACGTCCTGCACTTTAATTGCACACATAGGCACAATCTGTTTCTTTGATATCACCATGGCTGATACAGTAAAAAAAAAAAAACCATATAATTTTCAAAATTGTTCTGGCAATTACCTAGAAAGGCAAGACGACGAGAGCGGGAACTGATCACTATACCTCATATGCCGTTACCCCTAGCGACAGTATCGTCAATGTGACTAATTTGACATTTCATAGTCTACGTAATTGTTTATGAGTTCTTGTGCTTTCTTTTCCTTAGGATCAACTACAGGACAAACCCAGCAAGACAACAGCAGAACAACGGGTAAGCATTTCACCATGTCTTTGTAAATAATTAACATGCTTTAAAAGACCAGAGGATCCACTTCATTGCACTGAGTGTGATCCCATATACTTCGGCCTCTTTCCGCAGGGCGGCCTGCGTAAAAGCGTCCCACAAAACACGAATTCCGTAGCTCCGGCGTGGGACCCTCCCTGGAGTCTCCGAGAACATTGCAGTCGTGAATCGAAAGACTTAGCCCGGAATCGAACCCACAACCTTCCGAGCGTGAGGCAGGAGGCGAATCCACTTCGCCACTGAGACTCTCTTTGAGTAAAGTAAAGTAAAGGGAAGTGAAGTGAAGTGAAGTGGATTAAAGTAAAGTAAAGTAGAGTAGAGTAGTGTAGAGTAGAGTAGTGTAGAGTAAAGTAAAGTAAAGTAAAGTAGAGTAGAGTAGAGTAAAGAAAGTAAAGTAAAGTAAAGTAAAGTAAAGAGCAGAGTAGAGTAAAGTAGAGTAGAGTAGAGTAGAGTAGAGTACAGTAGAGTACAGTAGAGTACAGTAGAGCACAGTAGAGTACAGTTGAGTTGAGTTGAATAGAGTAAAGTATAGTAAAGTAGAGTAAAGTAAAGTAAAGTACAGTCATGTAAAGTAAAGTACTGTAGAGTAGAGTAGAGTAGAGTAGAGAAGAGTAGAGTAGAGTAGAGTAGAGTAGAGTAGAGTAGAGTAGAGTAGAGTAAAGTAGAGTAAAGTAGAGTAGAGTAGAGTAGAGTAGAGTAGAGTAGAGTAGAGTAGAGTAGAGTAGAGTAGAGTAGAGTAGAGTAGAGTAGAGTAGTGTAGAGTAGAGTAGAGTAGAGTAGAGTAGAGTAGAGTAAAGTAAAGTAAAGTAAAGTAAAGTAAAGTAAAGTAAAGTAAAGTAAAGTAAAGTAAAGTAAACGCTTGAATTGCACTCATAATGTCATGAATGATTCACTCAAAGACATCGAGAAGTAGAATGTCAGCTGTACTAGAACACGATCTCAAGTAACAAAACGGACGTTGCGGCCAAAGCCTTTCTAAGCACACAAACAATAAACACACACCGATATAGCTACATGTAAATCTTATATATAAATTAGGATCGTCTGTCTGTCTGTATGTATGTATGTATTTATGTATGCATGTATGTCCTTTATGCGCTCGCGAACGGCCCATCCGATTGAGATGCAATTTTCTACACCCCTTCCTTTCATTCCAGAGCTGCCAACTGTCGTATTTTTTTTTCTTCTTCCTCCTCCTCCCTCCTCCCATTCCCAAAATACGTACGTAAATATATGATGATGATGATGATGAAAGAATCCCCGAACCAAAACGCTAGGGAAAGGGAAGAAAATGACGTGACTACACAGAATCGTCACACGGCAATCATCATCATCAAGTGCCGTGCCGGCTGGCGTAGGCGTTCATGGCTCTCCGTAGATCTCAGTCTTTGGTTTTTTGGATCAACTCTGCTGCTGATATTCCTCCATGCCACGGCAATATCAATAACAATTCATCTTTTTATGTGTAAGGAAGGTATCTACAGTCGTGTAGAAGGGAAGAACTAGACTCTCTTCTCCTCCCTCCTCCTCCCTCTACCTCCTCCCTCCAACCTCCTCCTCTTCCTCCTCCCTCTCATCCCTCTCCCTCCTCCCTCCTCCTTCTCCCTCTTTCTTCTCCCTCTTCCTCTCCCCTCCTCCTCCATCCTCCTCCCTCCTACTCCCTCCGCCTCCTCCCCCTCCTCCCTCATCTTCCCTCCTCCTCCCTCCTCCTGCCTCCCTCCTCCTCCTCCTGTCTCCTTCTCCCTCATCATCCTCCCTCCTCCTTCTCCCTTCTTCTCCCTCTTCCCTCTTCCTCCTCCTCCTACCTCCTCCCTCCTCCTCCCTCTACCTCCTCCTCCTCCCTCCACCCTCCTCCTCCCTTCTCCTCCTCTTCCTCCTCCCTTTCCTTCCTCCTCCTCCTCCCTCTACCTCCTCCTCCCCTACCTCTTTCCTCCTCCCTCCTCCTCCTCTTCCACCTCCCTTTCCTTCCTCCCCTCCTCATTCTCCCTCCTTCCTCTCCCTCCTTCCTCCTCCTCCTTCCTTCTTCTCCCTCTGCCTCCTCCCTACTCCTCTCCCCTCCTCCTCCTTCTCCTCCTCCCTCCTTCTCCCTTCTTCTCCTCCTCTCACCTCCTCCTCCTCCTACCCTCTTCCTCTTCCCCTCCTCCCTCTCCCTCCTCCATCCTCCTCCTCCCTCTTCCTCCTCCTCCCTCTTCCTCCTCCTCCCTCTTCCTCCCTCTCCCTCCTCCATTCTCCTCCTCCCTCTTCCTCCTCCTTCTTTCTCCTCCTTCCTTCTCCTCCCTCTTCCTCCTCCTACCTCCTCCCTCCTCCTATCTCCTCCTCCCTCCTCCCTTTTCCTCCCTCCTCCCTCTACCTCCTCCCTCCTCCTCTCCACTCTTCCTCCTACCCTCTTCCTCTTCCCCTACCCCTCCTCCCTATCCCTCCTCCCCCCTTCACATTCCTCCTCCTCCCTCTTCCTCCTCCTCCTCCTCCCTCCTTCTCCCTCCTCCTCCTTCTTCCTCCCTCCTCCTCCCTCCTCCCCCTCCTCCTTCCTCTCCTCCTCCTCACTCCTCCTCCTCCCTCCTCCTCCTCCCTCTAACCTCCTCCCTCCTCCTCCCTTCACATTCCTCCTCCTCCCTCTTCCTCCTCCTCCCTCCTCCTCATCCCCCCTCCTCCCTTCTCCTCCTCCCTCCTCCTCCTCCCTCTACCTCCTCCTTCCTTCACATTCCTCCTCCCTCTTCCTCCTCCTCCCTCCTCCTCCTCATCCCTCCTTCTCCCTCCTCCTCCTTCTTCCTCCCTCCTCCTCCTCCTCCCTCCTCCCCCTCCTCCTTCCTCCTCCTCCGTATCCTCCTCCTCACTCCTCCTCCTCCCTCTACCTCCTCCCTCTACCTCCTCCCTCCTCCTCCATTCACATTCCTCCTCCTCCCTCTTCCTCCTCCTCCCTCCTCCTCATCCCTCATCCCTCCCTCCTCCTCCTCTCTCCTCCTCCCTCCTCCTCCTCCCTCCTCCTCATCACTCCTCCTCCCTCCTCCTCCTTCTTCTTCCCTCCTCCTCCTCCCTCCTCCCCTCCTCCTTCCTCCTCTTCCCTCTCCGCCTCCTCCCTCCTCCTCCTCCCTCCTCCTCCCTCTACCTCCTCCTCTTCTCTCCTCCTCCCTATACCTCCTCCCTCCTCCTCCCTTCACATTCCTCCTCCTCCCTCTTCCTCCTCCCTCCTCCTCCTCTCTCCGCCTCCCTCTTCCTCCTCCTCCCTCTACCTCCTCCCTCCTCCTCCCTCCTCCCTTCACATTCCTCCTCCTCCCTCCTCCTCCTCCCCTCCTCCTCTTCCCTCCTCCTCCTCCCCCTCCTTCTCCTCCTTCTCCCTCCTCCTTCTCCCTCTTCCTCTCCCTCTTCCTTCTCCCTCCGCCTCCTCCCTCCTCCTACTCTCTCCTCTCTCCTCCTCCTCTTATATGACTACTTATATAATTTAAATGAGATGCTCTCCACCATGGGCTGGGCTGGGTCAGACAGACAGATAGATAGATAGATAGATAGACAGACAGACAGACAGACAGACAGATAGATAGATAGTCGGAACGGGAACTTATATAACTACTTATATGAATTAAATGAGATGCTCCCCATCAGGGTCTGGGCGAAGACGGGCCGGGTCAGACAGACAGACAGACAGAAAGACAGACAGACAGACAGACAGACAGACAGACAGACAGACAGACAGACAGACAGACAGACAGTCGGGAACGGGAACGAAAACTTATATGACTACTTATATGAATTAAATGAGATGCTCCCCACCAGGGTCTGGGCGAAGCCGGGCCGGGTCAGCTAGTATACATATAAAAGTATCCCGTATCCTTGGTGTGGACTGGACGCATGTGTCATGAAGTCCGAGAGTATGATTCCAACAAAGCGACTGATAGATAATATCATGAACGCTGTCGACGCTGGATGGACGCCTGAGCTGGCCATTGGATTACAGAGGGTGAGGCTGACCACTGATGTCTCCGTGCATTCAGGCCTACAAAATGTGACAGTGCTAATAAATCACAAACAGTTTCACGGCCTGTGGTTCTGAGATACGTTGCAGATGTTATTTTTGTTTCATTTTCTTTTCATTGTTCTTATTTCCCCCTCCCCCCCCCCCCCCCACACACACACACACGCCATAATCTTTCATTACTTCTCATTCGATTACTATGCCTTAATGCAGTCATGTAGTGTCTTCCCTGTGTGTGCGTGTGTGTGTATGTGTGTGTGTGTGTGTGTGTGTGTGTATTTATTTATGTGTATATTTGTTCGCTGATGAAGGTTAATCGCCGCAATGTCCTTTATTTTACGTAATTGGGTTCTTAAAAACTGCATTGTTATCTAGTGTTGTTTCTGCGGCTCTGTGACTAAAGGATTTACAGACGCATTTCGTAATCCCGCATACCGCGTACGAAAAACATCTGCGGGCGACTTGACAGCAGACCGGCTTGCGTTGTTCTTTATAAAAATAGCATAGGTGCCGGTCGTTCAGAAAGCAATGGCAAACTACTGAACGTAAAACTTGCCTAGACTTCAACAGCAGCCGAAACACATTGGTGTTGACTGCAATGTCCTGTGAAGGATATGGGGAAAAAATAAATATGCTCGGGAAGACAGGAAGAAGAAGGTCAAAGAGAAGATGGGTGCAGGATGTGGTAGATGATCTCCAGATGGGTGTATAGGACGCGGGACATCTTACTTATGATCGAGAAGTTTTCCGGAAGGCTGTTATGTGAGCGTGGCTCTGCAAAGGCATGTTACTGAATGAATGAAGGATCTCCCCACACAGAGGGGCAAAAATAGTCTATCAGTCAGTTCATTACCCCGCACACGTGCATGCATTGGGCAACAATGTCCTGATTGCTCGCAATCTCCGACATGACAAGGTATGCCACCCACTCGACTCGAACTTTCCAGTCTCCACGTTGCGAATCTTGCTCTGTTAGTCCGTTACAAACACAACATGTCTGACCGTAGTGCCGTTCAACTAACTGACGGGTGGGCTGAGAAACTGAGAAGTAAACTAGTGCTGGAAAATAGAACAAAGGCGACTTCGCAAAGTTATCACATGTCTGCCAATGCTATCTAAAGTCACATGACTATCTGTGATAACTAACATCACTCTACTGTATATGATAACTAAATCACATTACTGCTCACAATTTATTAGACCACAATATGCCACATATATTATGTGGTCTTAAAAATATATCTTTGTTTATATATATATCATCCAGTGCCTTGCCGGCTGGCGTGGACGAACATGCCTCTCTACAAATTGCGATCTCCGACGTCATGGCTCAAGTCATGTGTTAACTCCCTTCCGTGTCGTGATACGAGACTATCAAGAATTTTCTCACGCTGTCTTCCTCTATCTCTCTGTCCACAAATGTTCCAGCTTTTTCTTCTCACAATACAGCCAAAAAATAATAACTGCTTCTTATCGATATTTGTGATAAGTTGTCTTTGCGACTTAGCACCCTCAAAATGTTCAGATTGCTCATTTTGGCTGTCCAGTTAATTTTCAGCATTCTTCTATAAAACCTCATCTACCAGGCGCTTTGCGGATGTTTTTGCCTGTTTACTAATTGTCCATGATTAGCAGACATACATTATACTTGGTTCTATGTGACATGCATGAGCTCTTTTTTCTAACTTTCAAGGACAATGACTTATTGCACATAACGTTCTTCATTTGATAGAATATAGATTTCGCTTGTCCTATTCTGTTCTTTATTTCTGTGAAGCATCCTCCATCAGATGTTATGCATATATGCCCAGCTATCTGAATGTCTGCACTTCCCCCAAAATAACGTCCTGCACTTTAATTGCACACTTAGGCACAATCTGTTTCTTTGATATAACCATGGCTGATATAGTAAAAACACAATACATACCATATAAATTTCAGAATTTTCTGGCAATTACCTAGAAAGGCAAGACGACGAGAGCGGGAACTGATCACTATACCTCATATGTCGTTACCCCTAACGACAGTATCTTCAATGTGACTAATTTGACATTTCACAGTCTACGTAATTGTTTATGAGTTCTTGTGCTTTCTTTTCCTTAGGATCAACTACAGGACAAACCCAGCAAAACAACAGCAGAACAACGGGTAAGCATTTCACCGTGTATTTGTAAATAATTAACATGTTTTAAAATACCAGAGGATCTACTTCATTGCGCTGAGTGTGATCCCATATACTTCGGCCTCTTTCCGCAGGGCGGCCTGCGTAAAAGCGTGGCACAAAACACGAATTCCGTAGCTCCGACGTGGGACCCTCAGTAGAGTCTCCGAGAACATTGTAGTCGTGAACCGAAAGACTTAGCCCGGATCGAACCCACAACCTTCGGAGCGTGAGGCAGGAGGCGTATCCACTTCGCCACTGAGACTCCCTTTGAGTAAAGTAAAGTAAAGTAAAGTGAAGTAAAGTAAAGTAAAGTAAAGTGAAGTGAAGTAAAGTAAAGTAAAGTAAAGTAAAGTAAAGTAAAGTAAAGTAAAGTAAAGTAGAGTAAAGTAAAGTAAAGTAAAGTAAAGTAAAGTAAAGTAAAGTAAAGTAAAGTAAAGTAAAGTAAAGTAAAGTAAAGTAAAGTAAAGTAAAGTAAAGTAAAGTAAAGTAAAGTAAACGCTTGAATTGCGCTGATAATGTCAAGAATGAATCACTCGAAAACATCGAGAATTAGAATGTCAGCTTTACTAGAACACGATCACAAGTAACAAAACGGACGTTTCGGCCAAAGCCTTTCTAAGCACACAAACAACAGACACACACCGATATAACTACATTTAAATACACACATAAAAGTATCCCGTATCCTTGGTGTGGACTGGACACATGTGTCATGATGTCCGAGAGTATTATTCCAACAAAGCGACTGATAGATAATATCATGAACGCTGTCGGACTCTTGTAGGACGCATGAGCTGGCCATTGGATTTCAGAGGGTAAGGCCCTTATGTCTCCGTGCATTCAGGCCTACAAAATGTGACAGTGCTAATAAATCACAATCAGTTTCACGACCCGTGTTTAAAGATGCGTAGCAGATGTTATTTTGTTTCATTTTCTTTTCATTGTTCTCATTCACCCCCCCCCCACCCCCACCCCCCCACACACACCATAATATTTCCATGCTTCTCATTCGATTACTATGCCTTAATGCAGTCATGTATTGTCGTCCCTGTGTGCGTGAGTGTGTGTGGGTGTGTGTGTGTATATATATATATATATATATATATATATATATATGTGTGTGTGTGTGTGTGTGTGTGTGTGTAAGTGTGTGTGTGTGTGTGTGTGTCTTCGCTGATGAAGGTTAATCGCCGCATTGTCCTTTATTTTCCGTAATTGGATTCTTAAAAACTGCACTGTTTCGTGTTATCTAATATTGTTTCTAAGTCTCTGTGACGAAGGGATTTAAAGACGCAGTTCGTAATCCCGCATACCGCTTTCGAAACACATCTGCGGGCAAATTGAGCAGACCGGCTTGCGTTGTTCTTTATAAAAATGGCATGGGTGCCGGTCTTTCAGAAAGCAATGGCAAACTATTGAACGTAACACTTGCCAAGACTTCAACACCATCCGAAACATACTGATGTTGACTGCAATGTCCTGTGAAGGATATGGGGAAAAATAAATATGCTCGGGAAGAGAGGAAGAGGAAGGTCCAAGTGAAGATGAGTGCAGGATGTGGCAGATGAACTCCAGATGGGTGTATAGGACGCGGGACATCTTGATTTCGCTCGTCCTGTTCGGTTCTTTATTTCTGTGAAGGATCCTCCATCGGATGCTATGCATGTGCCCAGCTATCTGAATGTCTGCACTTCCCCCAAAATAACGTACTGCATTTTAATTGCACACTTAGGCACAATCTGTTTCTTTGATATCACCATGGCTGACATAGTAAAAAAACAATACATACCATATAATTTTCAAAATTTTCTGGCAATTACCTAGAAAGGCAAGACGACGAGAGCGGGAACTGATCACTATACCTCATATGTCGTTACCCCTAACGACAGTATCTTCAATGTGACTAATTTGACATTTCACAGTCTACGTAATTGTTTATGAGTTCTTGTGCTTTCTTTTCCTTAGGATCAACTACAGGACAAACCCAGCAAAACAACAGCAGAACAACGGGTAAGCATTTCACCGTGTATTTGTAAATAATTAACATGTTTTAAAATACCATAGGATCTACTTCATTGCGCTGAGTGTGATCCCATATACTTCGGCCTCTTTCCGCAGGGCGGCCTGCGTAAAAGCGTGGCACAAAACACGAATTCCGTAGCTCCGACGTGGGACCCTCAGTAGAGTCTCCGAGAACATTGTAGTCGTGAACCGAAAGACTTAGCCCGGATCGAACCCACAACCTTCGGAGCGTGAGGCAGGAGGCGTATCCACTTCGCCACTGAGACTCCCTTTGAGTAAAGTAAAGTAAAGTAAAGTGAAGTAAAGTAAAGTAAAGTAAAGTGAAGTGAAGTGAAGTAAAGTAAAGTAAAGTAAAGTAAAGTAAAGTAAAGTAAAGTAGAGTAAAGTAAAGTAAAGTAAAGTAAAGTAAAGTAAAGTAAAGTAAAGTAAAGTAAAGTAAAGTAAAGTATACGCTTGAATTGCGCTGATAATGTAAAGAATGAATCACTCGAAAACATCGAGAATTAGAATGTCAGCTTTACTAGAACACGATCACAAGTAACAAAACGGACGTTTCGGCCAAAGCCTTTCTAAGCACACAAACAACACACACACACCGATATAACTACATTTAAATACACACATAAAAGTATCCCGTATCCTTGGTGTGGACTGGACACATGTGTCATGATGTCCGAGAGTATTATTCCAACAAAGCGACTGATAGATAATATCATGAACGCTGTCGGACTCTTGTAGGATGAGCTGGCCATTGGATTTCAGAGGGTAAGGCCCTTATGTCTCAGTGCATTCAGGCCTACAAAATGTGACAGTGCTAATAAATCACAATCAGTTTCACGACCCGTGGTTATGAGATGCGTAGCAGATGTTATTTTGTTTCATTTTCTTTTCATTGTTCTCATTCACCCCCCCCCACCCCCCCCCCCCCCCACACACACACCATAATATTTCCATGCTTCTCATTCGATTACTATGCCTTAATGCAGTCATGTATTGTCGTCCCTGTGTGCGTGAGTGTGTGTGGGTGTGTATATATATATATATATATATATATATATATATATATATATATATATATATATATATATATATATATATATATATTATATATGTGTGTGTGTGTAAGTGTGTGTGTGTGTGTGTGTCTTCGCTGATGAAGGTTAATCGCCGCATTGTCCTTTATTTTCCGTAATTGGATTCTTAAAAACTGCACTGTTTCGTGTTATCTAATATTGTTTCTAAGTCTCTGTGACGAAGGGATTTAAAGACGCAGTTCGTAATCCCGCATACCGCTTTCGAAACACATCTGCGGGCAAATTGAGCAGACCGGCTTGCGTTGTTCTTTATAAAAATGGCATGGGTGCCGGTCTTTCAGAAAGCAATGGCAAACTATTGAACGTAACACTTGCCAAGACTTCAACACCATCCGAAACATACTGATGTTGACTGCAATGTCCTGTGAAGGATATGGGGAAAAATAAATATGCTCGGGAAGAGAGGAAGAGGAAGGTCCAAGTGAAGATGAGTGCAGGATGTGGCAGATGAACTCCAGATGGGTGTATAGGACGCGGGACATCTTGATTTCGCTCGTCCTGTTCGGTTCTTTATTTCTGTGAAGGATCCTCCATCGGATGCTATGCATGTGCCCAGCTATCTGAATGTCTGCACTTCCCCCAAAATAACGTACTGCATTTTAATTGCACACTTAGGCACAATCTGTTTCTTTGATATCACCATGGCTGACATAGTAAAAAAACAATACATACCATATAATTTTCAAAATTTTCTGGCAATTACCTAGAAAGGCAAGACGACGAGAGCGGGAACTGATGACTATACCTCATATGTTGTTACCCCTAGCTTCAGTATCTTCAATGTGACTAATTTTACATTTCATAGTCTACGTAATTGTTTATGAGTTCTTGTGCTTTCTTTTCCTTAGGATCAACTACAGGACAAACTCAGCAAGACAACAGCAGAACAACGGGTAAGCATTTCACCATGTCTTTGTAAATAATTAACAAGCTTTAAAAGACCAGAGGATCCACTTCATTGCGCTGAGTGTGATCCCATATACTTCGGCCTCTTACCGCAGGGCGGCCTGCGTAAAAGCGTCGCACAAAACACGAATTCCGTAGCTCCGGTGTGGGACCCTCCCTGGAGTCTCCGAGAACATTGCAGTCGTGAATCGAAAGACTTTGCAAGGAATCGAACCCACAACCTTCGGAGCGTGAGGCAGGAGGCGTATCCACTTCGCCACTGAGACTCTCTTTAAGTAAAGTAAAGTAAAGTAAAGTAAAGTAAAGTAAAGTAAAGTAAAGTAAAGTAAAGTAAAGTAAAGTAAAGTGATGTAAAGTAAAGTAAAGTAAAGTGAAGTAAAGTAAAGTAAAGTAAAGTAAAGTAAAGTAAAGTAAAGTAAAGTAAAGTAAAGTAAAGTAAAGTAAAGTAAAGTAAAGTGGAGTAACATTCTTCATTTGATAGAATGCAGATTTCGCTCGTCCTATTCGGTTCTTTATTTCTGTGAAGCATCCTCCATCAGATGTTATGCATGTGCCCAGCTATCTGAATGTCTGCACTTCCCCCAAAATAACGTCCTGCACTTTAATTGCACACTTAGGCACAATCTGTTTCTTTGATATCACCAAGGCTGATATAGTAAAAAAAACAATACATACCATATAATTTACAAAATTTTCTGGCAATTATCTAGAAAGGCAAGACGACGAGGGCGGGAACTAATCACTCTACCTCATATGTCGTTACCCATAGCGGTAGTATCTTCAATGTGACTACTTTGACATTTCACAGTCTACGTAATTGTTTATGAGTTCGTGTGCTTTATTATCCTTAGGATCAACTACAGGACAAACCCAGCAAGGCAACAGCGGAACAACGGGTAAGCATTTCATAGTGTGTAAATAATTAACATGCTTTAAAAAATCGGAGGATCCACTTCATTGCGCTGAGTGTGACCCCACACAGTTCGGCCTCTTTCCGCAGGACGGCCTGCGTAAAAGCGTCGCACAAAACACGACTTTCATAGCTCCGGCGGGGGACCCTCCCTGGATTCTCCGAGAACATTGCAGTCGTGAACCGAAAGACTTAGCCCGGAATCGAACCCACAACCTTCGGAGCGTGATGTAGAAGGCGTATCCACTTCGCCACTGAGACTCCCTGTAAGTAGAGTAGAGTAGAGTAGAGTAGAGTAGAGTAGAGTAGAGTAGAGTAGAGTAGAGTAGAGTAGAGTAGGGTAGAGAAGAGTAGAGTAGAGTAGAGTAGATTTAAGTAGAGTAGAGTAGAGAAGAGTAGAGTAGAGTAGAGTAGAGTAGAGTAGAGTAGAGTAGAGTAGAGTAGAGTAGAGTAGAGTAGAGTAGAGTAGAGTAGAGTAGAGTAGAGTAAAGTAGAGTAGAGTAGAGTAAAGTAGAGTAAAGTAGAGTAAAGTAGAGTAAAGTAAAGTAGAGTAAAGTAGAGTAAAGTAGAGTAAAGTAAAGTAAATGAAAGTAAATGAAAGTAAATGAAAGTAAAGTATAGTAAAGTATATGCTTGAATTGCGCTGATAATGTCATGAATGATTCACTCAAAGACATCGAGAAGTAGAATGTTAGCTTTACTAGAACACGATCTCAAGTAACAAAACGGACGTTGCGGCCAAAGCCTTTCTAAGCACACAAACAATAAGCACACACCGATATAACTACATGTAAATATACACATAAAAGTAACCCGTATCCTTGGTGTGGACTGGACATGTGTGTCATGAAGTCCGAGAGTATTATTCCAACAAAGCAACTGATAGATAATATCATGAACGCTGTCGACGCTGGATGGACGCCTGAGCTGGCCATTGGATTACAGAGGGTGAGGCTGACCACTTATGTCTCCGTGCATTCAGGCCTACAAAATGTGACAGTGCTAATAAATCACAAACAGTTTCACGGCCTGTGGTTCTGAGATACGTTGCAGATGTTATTTTTGTTTCATTTTCATTTTCTTTTCATTGTTCTTATTTACACCCCCCACCCCCCCCCCCACACACACACCATAATCTTTCATTGCTTCTCATTCGATTACTATGCCTTAACGCAGTCATGTAGTGTCGTACCTGTGTGTGTGTGCGTGTGTGTGTGTTTATTTATGTGTATATTTGTTCGCTGATGAAGGTTAATCGCCGCAATGTCCTTTATTTTACGTAATTGGGTTCTTAAAAACTGCATTGTAATCTAGTGTTGTTTTTGCAGCTCTGTGACGAAAGGATTTACAGACGCATTTCGTAATCCCGCATACAGCGTTCGAAAAACTTCTGCGGGCGACTTGACAGCAGGCCGGCTTGGGTTGTTCTTTATAAAAATGGCATAGGAGCCGGTCGTGTAGAAAGCAATGGCAAACTACTGAACGTAAACTTGCCTAGACTTCAATAGCAGCCGAAACACATTGATGTTGACTGCAATGTTCTGTGAAGGATATGGGGAAAAAATAAATATGCTCGGGAAGACAGGAAGAAGAAGGTCAAAGAGAAGATGGGTGCAGGATGTGGTAGATGATCTCCAGATGGGTGTATAGGACGCGGGACATCTTACTTATGATCGAGAAGTTTTCCGGAAGGCTGTTATGTGAGCGTGGCTCTGCAAAGGCATGTTACTGAATGAATGAAGGATCTCCCCACACAGAGGGGCAACGATAGTCTATCAGCCAGTTCATTACCCCGCACACGTGCATGCATTGGGCAACAATGTCCTGATTGCTCGCAATCTCCGACATGACAAGGTATGCTACACACTCGACTCGAACTTTCCAGACTCCACGTTGCGAAGCTTGCCCTGTTAGTCCGTTACAAACACAACATGTCTGACCGTGCTGCCGTTCAACTAACTGACGGGTGGGCTGAGAAACTGAGAAATAAACTAGTGCTGGAAAATAGAACAAAGGCGACTTCACAAAGTTATCACATGTCTGCCAATGCTATCTAATGTCACATGGCTATCTGTGATAACTAACATCACACTACTGTATATGATAACTAAATCACATTACTGTTCACAATTTATGACACCACAATATGTCACATATATTATGTGGTCTTAAAAATATATCTTTGTATATATCCAGTGCCTTGCCGTCTGGCGTGGGCGAACAGCCTCTCCACAAATTGCCATCTCCGACGTCATGGATCAATTCATGTGTTTACTCCCTTCCGTGCCGTGACACGAGACTATCAAGAATTTTCTCACGCTGTCTTCCTCTATCTCTCTGTCCACACATGTTCCAGCTTTTTCTTCTCATACTATAGCCAAAAAATAATAACTGCTTCTTGTCGATGTTTGTGATAAATTGTCTTTGCGACTTAGCTTCCCTCAAAACGTTCAGATTGCTCATTTTGGCTGTCCAATTAATTTTCAGCATTCTTGTATAAAACCTCATGTACCAAGCTTTTTGAGGAGTTTTTCGCCTGTTTACTAATTGTCCAGGATTAGCAGACAAATATTATACTTGTTTCCATGTGACATGCATGAGCTCTTATTTCTAACTTTCAAGGGCAATGACTTATTGCACAAAACGTTCTTCATTTGATAGAATGCAGATTTCGCTTGTCCTTTTCGGTTCTTTATTTCTGTGAAGCATCCTCCATCAGATGTTATGCATGTGCCCAGCTATCATGTCTGCACTTCGCCCAAAATAACGTCCTGCATTTTAATTGCACACTTAGGCACAATCTGTTTCTTTGATATCACCATGGCTGATATAGTAAAAAAAACCAATACATACCATATAATTTTCAAAATTTTCTGGCAATTACCTAGAAAGGCAAGACGACGAGAGCGGGAACTGATCACTATACCTCATATGTCGTTACCCCTAGCGACAGTATCGTCAATGTAACTAATTTGACATTTCATAGTCTACGTAATTGTTTATGAGTTCTTGTGCTTTCTTTTCCTTAGGATCAACTACAGGACAAACCCAGCAAGACAACAGCAGAACAACGGGTACGCATTTCACCATGTCTTTGTAAATAATTAACATGCTTTAAAAGACCAGAGGATCCACTTCATTGCGTTGAGTGTGATCCCATATACTTCGGCCTCTTACCGCAGGGCGGCCTGCGTAAAAGCGTCGCACAAAACACGAATTCCGTAGCTCCGGTGTGGGACCTTCCCTGGAGTCTCCGAGAACATCGCAGTCATGAATCAAAAGACTTAGCCAGGAATCAAACCCACAACCTTCGGAGCGTGAGGCAGGAGGCGTATCCACTTCGCCACTGAGACTCTCTTTGAGTAAAGTAAAGTAAAGTAAAGTAAAGTGAAGTGAAGTGAAGTGAATGAAGTAAAGTAAAGTAAAGTAAAGTAAAGTAAAGTAAAGTAAAGTAAAGTAAAGTAAAGTAAAGTAAAGTAAAGTAAAGTAAAGTGAAGTGAAGTAAAGTAAAGTAAAGTAAAGTAAAGTAAAGTAAAGTAAAGTAAAGTAAAGTAAAGTAAAGTGGAGTAACATTCTTCATTTGATAGAATGCAGATTTCACTCGTCCTATTCGGTTCTTTATTTCTGTGAAGCATCCTCCATCAGATGTTATGATGTGCCCAGCTATCTGAATGTCTGCACTTCCCCCAAAATAACGTCGTGCACTTTAATTGCACACTTAGGCACAATCTGTTTCTTTGATATCACCTAGGCTGATATAGTAAAAATTAACAATACATACCATAAATTTACAAAATTTTCTGGCAATTATCTAGAAAGGCAAGACGACGAGGGCGGGAACTGATCACTCTACCTCATATGTCGTTACCCATAGCGGTAGTATCTTCAATGTGACTACTTTGACATTTCACAGTCTACGTAATTGTTTATGAGATCTTGTGCTTTATTATCCTTAGGATCAACTACAGGACAAACCCAGCAAGGCAACAGCGGAACAACGGGTAAGCATTTCATAGTGTGTAAATAATTAACATGCTTTAAAAAATCAGAGGATCCACTTCATTGCGCTGAGTGTGACCCCACACAGTTCGGCCTCTTTCCGCAGGACGGCCTGCGTAAAAGCGTCGCACAAAACACGACTTTCATAGCTCCGGCGGGGGACCCTCCCTGGATTCTCCGAGAACATTGCAGTCGTGAACCGAAAGACTTAGCCCGGAATCGAACCCACAACCTTCGGAGCGTGATGTAGAAGGCGTATCCACTTCGCCACTGAGAATCCCTGTAAGTAGAGTAGAGTATAGTAGAGTAAAATAGAGTAGAGTAGAGTAGAGTAGAGTAGAGTAGAGTAGAATAGAATAGAGTAGAGTAGAGTAGAGTAGAGTAGAGTAGAGTAGAGTAGAGTAGAGTAGAGTAGTGTAGAGTAGAGTAGATTTAAGTAGAATAGAATAGAGTAGAGTAGAGTAGAGTAGAGTAGAGTAGAGTAGAGTAGAGTAGAGTAGAGTAGAGTAGAGTAGAGTAGATTTAAGTAAAGTAAAGTAGAGTAAAGTAAAGTAGAGTAAAGTAGAGTAAAGTAAAGTAAATGAAAGTAAATGAAAGTAAATGAAAGTAAATGAAAGTAAAGTATAGTAAAGTATATGCTTGAATTGCGCTGATAATGTCATGAATGATTCACTCAAAGACATCGAGAAGTAGAATGTCAGCTTTACTAGAACACGATCTCAAGTAACAAAACGGACGTAGCGGCCAAAGCCTTTCTAAGCACACAAACAATAAGCACACACCGATATAACTACATGTAAATATACACATAAAAGTATCCCGTTTCCTTGGTGTGGACTGGACATGTGTGTCATGAAGTCCGAGAGTATTATTCCAACAAAGCAACTGATAGATAATATCATGAACGCTGTCGACGCTGGATGGACGCCTGAGCTGGCCATTGGATTACAGAGGGTGAGGCTGACAACTGATGTCTCCGTGCATTCAGGCCTACAAAATGTGACAGTGCTAATAAATCACAAACAGTTTCACGGCCTGTGGTTCTGAGATACGTTGCAGATGTTATTTTTGTTTCATTTTCTTTTCATTGTTCTTATTTACACCCCCCCCCCCCCCACACACACACACACCATAATCTTTCATTGCTTCTCATTCGATTACTATGCCTTAACGCAGTCATGTAGTGTCGTCCCTGTGTGTGTGTGTGTGTGTGTGTGTGTGTTTATTTATGTGTATATTTGTTCGGTGATGAAGGTTAATCGCCGCAATGTCCTTTATTTTCCGTAATTGGGTTCTTAAAAACTGCATTGTTATCTAGTGTTGTTTTTGCAGCTCTGTGACGAAAGGATTTACAGACGCATTTCGTAATCCCGCATAGCGCGTTCGAAAGACATCTTCGGGCGACTTGACAGCAGACCGGCTTGCGTTGTTCTTTATAAAAATGGCATAGGTGCCGGTCGTTCAGAAAGCAATGGCAAACTACTGAACGTAAAACTTGCCTAGACTTCAACAGCAGCCGAATCACATTGATGTTGACTGCAATGTCCTGTGAAGTATATGTGAAAAAATAAATATGCTCGGAAAGAGAGGAAGAAGAAGGTCAAAGAGAAGATGGGTGCAGGATGTGGTAGATGATCTCCAGATGGGTGTATAGGACGCGGGACATCTTACTTATGATCGAGAAGTTTTCCGGAAGGCTGTTATATGAGCGTGGCTCTGCAAAGGGCATGTTACTGAATGAATGAAGGATCTCCCCACACAGAGGGGCAACAATAGTCTATCAGCCAGTTCGTTACCCCGCACACGTGCATGCACTGGGCAACAATGTCCTGATTGCTCGCAATCTCCGACATGACAAGGTATGCTACCCACTCGACTCGAACTTTCCAGTCTCCACGTTGCGAATCTTGCTCTGTTAGTCCGTTACAAACACAACATGTCTGACCGTAGTGCCGTTCAACTAACTGACGGGTGGGCTGAGAAACTGAGAAATAAACTAGTGCTGGAAAATAGAACAAAGGCGACTTCGCAAAGTTATCACATGTCTGCCAATGCTATCTAATGTCACATGGCTATCTGTGATAACTAACATCACACTACTGTACATGATAACTAAATCACATTACTGTTCACAATTTATGACACCACAATATGCCACATATATTATGTGGTCTTAAAAATATATCTTTGTATATATCCAGTGCCTTGCCGTCTGGCGTGGGCGAACAGCCTCTCCACAAATTGCCATCTCCGACGTCATGGATCAATTCATGTGTTTACTCCCTTCCGTGCCGTGACACGAGACTATCAAGAATTTTCTCACGCTGTCTTCCTCTATCTCTCTGTCCACACATGTTCCAGCTTTTTCTTCTCATAATATAGCCAAAAAATAATAACTGCTTCTTGTCGATGTTTGTGATAAATTGTCTTTGCGACTTAGCTTCCCTCAAAACGTTCAGATTGCTCATTTTGGCTGTCCAATTAATTTTCAGCATTCTTGTATAAAACCTCATGTACCAGGCTTTTTGAGGATTTTTTCGCCTGTTTACTAATTGTCCAGGATTAGCAGACAAATATTATACTTGTTTCCATGTGACATGCATGAGCTCTTATTTCTAACTTTCAAGGGCAATGACTTATTGCACAAAACGTTCTTCATTTGATAGAATGCAGATTTCGCTTGTCCTTTTCGGTTCTTTATTTCTGTGAAGCATCCTCCATCAGATGTTATGCATGTGCCTAGCTATCATGTCTGCACTTCGCCCAAAATAACGTCCTGCATTTTAATTGCACACTTAGGCACAATCTGTTTCTTTGATATCACCATGGCTGATATAGTAAAAAAAAACAATACATACCATATAATTTTCAAAATTTTCTGGCAATTACCTAGAAAGGCAAGACGACGAGAGCGGGAACTGATCGCTATACCTCATATGTCGTTACCCCTAGCGACAGTATCGTCAATGTGACTAATTTGACATTTCATAGTCTACGTAATTGTTTATGAGTTCTTGTGCTTTCTTTTCCTTAGGATCAACTACAGGACAAACCCAGCAAGACAACAGCAGAACAACGGGTAAGCATTTCACCATGTCTTTGTAAATAAATAACATGCTTTAAAAGACCAGAGGATCCACTTCATTGCGCTGAGTGTGATCCCATATACTTCGGCCTCTTACCGCAGGGCGGCCTGCGTAAAAGCGTCGCACAAAACACGAATTTCATAGCTCCGGCGGGGGACCCTCCCTGGATTCTCCGAGAACATTATTGCAGTCGTGAACCGAAAGACTTAGCCCGGAATCGAACCCACAACCTTCGGAGCGTGATGTAGAAGGCGTATCCACTTCGCCACTGAGAATCCTTGTAAGTAGAGTAGAGTAGAGTAGAGTAGAGTAAAGTAGAGTAGAGTAGAGTTGAGTAGAGTAGAGTAGAGCAGAGTAGAGTAGAGTAGAGTAGAGTAGTGTAGAGTAGAGTAGAGTAGAGTAGATTTAAGTAGAGTAGAGTAGAATAGAGTAGAGTAGAGTAGAGTAGAGTAGAGTAGAGTAGAGTAGAGTAGAGTAGAGTAGAGTAGAGTAGAGTAGAGTAGAGTAAAGTAAAGTGAAGTAAAGTAAAGTAAAGTAAAGTAAAGTAAAGTAAAGTAAAGTGGAGTAACATTCTTCATTTGATAGAATGCAGATTTCGCTCGTCCTATTCGGTTCTTTATTTCTGTGAAGCATCCTCCATCAGATGTTATGATGTACCCAGCTATCTGAATGTCTGCACTTCCCCCAAAATAACGTCGTGCACTTTAATTGCACACTTAGGCACAATCTGTTTCTTTGATATCACCAAGGCTGATATAGTAAAACAAACAATACATACCATATAATTTACAACATTTTCTGGCAATTATCTAGAAAGGCAAGACGACGAGGGCGGGAACTGATCACTCTACCTCATATGTCGTTACCCATAGCGGTAGTATCTTCAATGTGACTACTTTGACATTTCACAGTCTACGTAATTGTTTATGAGTTCTTGTGCTTTATTATCCTTAGGATCAACTACAGGACAAACCCAGCAAGGCAACAGCGGAACAACGGGTAAGCATTTCATAGTGTGTAAATAATTAACATGCTTTAAAAAATCAGAGGATCCACTTCATTGCGCTGAGACCCCACACAATTCGGCCTCTTTCCGCAGGGCGGCCTGCGTAAAAGCGTCGCACAAAACACGAATTTCATAGCTCCGGCGGGGGACCCTCCCTGGATTCTCCGAGAACATTGCAGTCATGAACCGAAAGACTTAGCCCGGAATCGAACCCACAACCTTCGGAGCGTGATGTAGAATTCGCCACTGAGAATCCCTGTAAGTAGAGTAGAGTAGAGTAGAGTAGAGTAAAGTAGAGTAGAGTAGAGTAGAGTAGAGTAGAGTAGAGTAGAGTAGAGTAGAGTAGAGTAGAGTAGAGTAGAGTAGATTTAAGTAGAGTAGAATAGAGTAGAGTAGAGTAGAGTAGAGTAGAGTAGAGTAGAGTAGAGTAGAGTAGAGTAGAGTAGAGTAGAGTAGAGTAGAGTAGAGTAGAGTAGAGTAGATTTAAGTAAAGTAAAGTAGAGTAAAGTAAAGTAGAGTAAAGTAGAGTAAATGAAAGTAAATGAAAGTAAAGTATAGTAAAGTATATGCTTGAATTGCACTGATAATGTCATGAATGATTCACTCAAAGACATCGAGAAGTAGAATGTCAGCTTTACTGGAACACGATCTCAAGTAACAAAACGGACGTTGCGGCCAAAGCCTTTCTAAGCACACAAACAATAAGCACACACCGATATAACTACATGTAAATATACACATAAAAGTATCCCGTATCCTTGGTGTGGACTGGACATGTGTGTCATGAATTCCGAGAGTATTATTCCAACAAAGCAACTGATAGATAATATCATGAACGCTGTCGACGCTGGATGGACGCCTGAGCTGGCCATTGGATTACAGAGGGTGAGGCTGACCACTGATGTCTCCGTGCATTCAGGCCTACAAAATGTGACAGTGCTAATAAATCACAAACAGTTTCACGGCCTGTGGTTCTGAGATACGTTGCAGATGTTATATTTGTTTCATTTTCTTTTCATTGTTCTTATTTCCCCCTCCCCCCCCCCCCCACACACACACACACCATAATCTTTCATTGCTTCTCAATCGATTACTATGCCTTAACGCAGTCATGTAGTTTCGTCCCTGTGTGTGTGTGTGTGTGTGTGTGTGTGTGTGTGTGTTTATTTATGTGTATATTTGTTCGGTGATGAAGGTTAATCGCCGCAATGTCCTTTATTTTCCGTAATTGGGTTCTTAAAAACTGCATTGTTATCTAGTGTTGTTTTTGCAGCTCTGTGACGAAAGGATTTACAGACGCATTTCGTAATCCCGCATAGCGCGTTCGAAAGACATCTGCGGGTGACTTGACAGCAGACCGGCTTGCGTTCTTCTTTATAAAAATGGCATAGGTGCCGGTCGTTCAGAAAGCAATGGCAAACTACTGAACGTAAAACTTGCCTAGACTTCAACAGCAGCCGAATCACATTGATGTTGACTGCAATGTCCTGTGAAGTATATGTGAAAAAATAAATATGCTCGGAAAGAGAGGAAGAAGAAGGTCAAAGAGAAGATGGGTGCAGGATGTGGTAGATGATCTCCAGATGGGTGTATAGGACGCGGGACATCTTACTTATGATCGAGAAGTTTTCCGGAAGGCTGTTATATGAGCGTGGCTCTGCAAAGGGCATGTTACTGAATGAATGAAGGATCTCCCCACACAGAGGGGCAACAATAGTCTATCAGCCAGTTCGTTACCCCGCACACGTGCATGCACTGGGCAACAATGTCCTGATTGCTCGCAATCTCCGACATGACAAGGTATGCTACCCACTCGACTCGAACTTTCCAGTCTCCACATTGCGAATCTTGCTCTGTTAGTCCGTTACAAACACAACATGTCTGACCGTAGTGCCGTTCAACTAACTGACGGGTGGGCTGAGAAACTGAGAAATAAACTAGTGCTGGAAAATAGAACAAAGGCGACTTCGCAAAGTTATCACATGTCTGCCAATGCTATCTAATGTCACATGGCTATCTGCGATAACTAACATCACACTACTGTATATGATAACTAAATCACATTACTGTTCACAATTTATGACACCATAATATGCCACATATATTATGTGGTCTTAAAAATATATCTTTGTATATATCCAGTGCCTTGCCGTCTGGCGTGGGCGAACAGCCTCTCCACAAATTGCCATCTCCGACGTCATGGATCAATTCATGTGTTTACTCCCTTCCGTGCCGTGACACGAGACTATCAAGAATTTTCTCACCCTGTCTTCCTCTATCTCTCTGTCCACACATGTTCCAGTTTTTTCTTCTCATACTATAGCCAAAAAATAATAACTGCTTCTTGTCGATGTTTGTGATAAATTGTCTTTGCGACTTAGCTTCCCTCAAAACGTTCAGATTGCTCATTTTGGCTGTCCAATTAATTTTCAGCATTCTTGTATAAAACCTCATGTACCAGGCTTTTTGAGAATTTTTTCGCCTGTTTACTAATTGTCCAGGATTAGCAGACAAATATTATACTTGTTTCCATGTGACATGCATGAGCTCTTATTTCTAACTTTCAAGGGCAATGACTTATTGCACAAAACGTTCTTCATTTGATAGAATGCAGATTTCGCTTGTCCTTTTCGGTTCTTTATTTCTGTGAAGCATCCTCCATCAGATGTTATGCATGTGCCCAGCTATCATGTCTGCACTTCGCCCAAAATAACGTCCTGCATTTTAATTGCACACTTAGGCACAATCTGTTTCTTTGATATCACCATGGCTGATATAGTAAAAAAAAACAATACATACCATATAATTTTCAAAATTTTCTGGCAATTACCTAGAAAGGCAAAACGACGAGAGCGGGAACTGATCACTATACCTCATATGTCGTTACCCCTAGCGACAGTATCGTCAATGTGACTAATTTGACATTTCATAGTCTACGTAATTGTTTATGAGTTCTTGTGCTTTCTTTTCCTTAGGATCAACTACAGGACAAACCCAGCAAGACAACAGCAGAACAACGGGTAAGCATTTCACCATGTCTTTGTAAATAATTAACATGCTTTAAAAGACCAGAGGATCCACTTCATTGCGTTGAGTGTGATCCCATATACTTCGGCCTCTTACCGCAGGGCGGCCTGCGTAAAAGCGTCGCACAAAACACGACTTTCATAGCTCCGGCGGGGGACCCTCCCTGGATTCTCCGAGAACATTGCAGTCGTGAACCGAAAGACTTAGCCTGGAATCGAACCCACAACCTTCGGAGCGTGATGTAGAAGGCGTATCCACTTCGCCACTGAGAATCCCTGTAAGTAGAGTAGAGTAGAGTAGAGTAGAGTAGAGTAGAGTAGAGTAAAGTAGAGTAGAGTAGAGTAGAGTAGAGTAGAGTAGAGTAGTGTAGAGTAGAGTAGAGTAGAGTAGATTTAAGTAGAGTAGAGTAGAATAGAGTAGAGTAGAGTAGAGTAGAGTAGAGTAGAGTAGAGTAGAGTAGAGTAGAGTAGAGTAGAGTAGAGTAGAGTAGAGTAGAGTAGAGTAGAGTAAAGTAAAGTGAAGTAAAGTAAAGTAAAGTAAAGTAAACTAAAGTAAAGTAAAGTAAAGTAAAGTAAACTAAAGTAAAGTAAAGTGGAGTAACATTCTTCATTTGATAGAATGCAGATTTCGCTCGTCCTATTCAGTTCTTTATTTCTGTGAAGCATCCTCCATCAGATGTTATGATGTACCCAGCTATCTGAATGTCTGCACTTCCCCCAAAATAACGTCGTGCACTTTAATTGCACACTTAGGCACAATCTGTTTCTTTGATATCACCAAGGCTGATATAGTAAAAAAAAAAAAATACATACCATATAATTTACAAAATTTTCTGGCAATTATCTAGAAAGGCAAGACGACGAGGGCGGGAACTGATCACTCTACCTCATATGTCGTTACCCATAGCGGTAGTATCTTCAATGTGACTACTTTGACATTTCACAGTCTACGTAATTGTTTATGAGTTCTTGTGCTTTATTATCCTTAGGATCAACTACAGGACAAACCCAGCAAGGCAACAGCGGAACAACGGGTAAGCATTTCATAGTGTGTAAATAATTAACATGCTTTAAAAAATCAGAGGATCCACTTCATTGCGCTGAGTGTGACCCCACACAGTTCGGCCTCTTTCCGCAGGGCGGCCTGCGTAAAAGCGTCGCACAAAACACGACTTTCATAGCTCCGGCGGGGGACCCTCCCTGGATTCTCCGAGAACATTGCAGTCGTGAACCGAAAGACTTAGCCCGGAATCGAACCCACAACCTTCGGAGCGTGATGTAGAATTCGCCACTGAGAATCCCTGTAAGTAGAGTAGAGTAGAGTAGAGTAGAGTAAAGTAGAGTAGAGTAGAGTAGAGTAGAGTAGAGTAGAGTAGAGTAGAGTAGAGTAGAGTAGAGTAGAGTAGAGTAGAGTAGAGTAGAGTAGAGTAGATTTAAGTAGAGTAGAGTAGAGTAGAGTAGAGTAGAGTAGAGTAAAGTAAAGTGAAGTAAAGTAAAGTAAAGTAAAGTAAACTAAAGTAAAGTAAAGTAAAGTAAAGTAAAGTAAAGTGGAGTAACATTCTTCATTTGATAGAATGCAGATTTCGCTCGTCCTATTCGGTTCTTTATGTCTGTGAATCATCCTCCATCAGATGTTATGATGTACCCAGCTATCTGAATGTCTGCACTTCCCCCAAAATAACGTCGTGCACTTTAATTGCACACTTAGGCACAATCTGTTTCTTTGATATCACCAAGGCTGATATAGTAAAAAAAAAACAATACATACCATATAATTTACAAAATTTTCTGGCAATTATCTAGAAAGGCAAGACGACGAGGGCGGGAACTGATCACTCTACCTCATATGTCGTTACCCATAGCGGTAGTATCTTCAATGTGACTACTTTGACATTTCACAGTCTACGTAATTGTTTATGAGTTCGTGTGCTTTATTATCCTTAGGATCAACTACAGGACAAACCCAGCAAGGCAACAGCGGAACAACAGGGTAAGCATTTCATAGTGTGTAAATAATTAACATGCTTTAAAAAATCAGAGGATCCACTTCATTGCGCTGAGTGTGACCCCACACAGTTCGGCCTCTTTCCGCAGGGCGGCCTGCGTAAAAGCGTCGCACAAAACACGACTTTCGTAGCTCCGGCGGGGGACCCTCCCTGGATTCTCCGAGAACATTGCAGTCGTGAACCGAAAGACTTAGCCCGGAATCGAACCCACAACCTTCGGAGCGTGATGTAGAAGGCGTATCCACTTCGCCACTGAGAATCCCTGTAAGTAGAGTAGAGTAGAGTAGAGTAAAGTAGAGTAGAGTAGAGTAGAGTAGAGTAGAGTAGAGTAGAGTAGAGTAGAGTAGAGTAGAGTAGAGTAGAGTAGAGTAGAGTAGAGTAGAGTAGAGTAGAGTAGATTTAAGTAGAGTAGAGTAGAATAGAGTAGAGTAGAGTAGAGTAGAGTAGATTTAAGTAGAGTAGAGTAGAATAGAGTAGAGTAGAGTAGAGTAGAGTAGAGTAGATTTAAGTAGAGTAGAGTAGAATAGAGTAGAGTAGAGTAGAGTAGAGTAGAGTAGAGTAGAGTAGAGTAGAGTAGAGTAGAGTAGAGTAGAGTAGAGTAGAGTAGAGTAGAGTAGAGTAGAGTAGATTTAAGTAAAGTAAAGTAGATTAAAGTAAAGTAGAGTAAAGTAGAGTAAAGTAAAGTAAATGAAAGTAAATGAAAGTAAAGTATAGTAAAGTATATGCTTGAATTGCGCTGATAATGTCATGAATGATTCACTCAAAGACATCGAGAAGTAGAATGTCAGCTTTACTAGAACACGATCTCAAGTAACAAAACGGACGTTGCGGCCAAAGCCTTTCTAAGCACACAAACAATAAGCACACACCGATATAACTACATGTAAATATACACATAAAAGTATCCCGTATCCTTGGTGTGGACTGGACATGTGTGTCATGAAGTCCGAGAGTATTATTCCAACAAAGCAACTGATAGATAATATCATGAACGCTGTCGACGCTGGATGGACGCCTGAGCTGGCCATTGGATTACAGAGGGTGAGGCTGACCACTGATGTCTCCGTGCATTCAGGCCTACAAAATGTGACAGTGCTAATAAATCACAAACAGTTTCACGGCCTGTGGTTCTGAGATACGTTGCAGATGTTATTTTTGTTTCATTTTCTTTTCATTGTTCTTATTTACACCCCCCCCCCCCACACACACACACCATAATCTTTCATTGCTTCTCATTCGATTACTATGCCTTAACGCAGTCATGTAGTGTCGTCCCTGTGTGTGTGTGTGTGTGTGTGTGTGTGTGTGTGTGTGTGTGTGTTTATTTATGTGTATATTTGTTCGCTGATGAAGGTTAATCGCCGCAATGTCCTTTATTTTCCGTAATTGGGTTCTTAAAAACTGCATTGTTATCTAGTGTTGTTTTTGCAGCTCTGTGACGAAAGGATTTACAGACGTATTTCGTAATCCCGCATAGCGCGTTCGAAAGGTATCTGCGGGCGACTTGACAGCAGACCGGCTTGCGTTGTTCTTTATAAAAATGGCATAGGTGCCGGTCGTTCAGAAAGCAATGGCAAACTACTGAACGTAAAACTTGCCTAGACTTCAACAGCAGCCGAATCACATTGATGTTGACTGCAATGTCCTGTGAAGGATATGTGAAAAAATAAATATGCTCGGAAAGAGAGGAAGAAGAAGGTCAAAGAGAAGATGGGTGCAGGATGTGGTAGATGATCTCCAGATGGGTGTATAGGACGCGGGACATCTTACTTATGATCGAGAAGTTTTCCGGAAGGCTGTTATATGAGCGTGGCTCTGCAAAGGGCATGTTACTGAATGAAAGAAGGATCTCCCCACACAGAGGGGCAACAATAGTCTATCAGCCAGTTCGTTACCCCGCACACGTGCATGCACTGGGCAACAATGTCCTGATTGCTCGCAATCTCCGACATGACAAGGTATGCTACCCACTCGACTCGAACTTTCCAGTCTCCACATTGCGAATCTTGCTCTGTTAGTCCGTTACACACACAACATGTCTGACCGTAGTGCCGTTCAACTAACTGACGGGTGGGCTGAGAAACTGAGAAATAAACTAGTGCTGGAAAATAGAACAAAGGCGACTTCGCAAAGTTATCACATGTCTGCCAATGCTATCTAATGTCACATGGCTATCTGTGATAATTAACATCACACTACTGTATATGATAACTAAATCACATTACTGTTCACAATTTATGACACCACAATATGCCACATATATTATGTGGTCTTAAAAATATATCTTTGTATATATCCAGTGCCTTGCCGTCTGGCGTGGGCGAACAGCCTCTCCACAAATTGCCATCTCCGACGTCATGGATCAATTCATGTGTTTACTCCCTTCCGTGCCGTGACACGAGACTATCAAGAATTTTCTCACGCTGTCTTCCTCTATCTCTCTGTCCACACATGTTCCAGCTTTTTCTTCTCATAATATAGCCAAAAAATAATAACTGCTTCTTGTCGATGTTTGTGATAAATTGTCTTTGCGACTTAGCTTCCCTCAAAACGTTCAGATTGCTCATTTTGGCTGTCCAATTAATTTTCAGCATTCTTGTATAAAACCTCATGTACCAGGCTTTTTGAGGATTTTTTCGCCTGTTTACTAATTGTCCAGGATTAGCAGACAAATATTATACTTGTTTCCATGTGACATGCATGAGCTCTTATTTCTAACTTTCAAGGGCAATGACTTATTGCACAAAACGTTCTTCATTTGATAGAATGCAGATTTCGCTTGTCCTTTTCGGTTCTTTATTTCTGTGAAACATCCTGCATCAGATGTTATGCATGTGCCCAGCTATCATGTCTGCACTTCGCCCAAAATAACGTCCTGCATTTTAATTGCACACTTAGGCACAATCTGTTTCTTTGATATCACCATGGCTGATATAGTAAAAAAACAAACAATACATACCATATAATTTTCAAAATATTCTGGCAATTATCTAGAAAGGCAAGACGACGAGAGCGGGAACTGATCACTATACCTCATATGTCGTTACCCCTAGCGACAGTATCTTTAATGTGACTAATTTGACATTTCACAGTCTACGTAATTGTTTATGAGTTCTTGTGCTTTCTTTTCCTTAGGATCACATCATCATCATTGGCACCTTGCCGTCTTGACAGACGATAGTTTGTGCTCTAAAAAGGCATAATAACATTTAACTATGGCGGTAGCGAGTGTGAGTGATTGTCACAAAATAAAACCTTGCGTTTAACCAGTTGATTATTAAAGAGGCTTTCTGATATAACGGACTATCTGCCAGCGACAACTATTTTAACTAACAGTAAAAACAAATTGGATGTCCTAATCCCCACGACGGTAAATAGTTACAGCTGCACGTATTTACATCTGGTCAACAGAAATAGGAACATTCGGAAGTGAGATGAATGCATACATCGCTTTGACAGTTTATCAACAGTCATAGACAACCGGAATTGGCAGCTAGAGACAGGAAACAGTCCGTCTGTCATTAGAGTTTCCAGACATCAAACAGAAATGGTAGCGGTGATTGTCACCAGTCGACAGAAGATTGACGGCTTGTTATTGGCAACTGTTGTTGGGAGTATACAGGAACTCGCTGGCTTGTTTTGGGAATCTAAACAAGTGATGACAACTTTGACAGTGACTAAGCCAGGAAAAATAGATTCTTGACAATGGATGATATGCCCAAATAACACCTGCAAGGACATCAACCATGTCACGTGACCAATTTTAGGTTTTGCCATAAACCATGATTGGGAGAAACAGAGTTGACCAAAACCGTGGATTATGATGGACGTGTGTGTGGGAGAGCTCTACAGTGTTAGATTAATTTAATATTAACTAGCATGTGTCGTTATGGCAAAGTGTAGTAGCCATCCCGGGAATGAGGCGGTTTTGCATAAGGTAGTCAATATAGTCTATTAGTTCTAATTAATATAGACTGTAGCCTTGTTAAAACTATAGTGTGATGATTAGCACTGTTAGTGGAAACTAGTTAGAGTAGAATAGTGATATTGGCTCTGCTAGGGTGAATAGAATACTGAGGTTGCACTCTGTTTATTGGTCTTTCCTTATCATAGCCTGATTCGGACGTAGGTGAGAAGCTATAAGGCTCTCTGACAGAGTAGTTAGCTGTAAAATAACAGAGCAGGGTAATAAGCTTACACCCAGCCGGTAGGATCAGTGACTAGTGCTCTCACATCATGTGTTGGTTTTCCCACAGGTTCCCCACCAGTTACTAGGAAACTCAACACTGGTTTTGGAGAAGTGCACTCCAATTGGACGACCACCAGTTGGACTCTACAATGATTCTTACGGAAAAGGAATAACGTCCGAGAAGAAAGATGGTATATGTTTACGCTGGACTCATACTCAGAAGGGTTCACCATGGCATGGCCCAGAAGAGCCAGCCAATATAACGACACCTGCGTGGTATGGTTCACATAGGATGGGTGATGATTGTTGATATATCACACATCAGACAAACATTGTTTAAGGAACGAGAACATTAACGGATAAGTGTGCTAGATTCCCAGTGTAATATTACATATGACATATACTTGAACCTATATGAACACTAGTTAGGATCAAGTGTAGAAACATTAACAGTAAAACCTAAATACATTACAAAGGATTTGTGCATTCTTTAGGACCGATAGGAACTTACAAAGTTAGTTTGCAACCAGTCCGTAATAAATCTGTACTTACTAACAGTATCTATTTCGGATGATCATGAAGATGGATTACCAGGTGGCTACAGATGACAGTCAGTATCCGGCAAAAGGGTTTCGACACCGGGTGAGGTGCACTGGTTATGATTTAATGTGCTGTGGTGTGCCCTTGCAATGAAGAAACTATGCTATTATCTGAAAGTCCGATCATACACACAGTATAGAACACATCACGCATTTTCTTCGCATACACGTCTCATATACGTTACACTTTTCTTTTAATAAATTAATCTTTATTGATTTTTAGAAGCAAGAGTTGTTGAGTATGTTGCGTTGGGGAAGTATGAGAGGGGGCATAGTACGACAGTGAGAGAGTGATAGGAAAAGGTGTCCATTGGCTGATGGAGTGTGTTGGACGGAAGCTGGTGGATTCTCCAGGATATTGATAGGGAAAAAATATTATAATGTGGGTGTTGACTCTCTTCACTCCAGGGACGACACTTTAAAGGAGGACACGATATTATTGGGGGCTCGATAACGGGATCTTTGGACAGCGGGATCTCTCGATAACGGGATCTTTGGACAGCGGGATCTCTCGATAACGGGATCTTTGGACAGCGGGATCTCTCGTAAACGGGATCTTTGGACAGCGGGATCTCCCGTAAACGGAATCCTTGGACAGCGAGATCTCCTTCAAGCAGGAACCTTTGACAGTGGGATCTTCTGACAACGGGGTCTTTTGACACGGGATCCTTAGTTATAAGAGGGAGATATCATTTTGGAGAATCCAGCTAGAGTGAATGTGGATAGGGGTTAGGACTAATATCTTACCTGTTCACACTTCACACGTCTGCATAGGTCTGTGGTCCTGATTCTACTCTGGTCACTGAGTGAATGTGCTGTGTGTGGTAATATCTAGATTTATAGTACTTGTTCATATATCTGTATAGTAATTTGCAGTTATATTGTACTAGACCTGCTAGCTTACCTCTCTGTATAATGGCCACCCCTAAACTAAGCACGTTAGAATTAAGGGCAAAGGGGGAAGACATGGGATTGTCAGGGTCTGCTCTAAAGGATTACATACAGGAAGTGGAGAGAGAGTATCGTCAAGCAGAACGGGAAGATCGAAAGGCCGAGTTGGAATTGAGAAGGATGGAGTTGGAACAAGAAGCTAAGAAATTTGAAGCTGAGCAAGCAGCTAGGAAATTGGAAGCTGAGCAAGCAGCTAGGAAATTAGAAGCTGAGCAGGCAGCTAGGAAACTTGAAGTTGAGGAAACTGCTAGGAAACGGGAAGCGGAGCAGGAGGCTCAGAAAAGGGAGCACGAGTACCGGATGAGGGAACTCGAGTTGAAGAGTCAATCTAAGGGAGAGACTGAGGGAGCAGTTGGAGGTTCCTCCATCCCAGGCTCAACACCAGTAGGTGGACATGGGTACCATGCTATGAAGTTTCCTTTAGCGGTCTACGAGGAGGACAAAGAGAAGATTGACCAGTACCTTCAACGCTTCGAGGCTATGTCAGTTGCTATGGGTCTGGAGCGTAACAAATGGAATCTTAAGCTATCCCAGGGTTTACGCGGGACCGGATACGAGGTTTATTCTCGCCTGCCACCAGGACATGAGAACAATTATGACGAGTTAAAGACGGCTCTGCTGAAACGATTCGAGGTTACGTCACATACCTACCGGAAAAAATTTCGAGCAGCGAAACGAGAACCGGGGGAGTTGTTTGCCGCCTACAGTTTGCGTCTAAAATCTTATCTCCATAAGTGGATGGATTTGGCTGGGTTCGCACATGACTATGAGAGTCTGGAAGAGCTCATGGTGGTCGACCAGCTGAAGAAGCAAATGTCTAAACCTCTCAGAATGTTCCTGGGAGAACAAGGAGCGGAACGTATTGACCTCGTGACAAAATTAGCAGAACGGTTCGTCGAGGTACATGGGGAGGCAGAGGAAAACCTTTCCACCAACTCCAAAAGTCCAGAGAAACATGACAAGAAGAAAGCCAAAAACTCAGGAACAAAAAAGTGGGAACCTTATGTGCAAAAATCAGAGGATAGTTCAGAGAAGAAGAAGGAGGGAAGCAAGAGCACTTCAAGCTCTACACCAAAACGACCGTGGTCGGAGCAATGGTGTTCAATTTGTAAGTCACCCTCTCACAATACGAGGGACTGCAAATCGAAGGCTAAGAACCCTCACTTCGCAGCATGTCAAGTGACTTCCAAGGAGGTTGTCACGGAAAATGCCAAGGTCAACAAGGAAGCTCGCCACCAGGAGAGCTCACTCAAGTCCGGCACTAGAAAATCTAGGACAGGGAACTGGTGCAACCACTGCAAGTCAAACACGCACAATGCTATTGACTGCAGGGGAAAGTCAGGAGACACTCAATTCGCCGTGTGCCCGGGAAACCTAAGGTGGAGCCCACCGAACAGATCGAGGCCGAGGAAGAGACTCCAGACCAGGAAAAACCACCTGTAGTGGAATTGGTAGAGGTTAACGGTCGTCAAGTGGAGTGTTTATACGACACAGGACTGGACGGGGAGGCCGTGATTTCTGCGGATCTGGTACATCCAGAACAATTCACAGGTGAGACAATGGAGATACAGCCTGCAAAGAAGAGTGCTGTAGTCATGAAGTTGCCCATTGCTAATGTGGAGATTCGGTCAAGGTACGTCACCGGCACCATCAAGGCCGCTGTATTGACCGATCCCATTTTTCCAGTCATCCTAGGTTGCCGGTATGTCTTTCTGGGAATGCCCAGGGAGCCAATCCATATGGGAGCAATGCAGACCCGCTCTCAGACGAAAACGGAAGAGGCAGACGCAATTGTGACTAACCCAATGCCGGGGGAGCTACGAACTGCCCAGAGTGAGGATGATACTTTACGTCCTTGCTACAGAAAGCTGCAGAAAAGTGCTGATCCACCAGGACGGGGGCAGTACTACATGAAGAATAGGATACTCTACAGGAGAGCAGGAAGGGGAGACAACCTATACGGTCAGTTGGTCGTCCCGAAAGCTCACCGGTCCCAGATTCTTCATATGGGGCATACCATCTCCTTTAGTGGACACATGGGTATTGCCGCCACCATGCAGCGGATTTCCTGCCACTACTATTGGCCAGGAATGACAGATGATGTGCGTCGGTATGTGAAGTCATGCCCTGAGTGCCAGAGGGTGGCACCGAAACACTGGACAGCACCGGTGGTGTTGGGGGAGATGCCCATCATGAACTCTCCTTTCGAGAGGGTAGCCATCGATATCGTGGGTCCACTCCCCAGGACTAGGAAGAGGAACATGTATATACTTACAATGGTGGATTGCTGTACAATGTGGGGTGAAGCCATACCGTTGACCACGATTGACTCGAAACGAGTGGCGGACGCACTGATGGAGGCCTTTACCAGATTAGGCTTTCCGGATCAAATTCTGACGGACAATGGAGGAAAACTTATGGAGGAGGTATTTAGAGTGTTTCACTCTAACCACATACATACCAGCCCTTACCACCCTCAAGCCAATGGACAAGTAGAGCGTTTCAACGGCACGTTGATGACAATGCTCAGGAAACTAGCGCAGGAAAAACCTGATAGGTGGGATGAATATATCCCAGCAGCACTCTTTGCCTATCGGGAAGTTCCTCATGGCTCAACTAGGACTACCACCCGCTACGTTGCTGTTTGGTCGTCCAATCAAAGGACCGTTGGAAGCCATGTTGAGGAGTTGGACTGAAGAGGGGACGTCAGAAGAAGTGATCTCATCCTATAAATACGTGGAGGAACTGAAAGAAAAACTCCACAAGGGATGGACTCTGGCAAATCAAAACTTGAAAAAAGCCAGGAAAAGACATGCGGCTTACTACAACCGTAGGTCTAAAGAAAGATCTCTAGAGGTGGGAGATAAAGTCTTGTTGCTACTCCCAACGGGAAACAACAAACTGGAGATAGGTTGGCAAGGACCATTTCCCGTGGAAAGGGTAATATCCAGAACCAACTATCAGATCCGGATCCGGGGAAAGTCGAAGATTTTCCATATCAATCTCTTGCGGAAATACGAAGAGAGACCCGGAGACAAGGCAGCTCACCTCATGGCAATGGCAGTTGCAGTGGAGACTGAAGTGGGAACCTGCGAGGGCAGGGAATATCCCTTAGTACACCAGAAAACCTATAGGGATGTGCAAGTGAACCCTGATCTGACCTCCCAGGAGAGGGAAAGGATAACCCACGTTCTCAAGTCTCATAAGGAGATACTGACTGATAAACCAGGACGAACGAGGTTGGTTGAGTTCGAGATGACTTTGACCACACAGGAGCCTGTTCGCCAAAAGGTTTACCCAGTGCCATTCTCTAAAGAAAAGGCCCTGGAGGAAGAAATACAGAAACTGCTCGAGGATGACGTGATTGCACCATCCACATCCCCATACAATGCAGGGGTAGTTTTGTTACGGAAACCAAGTGGAGAACACCGGTTGTGTATAGACTACCGACTTCTGAACAGTCACACACAATTTCAGGTGGAACCTTTGCTGAATCCAACTCAGTTATTCGCTAGGCTCCATAAGGCTCGGTACTTTTCAAAGGTGGATCTGAGTCGGGGGTACTATCAGATACCAGTCAAACCGGAGATTCGACCACTGTTAGCTTTCAGTACACCCAGTGGACACTACGAATTCAAGGTCATGCCTTTTGGACTCAGCAATGCACCCAGTGTGTTTACACGCATGATGAGGACTTTACTAGATCCGTTACAGGATCCATCCATCATCTCATTCATAGATGATATTCTGAATTCCAGTGGCAGCTTGGATGACCACTTACAATCCTTGGAGAGAGTGTTTAATAGGCTCAAGGAAGCAGGGCTTACTGCTCGTCCAACAAAGTGCATGATTGGTTACCAGACTCTGGAATTTCTAGGTCACACCATCACTCCAGGACACATTGTCCCAGAAGAGAAGAACCTGGAGAAAATCAGAAATGCACCAAGGCCAAAAACGAAGAAGGATGTGCGATCTTTTCTCTCGTTGTGTGGGTTCTACCACAAATTTATCCCACATTTCACTGAACTGGGAGCTCCGTTGACGGAAACATTGAAAAAGGGATTCCCGGACCAAATCATTTGGACACCAGAATGTGAGAATGCCTATAGTCAGTTAAAGGAGGCCTTGGTCAGCAAACCTGTATTACAGCTCCCTGACCTTTCCAAACCATTTGTGTTGAGAACGGATGCGAGTGCGATTGGAATTGGGGCAGCTTTGTTACAAGAAGGAAAAGACGATGCTTCGGTTTTGAAACCTGTAGCATAGCAAGTAAGAAACTTCTACAGGCGGAGAGGAATTATTCAACCGTCGAGAGAGAGAGAGAGAGAGAGAGAGAGAGAGAGAGAGAGAGAGAGAGAGAGAGAGAGAGAGAGAGAGAGAGAGAGAGAGAGAGAGAGAGAGAGAGAGTGCTTGTCCCTCGTATGGGCAGTGCAAAAATTCCAGCCATATTTGTATGGAGTTAAGTTTCGAGTCCAGTCGGATCATCAACCCCTAATGTTCCTGGCTACTTCTCAGAAGCTCAACGCACGTTTGATGCGGTGGTCGTTGTTACTTCAACCTTACAATTTCACAGTGGAGTACATTCGTGGGAAGGAAAATGTTGGAGCGGATTTCTTGTCAAGACACCCAGCTCCTGAGGAAGAGGAATGAATCATCTGGATTAAACTCACGGTGGAGAAGAGTGAGATGGACTTACTCTCTTAAGAGGGGGGGCCTATGTCACAAAATAAAACCTTGCGTTTAACCAGTTGATTATTATAGAGGCTTTCTGATATAACGGACTATCTGCCAGCGACAACTATTTTAACTAACAGTAAAAACAAATTGGATGTCCTAATCCCCACGACGGTAAATAGTTACAGCTGCACGTATTTACATCTGGTCAACAGAAATAGGAACATTCGGAAGTGAGATGAATGCATACATCGCTTTGACAGTTTATCAACAGTCATAGACAACCGGAATTGGCAGCTAGAGACAGGAAACAGTCCGTCTGTCATTAGAGTTTCCAGACATCAAACAGAAATGGTAGCGGTGATTGTCACCAGTCGACAGAAGATTGACGGCTTGTTATTGGCAACTGTTGTTGGGAGTATACAGGAACTCGCTGGCTTGTTTTGGGAATCTAAACAAGTGATGACAACTTTGACAGTGACTAAGCCAGGAAAAATAGATTCTTGACAATGGATGATATGCCCAAATAACACCTGCAGGACATCAACCATGTCACGTGACCAATTTTAGGTTTTGCCATAAACCATGATTGGGAGAAACAGAGTTGACCAAAACCGTGGATTATGATGGACGTGTTTGTGGGAGAGCTATACAGTGTTAGATTAATTTAATATTAACTAGCATGTGTCGTTATGGCAAAGTGTAGTAGCCATCCCGGGAATGAGGCGGTTTTGCATAAGGTAGTCAATATAGTCTATTAGTTCTAATTAATATAGACTGTAGCCTTGTTAAAACTATAGTGTGATGATTAGCACTGTTAGTGGAAAACTAGTTAGAGTAGAATAGTGATATTGGCTCTGCTAGGGTGAATAGAATACTGAGGTTGCACTCTGTTTATTGGTCTTTCCTTATCATAGCCTGATTCGGACGTAGGTGAGAAGCTATAAGGCTCTCTGACAGAGTAGTTAGCTGTAAAATAACAGAGCAGGGTAATAAGCTTACACCCAACCGGTAGGATCAGTGACTAGTGCTCTCACATGATGTGTTGGTTTTCCCACAGGTTCCCCACCAGTTACTAGGAAACACTGGTTTTGGAGAAGTGCACTCCAATTGGACGACCACCATTTGGACTCTACAATGATTCTTACGGAAAAGGAATAACGTCCGAGAAGAAAGATGGTATATGTTTACGCTGGACTCATACTCAGAAGGGTTCACCATGGCATGGCCCAGAAGAGCCAGCCAATATAACGACACCTGCGTGGTATGGTTCACATAGGATGGGTGATGATTGTTGATATATCACACATCAGACAAACATTGTTTAAGGAACGAGAACATTAACGGATAAGTCACATCGTGTGCTAGATTTCCGTGTAATATTACATATGACATATACTTGAACCTATATGAACACTAGTTAGGATCAAGTGTAGAAACATTAACAGTAAAACCTAAATACATTACAAAGGATTTGTGCATTCTTTAGGACCGATGGGAACTTACAAAGTTAGTTTGCAACCTGTCCGTAATAAATCTGTACTTACTAACAGTATCTATTTCGGATGATCATGAAGATGGATTACCAGGTGGCTACAGATGACAGTCAGTATCTGGCAAAAGGGTTTCGACACCGGGTGAGGTGCACTGGTTATGATTTAATGTGCTGTGGTGTGCCCTTGCAATGAAGAAACTATGCTATTATCTGAAAGTCCGATCATACACACGGTATAGAACACATCACGCATTTTCTTCGCATACACGTCTCATATACGTTACACTTTTCTTTTAATAAATTAATCTTTATTGATTTTTAGAAGCAAGAGTTGTTGAGTATGTTGCGTTGGGGAAGTATGAGAGGGGGCATAGTACGACAGTGAGAGAGTGATAGGAAAAGGTGTCCATTGGCTGATGGAGTGTGTTGGACGGAAGCTGGTGGATTCTCCAGGATATTGATAGGGAAAAAATATTATAATGTGGGTGTTGACTCTCTTCACTCCAGGGACGACACTTTAAAGGAGGACACGACACTGATAAGGCCAATTTGCACTGTAAATGTCCGTTCACAGTGGGTGCATGTGAACACGTAGTCATTTCCACCATCATGCACCATCTTACGTCTCAAACGCTTGGTGTGTGACTTTTCTGCAATAATTTTCTCCTTTGACTTTTTTCCATTTCTGATATTTGCCCTCCACGCAACACGTTCAGCGGCGACTTGCTCCCAATGTGCATTATCAATGCCTGTATCAATCATGTCGCGCTTACACACATCTTTGTATCGTAGTAGAGGCCGACCCTGAGATCTCTTACCCATCTGTAATTCACCAAAAAAGATATCCTTTGGTATTCTACCATCATCCATCCTCCTAAGATGTCCTATCCATCTAAGTCTACGAAGACTGAGCATGGAATAAACTGTCACACAACCTGATCTTTCCAATACTTCAGTATTTGTGATTTTGTCTTGCCACTTAATACCAAGAATTCTTCGCAGACACCGCATATGAAAGCTGTTTAAATTGTTCTCTTGGTGTGAGTAAGTTGTCCAGGTTTCACTGCCATATAGAAGAGTACTAAGGACACAGGCTTGATAGACAAGGACTTTTGTTTTGTTTTGTAGAGTAGAGTAGAGTAGAGTAGAGTAGAGTAGAGTAAGTAGAGTAGAGTAGAGTAGAGTAGAGTAGAGTAGAGTAGAGTAGAGTAGAGTAGAGTAGAGTAGAGTAGAGTAGAGTAGAGTAAAGTAAAGTAAAGTAAGGTAAAGTAAACGCTTGAATTGCGCTGATAATGTCATGAATGAATCACTCAAAAACATCGAGAATTAGAATGTCAGCTTTACTAGAACACGATCTCAAGTAACAAAATTTACGTTGCGGCTAAAGCCTTTCTAAGCACACAAACAGCAAACACACACCGATATAACTACATGTAAATATACACATAAAAGTATCCCGTATCCTTGGTGTGGACTGGACGCATGTTTCATGAAGTCCGAGAGTATGATTCCAACAAAGCAACTGCTAGATAATATCATGAACGCTGTCGACGCTGGATGGACGCCTGAGCTGGCCATTGGATTACAGAGGGTGAGGCTGACCACTTATGTCTACGTGCATTCAGGCCTACAAAATGTGACAGTGCTAATAAATCACAAACAGTTTCACGGCCTGTGGTCCTGAGATACGTTAGTTAGTCTTTCCTCTTGAGCCTAAGGCGGCGCATAGGGCAGAAGTCCTGTCTCTCCATGCCTGGCGGTTCGCTGCTATCTGTTGTAGATCTTGGATATTTACTTGGCCATTGAATGAGCCTTCTCTAATGATGGTTCTACGCAGGGTCTCTCTTGGTCTTCCCCGTTTTCTTTTCCCTACCGGTGACCATATGAGGGCTTGGTAGGGGAGTCTTGTCTTGTCCATTCTGAGTACATGGCCGATGTAGTTCCAACGGCGTCTTCTTATGAAATTGGATACTGTATCTTGCTTAGTCTCTTGTCTTATTTGCGAATTGGTTCTGAAGTCTGTCCAGTGGATGTTTAGAAGTCTTCTAAGACATTTGTTCTCAAAATTGTCTAATTTTTTATCTAAAGCTACCGTTGATTTCCAACTTTCACATCCATACGTTAACACTGGAATCACACAAGAGTTGAAGATTTTAAGTTTTGTGTGTTTGCTGAGTGTCTTTGACTTCCAGATGTTTGACAGTTTGTTGAAGGCACTAGATGCCAGTGCGATTCTAGTTGATATTTCTGGTGTTGAGTCCCCTGTGGATGTCATTTCGCTTCCTAGGTATGTGAAGCTGTTGACTTTTTCAAGAACGTAGCTGTTCAATTTGGTCTCATCTGAACTGTTGGTAAGATCGTAGATGTTGGTGAGATACGTAGCAGATGTTAATTTATTTTTCATTCTCTTTTCATTGTTCTTATTTACACCCCCCCCCCCACACACACACACACACACCATAATCTTTCCATGCTTCTCATTCGATTACTATGCCTTAACGCAGTAATGTAGTGTTGTCCCTATATATGTGTGTGTGTGTGTGTGTTTTTTTTTTTTTTTTTTTTTTTGTTCGCTGATGAAAGCTAATCGCATCAACGTCCTTTATTTTCAGTAATTGGGTTCTGTAAAACTGCATTGTTTCGTGTTATCTAATATTGTTTCTCCGGTTCTGTGACGAAGAGGTTTACAGACCCAGTTCGTAATCCCGCATACCGCGTTCGAAACACATCTGCGGACGTCTTGACAGCAGACCGGCTCGCGTTGTTCTTTATAAAAAATATCACGGGTGCCGGTCGTTCAGAAAACAAGGGCAAACTACTGAACATAAACTTGCCAAGAAATCACAAATAGTAAAAAAAGAAGCTTGGATCGACTGCGACGTCCTGCAAAGGATATACAACTAAGTTATGTTTTTTTAATTTAAAAAAATAATATTTTAAATAATGTTTCTAATACGTCACACGTCTGGTTACGAGCATGAGACGCAATGATAAGCAAAAGGTAGGAAAGATGATGCTGTAGAAGATAAGACAGACAGACAGACAGACAGACAGACAGACAGACAGACAGACAGACAGACAGACAGACAGACAGATGTCCGTGGCGTGAGCACTGTTGGTGCAGTTGTGGGTTCGAATCCGGGCCGCGTCCTTTGGTTCACGAGTGAAATTTTTCGGAGACTCCTGTGGGTTTCTAGAGAGACTCTAGAGCTATGGAGTTCGTGCTTTGTGCGACGCTTTCCGCGCTACGGAAAGAGACCGAGCCATATGGAATAAACCCGCTGCAATGAAGTCGACCTTGTCGACTTTTAAGCGAAAGAAAGAAAGAAAGAAAGAAAGAAAGAAAGAAAGCAATCAAGAAAGAAAGAAAGAAAGAAAGAAAGAAAGAAAGAAAGAAAGAAAGAAAGAAAGAAAGGGGGAGATTGGAGAAGGAACATGAGTAAGGCGAAGAAGAAGAAGAAGAAGAAGAAGAAGAAGAAGAAGAAGAAGAAGAAGAAGAAGAAGAAGAAGAAGAAGAAGAATAGGAAGAAGAAGAAGAAGAAGAAGAAGAAGAAGAAGAAGAAGAAGAAGAAGAAGAAGAAGAAGAAGAAGAAGAAGAAGAAGAAGAAGAAGAAGAAGAAGAAGAAGAAGAAGAAGAAGAAAGGGCTAGGAAGGGCATAAAGAAGGGGGGAAGAAGCAGAAATGAATTAAATGTGTAGAGGAGGAGAATGAAGAGGGAACAAGAACAAGTGAATTATTAGCTATATTGTTGTACATTTTAACTTGTTCATATTTGGACTCTGTCAGAATTCTTTTTTATTGCCTTCATTTCTTTGCTCCAAAATTACATGGCTGCTGATTAACGTTAGAACTATTGTTGTTTTGTCCCCATGTAGAAGAGGCACCGGCCAATGTCTGCACCACAAACGACTGCGTCGCTGCAGGTAGGGGGCGCTTGTTCTCATTCAGTTTTGTGTTATTATGGATTGATTAACGTGATGGAGGTCAGCATGGCCGCTCGCTCTTAAACTTCCGGTGTACTAATGGCGAGGTAGCAGGTGATATGATAATGATGATGATATGATGATGATGTGATGATGATGTGATGATGATGTAATGATAAGATGATACGATGATATAATGCTATGATGATGATAATATGATTATATGATGATATGATTATATTTTGATAATGATATAATTATATGATGATGATAATACAATGATTATGACATGATTATATAATGTTTATGATGATGATTTGATTATATGACGATATTATGATGGTATGTTGTGATGGTGATCATATGATGAACATGTGATGATGATATGATGATGTGATGATGATAAAATAATGATGATGATGTGAGTATACGATGATAATGATGATATGATGATGATGATATGTTTATAGGATTATATGATTAAACGATAATATGGTGATGATATGATGGTGATAACGATGATGATTTGTTGATGATGATGATATGACGATGATGATATGATGAGGATGATGATGATATGATGATTATGATATGATGATAATGATATGATGAAGTGATGATTATAATGATATGATAATATGATGATATGATGATATTATAATGATTATAATATGACGTATGTTGTTGATGATGATATGATTATATGACGATATGATTATGATATGACAGTGATGATGATTACATGATGAAGATATGATGATATGATGATGCTATGATGATGTGATGATGATGATGATATGATGATGATGATATGTTGTTGATGATATGATGATGATTATGATGATGATGATGATGATGATGATGATGATGATGATGATATAATGATGATATGATGAGATATGATGATGATATGATGAGATATTATGATATGATGACAATATGATGATGTTAAGATGATAATATTATGATTATGATATGATGATACGACGATGATCATATGATGATGATTACTTAATGAATTTGATATGATATGATGATGATGATGATTATGATATGAAGATATGATATGATGATGGTTATGATATGATGCTGATGATGATGATAATTATGATATGATGATGATATGCTAATATAATGATGATGATATCATGAAGTATTATGGTAATATCACGATGATGATGATGATGATGATGATGATGATGATGATGATGATGATGATGATGATGATGATGATGATGATTTCTAAACTTGGAGAAGGGAATATGAGCACTGCAGGACATTCGCCGTGAAAGTGATGCTTTGATACCGGGTTGGAAAGTCTGAAAGTCTCTGCGCCAGCCACAACACTTTCAAAAAGGTGAAAGTCGTTTTGGGGGTTAAAACAACCTGTATGGCATTGAGTCGAACTTAAGAGGTAAGAAAGAGTTTCACAGAGTATTCGTCGGCCTGCCAACTAACCTACCAACAAACCAACTAGCCCACCCATCAACTAAATAATGGATAAATTAACCTACCAGCCCACCAACCAACGAATCAACCCACCAACCCATTCATCAACTAACCTACTAATCCACGAATCAACCAACCAATATACCACCAAACCAAGTACACAATAAATCAATCAACCAAACAATCAATCAATCAAAAACCACCCAGTCAACCAACCAACTCATTAACCAATCAAGAAATCAACTAACCAACCAGTCAACAAAACAACCAACCAACTAACCAATCAACTAACCAACCAACCAATCAATATGTCAAACAGCCAACCAACCAATCAATCAACCAGTCAACCAACCAACCAAGCAAGCAAGCAACCAACCAGTCAACCAACCAATCAATCAACCAGTCAACTAACCAAGCAACCAACCAATAAATCATGTAACCAACCAACCAGTCAATCAACCAGCCAACCAAGCAACCAACCAACCAACCAATCAACTAACCAGTCAACCAATCAATCAACCAACCAACCATCAAACGAGCCAATCAACCAACCAACCAACCAGTCTACCATCCAAAAACATCACCCCTTCAACCAACGTTCAATGCTTAGGCTAAACTAATAATAAGTAAACTAATCATTAAGGGCCCTGTTTATACGCTTTTGGGACACATTTGGCGCATGATTCTGCCTCCATATTTGTATAAACCAGTTATCAGTCGATGGGTGATGGGGTCAATAACCCACAGGCTGCTTTCACTTCCCCTAATATTTCCTGGTACCCAATCTACTCCGGGTCGACTAGACAGCCCAAGTCAATTTTTTTATTTAAATCTCCCTCCGTGGGGATCCGAATGCATGACCAACAAGCTTGTAAGTAAGCTAACTAACTATCCAATGCACCAACCAAATTCCCACAAGAGTAGTGTCAAAGATCAATTGAAAGAATGCTCATTCTGCCTTCTTGGACCTTTCCATAGCCGCCCTGATGATGAAGAAGATGAACCAGTCAGCCGACCCGTGTGTGGACTTTAACGAGTACGCCTGTGGTGGCTACGTGAGGGATACTATCCTACCCGCGGGGTACACGCAGCTGACCCTCTTCTCCACGATAGGTGACCAGAATGAGCTGATCATGAAAGGTCAGTTGCGAGAGGTCGCTACGTGAGTGTTACTTCAGTTTGTCATATCAGGCCAGTTGTGAAAGACCAGTACGTGAGCTATACTTCAGTTAGCCATACAAAATCAATAATTGTTATGAAAGATAATACTTCTGTGTTGCTTCTATAAGTCATAAAAGATAGGTAAGTCTGTTTTACTTTAATTAGTCATGGAAGGTCATAAGTATAATTTCCTTCAATTAGTCATAAAAGGTGAGTAAATATGTTTTATTTAAATCAGTCATGAATGGTTAGCCGGCTTCCTGGCCTAGAGGTTAGCGACTTTTCTTTTTCTCCGTAATCTCGTATACTCTCGTAAGTAACGTGACGACGGTGAGAATCAACAGTGGTTCGAATCGCGTCGGTAACTTATGGGGTATGTGAGCCGGCCACTCAGAAACAATGGCAAACTACTGAGCGTAATCTTGCCAAGAAATCAACAATCAGCTGAAAGATGCTGATGTTGACAGCGATGTCCTGTGAAAAGGATATGCAAACATTTATGAATGGTTAGTAAATATGTTTTACTTAAATTAGTCATGAAAGATCAGTAAGTATGTTTTACTGTATGTAGCCATGACAAGATGACAAGTCAGTACGTGTGTTTTCAATAGTCATAAAAGTTCAGTGCGTATCTTTGAGTTCAAATACCAATGAAAGGTAAATACGTGTATATCAGTTCCTTTAGTATGAAAGAATAGACAGTGTTACTTCAGTTTGTCATATCAGGCCAGTTGTGAAAGACCAGTACGTGAGCTATACTTCAGTTAGCCATACAAAATCAATAATTGTTATGAAAGATAATACTTCTGTGTTGCTTCTATAAGTCATAAAAGATAGGTAAGTCTGTTTTACTTTAATTAGTCATGGAAGGTCATAAGTATAATTTCCTTCAATTAGTCATAAAAGGTGAGTAAATATGTTTTATTTAAATCAGTCATGAATGGTTAGCCGGCTTCCTGGCCTAGAGGTTAGCGACTTTTCTTTTTCTCCGTAATCTCGTATACTCTCGTAAGTAACGTGACGACGGTGAGAATCAACAGTGGTTCGAATCGCGTCGGTAACTTATGGGGTATGTGAGCCGGCCACTCAGAAACAATGGCAAACTACTGAGCGTAATCTTGCCAAGAAATCAACAATCAGCTGAAAGATGCTGATGTTGACAGCGATGTCCTGTGAAAAGGATATGCAAACATTTATGAATGGTTAGTAAATATGTTTTACTTAAATTAGTCATGAAAGATCAGTAAGTATGTTTTACTGTATGTAGCCATGACAAGATGACAAGTCAGTACGTGTGTTTTCAATAGTCATAAAAGTTCAGTGTGTATCTTTGAGTTCAAATACCAATGAAAGGTAAATACGTGTATATCAGTTCCTTTAGTATGAAAGAATAGACAGTGTGTGTTGTTTCAATTAGGTATCGACAACATGGGATTACTACAGATGAGTTGGTGCTGGAATCCAAAAGAATACAAAATATTGGTCGGAATTTAGAACGTTCGCAAAATATTTCGGCGTTTTTCCTTTGGTCGAGCTTCCATTTATATCTGGTGTTTGTAAAATCTCACTACACTTTGTATGTAGTACACATTTGAAAAATGAAGTACATGGTGTCCCCAAAAATGTGCCCCACAGTCCATCGTGGTGCAGTATGTGGCGAATGGCTGTCGCGTGCTGGAGTAATTCTTTTCACTCCAAACAGAATGGTGCTATCAACGGAAGAAAGAATTTTTCAAATATATTCTATCTTATATATACAAAGTGTAGTGAAACTTTACAAACACGCTGTATTTTGTGTTAATTAGGATTCCTTTGCTTCAGTTAGTATGTTGCGGCGCCCGTATGAAAAGTAAAGAATAGGAACATTGTACCTTACAAAGCATGTCACCAGAGGCGATTAAGGCATGGGGCAAACTAGGACTAGTTCCTTTCTAGTCCAGAAAGTAGAAACTTTAACGAAACATCATCATCTCATCTCCTCTCATCTCAACGCATCATCTCATCTCATTTTCTCATCTCATATCATCATCTCATCACATAACCTTATCACATAATCTCATCTTATCATCTCATTTTCTCATCTTATCACATCATCTCATCTTATCATCTCATTTTCTCATCTTATCACATCATCTCATCTCATCATCTCATCTCAATATCTCATCTTGCCTCACTTATCGCATCTCATTTTTTCCTCTTATACCTTGCGGTGTTGGTGTGAAGCAATAGCTCAATGCAGCTTTGAAGTGTACAAAGGACCTGTTAATGCATGTAAAAATTGGGGGGGGGGGGGGGGGAGGCTTCAACTGAAAACCTTAAAAGTATGACAGAAATTGCAATAACCATGCCATTGTCTTGTAACCTGTCAACATTTTTGTTAAGGATGTCAATCGTGTTAAGCACGTGACATCACGGTGCAGACGAAAACGGTGACATCATAATGACAATTTAAAGATGGCAGCTTCACTTTTGACATGCACCAAAGAGGAGCAGCGTTATGTTATCGGTTGTTTGATCAGTGAAGGGGCGAAACCTATAGAAATTCATCGGCAAATGAAGGCCCTGTATGGTAATACATGCCTGTCAGTCCAGCAAGTGTATGAGTGGATTTGGAAGTTTCGACCCGCAATCACATCCAAACGACGTGGACTTCTGAGTAAAGGTGTCCTAGTGCAACTTGACACTGCTAGACTCCATACTATCCATACAGCAGTCAGTTGCGTACAGAGGTTCTTTGATGCCCGGGGCCAACCCCTTGATTGGATGCCTCTAAATTGTTCTTTCTCTAATTCATTCCCCCTCCCCTCCCACTGCAATGCGCTGCCTCCTCTCCCTAATTGGATGCGCCCCCCCCCCCCGCCCCGGATGGATGCCCGGGGCCGTCGCACCCCCTGCACCCCCCTTTGCACGCCACTGGCAGCAGTTGAAATAATCGAAAACCTCCACTTTCAATGTCTACCACATATCCCCGTACTCGCCAGACGTAGCCCCAGGTGATTTTCACTTCTCTCGACAATTCAAATAGTCATTGGAACATTTAAGGTTTTCATTTGGAGCCTCGTTCATTTTAAACATTCGAATCCGTCTGATGCGAATTCAAACTCACACCACCATGCCGGCATGCTATCGTCTAGCCACTACTCTATGGCCGTTTCCATGGAACGAATATTCTTTACTTTACTTTAATGTTTTATTGCGTTCGCTCCCTTTGAAGTCTAATACATACACGTGCTATTACTTCTAGTGCACTGGGATGATTTTTGCGTGTGAATTAACTTTCCATATTACCAGTGTTCCTTCGCCATCAGGCGAACCCACTCCCACGTCTGAGGTACTTGTATTTTTCGTCTCCAAATCAAAGACGAGAAGCCCACGTTGTAGTTACCGGATGAACCCTCTAGCTCGGCATCGACACATGTGAAGTTTAAGAGCAAAAGCTCTTATCTATTCGGCCATACTAACCTACTTTACTTTAACACATATTTCAGATATAATCAGCGGGGAAATAACGGCGGACGAGCCACGATACGTGCAAAACATGAAGCGGTACTACAGGTCGTGTATGGACATAGGTAGGTACCGTTTTCAAATTGATCTCCTACTAGTTGCCATCTTTGTTTTATGCAGATCGCTGGGTTTAACCGTAACATAGACATTCTTTTCATGTATACGAACACACAATTTGTAGCTGCGGTAACCTGGTAAAGAGTTTTAAAGGCCTCTCCTGGTTTACGTGGGGAGCGGCCTGTGGCTTACGAAATGCCCAATATACGGAAGTGAGGCTAAGCAGCCATGTGCAGGACGTAACGATTCCATGGGTGAGCCCAGTACCAGAGCGCTGTGTGTCAGCTCTGCTATTATCGAAGCCTCCTTGGATTGCAGAGAATGCCCATGGTCTTCCCTTGCCATCCCTTGAGGGCTGACCGAGATGCCTTTGGCCGTTCTAATTTCATCAGCTGGGATGTGGACGACACCCCAACAGTGAGAGTTAAATGTCCATTCGAAACACCGGGGAACGTTAACCCGGTCAACAAACGCCCGCAAAAGTCGCATGTGTCGGTCTAAAGGCGCAAGTATCTCAGTTCTGCTGTAAACAGGCACAACGCAGTGACGTCCGAGAAAACTCTCCGGATGAACGCAGAAGAAGAAGTTTTAAAGGCCTGTTAATCGACTTCATTATCATTAATATTATCATCAAGTGACATGTCGGCTGACGTAGGCGTTCATGACTCTCCACAGATCTCGGTCTTTGATTTTCTGGATCAACTCCGCTGTTGATATTCCTCCTGCCACCGTCTCAATCCATCCAGCATCATTTCTCTTGATCTGCCTCTGCCTCTCTTCCCCTCGATCTTTCCAGTTGTCACGGTGCTCCCCAATGCCTCTCTTCTCATCACATGACCAAAAACAGACTGTTTACCTCTTTATTATTGTTGTACGTAATGTTCTAGTTTCATTAACTTCTTTCAGGCAGTCGTTGTTAGTTACTTTGGCAGTCCAAAGAATTCGCAACATTCGTCTTAGGAACCACATCTCTGTTGCTTCCAATCTCTTCCTAATTTGTTTATTAACATTTCCAAGATTCACTGCCATACAGCAAAACAGCTTCTATAAAGCACTCCGGCACTCTATTTCTTACATTCGATGATATTGACTTACTGCATAAGATACTCTTCATTTTCTTAAATGCAACCTTTGCTTGCCATATTCTGCTCTTAATCTATGTTGTATAACTTCCACCTGAAGTTATAAATGCCCCTAGATATTGAAAACTATTCACTTGGCTAAGAATTTTGCCTTCTATTTCCATATCATATTTTGGTATCATCTTTTTCTTTGACATCACCATTTTTACTGTTTTATTGATATTCAAGGAGACTCCTTTCTAGTAAACAAACTGGGAAGTTGTCAAGAACAAACATGTTTCAATGGTTTATATCTTTCGTGTTACATAAAAGGGAGTCTCCGTAGTCGAAGTGGTTAAGTCGCCTGTTCCACGCTCCGAAGGTTGTGGGTTCGATTCCGGCCCACGCTTTCGGTTCAATAGTGCAATTTTCTCGCTTTGTGTGGTGCTTTCGGCAGGTCCTATGATACATACTTTTGGCACCTAGCCGTCCTGACAGACGCTAGTTTGTTATATTGTGCTTCAAAACTACCACAAAGCCTGGGCTGAATTGTAGAGACCACGCGTTGCCCAAGCAGCATGATCCCTCTCACGGCCTGCATAGTTTAGTCCAGAGGAAAGGTCACACCAGTACACCAGCAAGGCAATGCTGTAACTGTCCGACTCTCAGAGCTTCCATCTTAGACCACTTGCCAACCAAGGCTAAAGGCCTGGTATGCTCGGCCTTAACATTTAGTCTTTAGGTTGCATTTCCTAGCACCAGAATACAGCTTGTACCCTCCCAACTGCGCTCCTCCGCAGCATACACCTGTCTAGCGGCAAAACTCGCACGTGCCGGCCGGGTGGACACCGATTCGAATCTTTATCGGGAAGGATTTTGAAAACTGATCCGCGTTCCCAAATCGACGGAGCTTATAATGGCTTCCAGAGGATATCCATGGAAGTAAAGGCAGACTGGGCGATAGTGACAACATCATCCACTGAGTACCGATTAGTCCATACAACCATGGGTATGGCAACAAGTGCCCAATTGCGACTGAAGAGATGCCAAGCAAAAACACTGTACAATATACTGGTTATGACTTCCATGTTTAAAACAATATAAAATAACACAAAGTAGTGCAACTTTACAGAACACAATTACGGAAAAGTCAGGACTTTGCGGCTACTAGCCTACATTAGCAAACACATACATACACATCACACAACATATAATCACGGAGAAGACACTGCAGTGACTACCTTAAGGCATAAGAACGAGATGAGAGAGAATGAAAGGGGGAAAATGAAACAATGGAGAGAAAATGACAACTTAAAAGAAAAATGTTGCAACTTATCTCGGAATCCAAGGCTGATACATTGTTTAAAACCAAAAAGCAAAAAGTAAGCTTTACAAGAGCACGATCGCAAGTAACAAAATGGACGTTACAGTCAAAGTCTTCATCAGCACACAAACAACAGACACA